>OZ010594.1:33244041-33319041 GCA_963932145.1 Acanthosepion lycidas | reverse complement strand
CAATTTTCTGGTGAGCAGTTCTCTCCTGAAAGGGCTGCTCAGACACCCCTGGAAGAACCAAAAGCCATTCCTGCCTCAATGAAGGTCAGCTAGTGACTTAACATCTACCCAGAGACCACCAAATGTGCAGGTCAGCAGTTACGCACAATACAGCATTGACCCTCACCACAAAGTCACATTGCCCAGAGACAAGCAGTTGCAAGATATCTAGTGTGGCCATGAAGCAGGTTTTCTATCACAGTTTCTGTCTCCTAGGAGACAGCATTTCTGAATACCAGCCCAAATATTTTTATCGCCTCGCAAAGTGATAGCTAGATGGCTGTTGACCTCTCAAAGAGGTTCATCCGCCCTTTGACAGATCTTGTATTTATCCTGCTGGTATTGTAGCCTCCCTCCTCACCATGCATACATACATATATGTCCGCTTGTACAGATCATCTGCCTAGTAGTACAGTGCAAACACTACTCTTGTGATTTAGCCTGCCTCCTGAAGTGGTTTACTATATATATATATATATATACATACACACACACGTGTATGTGTGTGTATAGATATGTGTGTGTGTGTGTGTATAGGCAGCAACCCTTCATTTATGCATGTTTCATTAAAAACAATAGACAAGGTACTATGATTAAGCTTTTATTTAATTTTTTTGTGTTCGAACAAGTGTTTTCTTTTTTTGGATTCAGAGTGTGTAAAAACTGTCCAAATGTTCTATAATTCTGAGTACTTTTGGCTATACTTTTAGCCATTATCAAGGATAATTTTATTTTTTCAGTTTTATTGAGTGTGCGCATGTTTTTAGTGTTATAGAGATGTTTTATTTCCCAAAGAAAAAGTCAACACTTAATAATATTAACTATGAACATGGCCACAATGTGCTAATTGTGTTCAGAAAATAAAACATCTCTATGATCTACATTTATTATAATAAATTGACTAATAATTAAAAATCAAATCACACTTTTACCAAATTTCTAAGCCTTGTTAGCAATCTACCTATCAATTTGATTCCTTTTCTTAAAACCTGCATTGATACATAGAAACCTAACCTTCATACTTACAATAATTAAATATATTTCACTATAGATATTAATGAAAAAAATTCTCAATTATTAATCTGGATAAGAATTAAAATTGTGATAAGGTGAGTCATAACCGACTCATGCAGGGCAAGTAGAGTTCCCAGGTGTCTTGATAGTAATTCAAAATCCCAGTATTATAACTAGAGACAAACATGAGAGAAGATTTGTGCTTAATGAGTATTGAAATTAAATGCAGAAAAAGAACTATTTAAGAAAGCTAATTTGTTTTAAGAAATTAACATGTATTTAGATATAACTGATAAAATCCAAAGAATCTATAATTTTATAGGTCCTGACATTTCAACTTCAGTCACTTTCCCACAATCATGACAGCTTCTTTGTGCCTTTTTTTCATAAATATTTTCATGGTAATTCTTCTTTAGTACCTCAACTTTCCAAATTTAAGTACAGTACAAGATTGGCAGCTACATTTTTTCCTTTTACACTTGAAATGGCTTAGATGGAACTGAAAGTTCTATTCTAATAGTTCCTTCTCTTGCACTTCTCACTTGTGGAACTCTTTTCTGGCTTTTTACTTCCCCGTCAACATTGATCCTCGTGAACTTAAATGAATTGTCAATCATTATCTTTTGTTGTTTTAATTCTTGTTTTTTTATTATTCTCTCTAATAATATTTTTGTTTCTCTCATTCTTTCAATTTAATAACCTATCAGAATTTAATTTGTGAACCACTACTACAATGTTTTAGAAGTTCACATTCTAGTCTCTTTTCTGATACAAACCTGCTTCCAAAACCAGCTCCAAAACCTTGATGCTTATCAGAAATAAGAATATATTTTCTGACAAATGAGAGAGCAGGAAAATATAAAAAGGAATTTGACCACCCCTGCCTTGACCATGGTGCCATAAAGTCAGGGGAGAGGGAATGCTCACAACTCGTCAGACTTTGGCTTCCAAAACCAGCTCCCAAACCTTTGATTCTTATCAGAGATAAGAATATATTTTCTGATGAATAAGAGGGCCAGGAAAGTGTATAAGCAATTTTGGAAGGAAAAGTTCCCAATATTTCTGAGCATGCTAATTTCAATAAATACTGAAAATATGCACTTCTTTAGTAGTGAGAATTTTACATAGTCTGTGATAACATCATGTCACTGATAGTAATACCAATCATATTCAGAACCTGTTTCAAGGGAAAAAAATCTACATGCTGGGCTCTAAAGACAGAATGTCAGCCCTTTAATAAAACTACTCAAGATCTGCTTCCTAAGAGCTTGAATTTCCTTTTGTCAGCCTACAAACTCAATATACTACAAACTACGGATCTTCTGAGTGTTTCCCTCTTCAAAGAACTCTGAAGAAATCTTCTGTGAGTGTTAACCCCTTAAGAACAATTTACTTGCTTTTAGGCACTCAGAGAAATATTTTAAACAAGCTTTTACATAAACACTTTTTCTTCCTTTAAGTTAAAGGAATTTTCTTCTCCTTTTCTTTCTCTCATATTTTATATATCCCTTTAATTTTTTTTTGTATATGTAAACAAACATTTTCTCCTTCTATTGTTACACCATGAACAGGAGTTTGAGTCTTTATTCTTCCGCCTAAAAGAGTGAATTATCTGCTCTAAACTTTTGAGCTGTTGTTGCTTTTATCGAGTCCGTCACCTTTAACCTTAACCCTTTTATGTGGGAAAGCCGAGACAAATTTTCCACAAACCCCTTTTATATCTCAGTGGCTTTACTGCCTTGATTAGGGTGAAATGATTAAAGAAAATGCAAAGTAGTAAATTGTATAATCAACTTGCACTCACAAAATGTACAAATATGTTTGGACTGATAGAGAATAAAATGGTGACCTGAGTAAAATGTTCATGCTAGTGGATAGTAGATACAAATAACTTTTTTTTTAACTAATTAATCACTCAGTACAAGACCCAAGATCCACTCAAGAGTCACTGAATTAGGTTGTTGTATGAACATTAGGAGAGGATGTAAGAAATGCAGATTATGAAGCCATTTAGGAATGATAACAGTTGACTTCAGACTTTAAGTGGTTAAGATTGTAGTAATTGGCAGGAAAACATGCACTCAAGAGTCTATTCCAATTTGTCCCAGTGTATGTGGTATGGCGTGTCTTAGCTGTGAAAGTCTGAACTGATGGACTAAGGAATGTAGCTCATCAGAACATTGGCCATATAAATAGCAATAGAACAGTGAGAAGCTTGTGTCATTTTGTTTATGGAAAAAGGGTTGTAGGATGGAAAATAATTCATTACCTACTCGGCTGCATAGACATTTTGTACTATCAAACCTGAGAAGTGGGGACTTGGCAGCTCCAGATCAGATATGACAGAAGGACTCCATTTTTGGTCTGATCTGACTCTTGTAAAGAATACTGCTGCCATATCTGGTCTGCATAGTAAGAGGAGTCAGTTTCTGGAGTAGTACAAGGAACCAACCATTTTACCAGCATCATTAAAGATGCTGGTAAAATGGTTGGTTCCTTGTACATTCCACTTGAAATCTGGGGTGAACTTGAGACCAATAGACTATCAGAGCAAAGAGCCTTATTGAGAGTACAATCATTCATCTTGATGGGTGAAAATCCAGGGTCTGCTCAATAATGATGAAATGTTATTAGCTTGGTTTTGGAAATATTGACTGTTACAAGTCAGTTTTACTCCATCTTCAGCCATCTTGTGATGAAATTACACTCATACAGTAGCCTTCTGTGTCTGAGCTGTAAATACTGACACATGCTGCAATAAAAGGTTCAATATAGTGAAAGAATCGAGTGCAAGGTGTACCATGTCATGGAGACCTGCTACTTTTGTTCAGTTATCAATTTGACAGAGGTTGGACTATGCTTATTCTTCTTTGGTCATTTGAGAAAACTAATGCATATGTTGGATGTGACATGTTAGTCCTGTGTCAAGGTTGGTAATAGTTGTCAAATGAACATTTCTACATATGTAGACAAGGTTCCAGATGGTCACATAGACCAACAGACTGCATGTATAGAACAGACACGGCTACAGGCTATTCAGAATCATTTACCTACAACATGTCTCTAGCAAGATATCTATTTATACTACAACACCACCACATATGTCAACAATGGGATCATCTGGGGAACCAAATGGTGTTCTGTAGTGTTCAGTATATGAGCAAGTTCTATCATTATGAAAAGGATGCTTACATAGATCTGAGGAGTAACATTCTCCAGAGCATATTTGTTGATGTATGGGCCCAAACCCCTGGCATCATGGTGTGGGGTTAGAACACTTACTCCTTCATCTTTGGTGTTTGTGAAAGAAACATCATGCACATCCAGATCATTGTTCATCCCACTTTGCTAACATTCTGCAACAGTGATGTGCTGTTCCAGCAGTATAATACCCACCAACACAATGTCCATGCTACTCAATATGATCTGACAACTTCTCTGAACATGTATAGGATGCCAGAATTGTTCAGTTAGTCCACCTTTGTAGTATTACATCAAGTTGCAAGAGATATAGAATAACATATTGCAGAGTGCTCTTTGTCATCTGTACAATTACATGCATGTAAAACTACAGGTTTTTTATTAACTTCCAAAGTAGATACACAGTGTATTAATTTGAGGTTTGAGTGTTGACGCACTTCTTACTTCTGAATCAGTACACATATTAATCTATATATGTGATCATATATACAGGCTCCATTACTGATATTTACTTGAGTAAATTGAAATGCATCTGTATAATTAGTAACATTTTTATTGTATTCCTATACCAGGAATGTTATTATTTTATTGTATTACTAAGTCATGAATATAACTGGACCTATTATTCACCAAAAGATGCCTAAACACTAATCTATTCCATGATGGTTAGTTTTTATGTAGAGGAGTATAGATTATCAAAAATTTATCAAAAACATTAAAAAGAATAGTTATAATGGATCAGAATGTTTAATATTTTTCTGATGAATTGTCAACCTGATTGATTTTTAGTTCCACTTTGGTGGTCTCCTGTAATGATTGTGAAAAAAGGAAAGATTTTTGTTACCTGGGGCATGAATGGCTTGAATCTACAGAACCATTGAACTAGAACATGTTCATTCAATAAAATTAGAATACTAAAGTAGATAGAATCATTAAAACTCCCAGAGGAAATCACTTACTTGGCACTTTCGACACAAGTTGCTCTGATTCTTTCACAACCATCTGGTGGTTCTCTTGCAAAGGAATAGGACATATTTGGTTTGGGACTGGATACAAACTTTGGTTCTGGAGATGCAATCACAGGCAAATCAGGGTCACCTAAAACACATTTCAGATAAAGTTATTCAAGTCCAATTTATTTTTCTTTATCACTCCAAATAATAATCATCTTGTAAGAAAATGTGTAATAAGATTTAATATAGGGAGGAGGGGAGGACAATGTTACAAGCAAATTTTATTTAATGAGTTAATAAAACTTATCAGAAAGAGAAATAAAATTCTAACCAAAGCAAAAATTAAGATATTTATGTAATATGTATATGCTTTTAGCTAGGCTGAAAATATAGAAATACTTTCTTTCCCATTTTAAAATAGTACATATTTTCAGAATTTGTAAGATTGACACCCATAATCAAAACTCTAGATTTTCACAAATTTCATACCATTCAAAAGAAATATAGAATATACTGTGTTATGAAGCCCCACCTAAATTTATTATAAAAGCAGTATCAATGCTTATATTTCAGAAGCATTCTAAAATAAACAGCCCAGTACTTTCGAAAAAATGTAAAATTAGGAAACTCAGGTAGAATTAAGTGTTGACAGAGATTAACCAGAATGTACACTTTCTTTCTCTTTTGGTCATGTGTTGACAGCATGACTTAGCAGGATGGATTCCAGATGGAAGATTGAAACACTTTAAACTCTCTCTGACCCTGCAGATGAGAGAAAGGGTCAACAACCTCATTTTGCTCATAATGATAAAGGGTTCATATTTGAAAACAAGGACCATGTGACAAGAAAAAAAATAAATGAATAGTGGAACAAAAAATTCAGTCTTGTCCGGGCATTTGGGTCGACAGACACATCTACAAAAAATGCAAAAGTTTTGTCCAGGCCTTCGAGCCGGACGGATGCGTCTGCAAAAGATGCAAAAGTCCTGTTCAAGCCAGACAGACGCATCTGCAAAAGTTTTGGCGGGGGATGTGAAAGAGAGTCCATCTTCGAATGGAATGGATGGATGCATTTGCTATAAATGTGAAAGTTTTGGTTGGTTATGCAAAAAAGAAAAAGTCTCTCTTTGAGCCAAACGGACGACCGGCTGCAAGTGTGACGAACGTGAAAGAAATGTTTGGATTCTGGGAAACAAACTATGATGTACATGGAATGCTGCTACATTGGGACGAAAGAGAGAGAGAAGACAGCTTTGATTTTTCCGTCACCTGAAACCCTAGACCAGACGCTTATAGAAAAAGAAAAAAAGAAAGTGAGAAAAGATCTCAAAAAGTGATACTTATAGAAAAAAGAAAGAAAAGACCTAAAAAAGAATGCTGCTACATTGAAACAAAGGGGAAAGGGAGAAGACTTATTTGTGATTCAAGCCCCTAGTCAAGACGAAAAGAAAGAAAAGAAAAAAGAAAGATGCTTCTAATGCAAGAAATAGAGAAAAAAAAGAGAAAGAAAAAAAGAAGTAGATATAAGAAACATTAATGAAAAAGAATTTTTATGACGACAGATAAGTTCGCTGTTTTTTCCTAGATTTTCATTTTGTTGAATGTATTTTATGTTTGTACTTTCATGCAAGTCTGGCATGAGATCTTTTTATTATTACATGTTTCTGTCTGCTTATTTTTCCTTTTCACGTTTTTGTAAATTCGTACAAGTATGGCACATTCTCATACGTTTGATTTATAATTTACCTTTCTAAGAGGATGTTCCCATCCCACTATTTTGTCCACAATGTTTATTTTCGACACATTTTTATTTTGTTGCCAGTGTTCCTTTTTTTTCTCCCCTGTTTATGTGTTTAATAATAAATTTATTTCTTTATATATCTGGCTTATCATTGTTTGTCGTCTATCGTGCTTGTTCCTTAATTGATTCCACATGGCTGTGTCTGATCAATTGGAAAGAGACCGTTGGGGAGGAAATATTTTATGCAAATTATATAAATGTTAAAAATAATAACACAAATTGCGATCCTCCTCTATCTCCACTAGCGATACGGTTGGAGGACGGTAACAACTGAAATAAAAATTAATTTCATCTGATATGCAAAAAAACAGAATTATGTTTGAAAATCTTTTCAGTTATTAAAAAACTTTTATAAAATAAAAAAGTAAAAAAAATTACATGATGAAATTTGAATATCTTATCCACTTGATTTTTTTTAAATCTCTAGAAATGCTATTATTAAAATTGAATAAAACCTTTTTTATTACATTAGTAACTGAATTCCTTGTTAAAAACAAAAGCCCAAAATATGTCATTTGATTATAAATAATCTTGACATATTTTATAAGAATAAAAGACAGTTTAATTTTGGGAGACAGGGAAATAAAAATAAATCAGAAAATTTAATTTTTAATTTTATCAGGCTTTTCTCAGAGGTCATCACCACTCAGATCAGTACATACCATTATTTCTAAATTCTTATAGAAGAAACAGGTAAGGCAGAAGTAAGGTACAATGCATGTTATACGAATATTGTGCTTATCCATTGATAAAGTGTAGCCTGTTGTATTATTTCTATACTGAATTAATACAGTGATACAATAGTGAATTTGGAGACTTGTGCCAGTGTCTAGAAAGAGTTAAGTCCCCAAATTGCTAACATTTCTCAGTCAAAGTGTAAAATTGTTTTGTTACTGAACAAAAAATTACAAGGACACCCACATAGATTATGTATGATTTTATCTTAGTCTTATGTGTTTCATGTTTTATGACCATTGATAAATTCTCTGAAATGGGGTCTTCAAAAGCAGTTACCCATTTGACAAAAAGAGAATAAAATGATACATAAATGAAAACTTTTAGGAATAAGTGACAAAAAGACCAGACATTGAAGACTTCCGGTTGCAGGTTTATATTAACAGTTACAGTTGGGATTGTAGTAGTACAGGCTACTTACTAGTACTGTAATACTAGGTGTCAACTGTAAGTCAAATACCTCAGATGCCACCTATTAGAGTTGCCAATTACATGTTGTAAGGTTGAGATGGGCAGAGGGGAGGTTGGAGAGTCAGAGTTCTTACTGGTTGAAGGAAAAAGGTGATCTGAGATTCAGAAGTTGTCTCAAGTGTCACCTAGCTACCCACCTAGACAGTGCAAGTGAATTTGTGAATTAAACAATAAAATTTATTGAAAACAGTTTGAATCTACATTTTTTGCCATGCCTATATTCACATTTTGTTCCCTTATGGGCTTTCTCTATCTTTTGTACACACTGATGCAAATGAGAATAGAGATGCCGCATGGGGTTTCATTTTCAGGTCAGAGAGGAACCTGTTGTCTGTTTACAAGGTCACTTGGGTACAATATGGAGATAATCTATAGTAAAACTGGCATTAACTATCATAGATGCTAGAGAAGTTGAAAGCTTAGCTTGCCATACCAAGATGTAAAATGCACACCCAGAGAACAATCTGATTTTAGCCCAAATATTATTAATCACCAACCCATAGGTTAGGGTGTCTATTCAAAAGCTCTATTGTTTCTTTTATCTCAGTAATCATGAGAGCCAGTCATGTGTCTAACCCTGACCTACACTGCAAATTGGAGTTTATTTTCGCAGTGCAAAAATTAATACTGATTATCAGATACCTCCATTCAATATTAGAATGTATACAATGGGTACATTAGATCACACTTTCAATACTTCACATATAATTTGTATGTCATGTTTGTATTCAACACCAGAAATTCACTTTGTAGCCATCAGTTTAACTCTGCATCTGAATATATAAATAATAATATTTGCCTTGATATAAAAATTTCAGGTCGTCATAATACTGGGAGAATATAGCAGTTTGTACAATTTATGGTCTTAATCTAAAAATGTCTCATTGCATAAAGTTTCACAGATCACAAACCTTTCTCAGTTTCTTTTAGGACACTGTTTGTGTTGTCAGTTTGACTAGAGGGTCGAGATGTCTCTATATGACCAGCTGGGATGATGGGCATCACTGGGCTCACTGACTGCGACCGACTGCCTGCAGCAGAACTGCTATTGCTACTACAACTATGGCTTTCATTGCTACTGCTTGCTGATGATATCTCCACACTCTCAGACGGAGTTTGTGTGTATAAGCTGCGGGTGCTGGTTGTGCTTGAAGTGAGAGAAGCACTGTTCAGTCCAATGACTACACTTCCACGCAGCTGTTGATGGCGTTGATGCTGTTGTTCCGGTAAAGGGGCACGGTGACCATCAGGAATATCATGAGTATGCACCTGTAATTAGAAATATAAAATTATTTCAGAGATAGAACAGAGTGCCTGAACATATAAGAAACAAACATCTATGCTTAAGCAAATAAGGGTCACTAATTTAAAAACAATAATGAATGATAATTTATTAAAAACTTTTTTAGTATTTCCCAAAGTCTTTGGGCCAATTCATTAAAATGTAGTTGTAAAAACTTTTTTTTATTCATAGTTCTGGAAACTTACAAACACTGGCAAACATCTTAAGTGCATTTCCTCTGCTTCTTTTATTTGCAATTCACTTCAACCGTCAATGTTTCTGCATTATTTTCTGCTGACATTTCAACTAAAAGTTATTTGCTAAATATAATTTCCTAATTAAAGAACAAATAAACTAAACAAAATCAAAAGTAAAGATAGAACAGGTTCACTTACTTTGTCTTCATCTTCTGTTAATGAAATGGACTTCAAAACTAGTTTTTCTATTTCCTGAAAGAAAGAAAAGATGACTGACAAATTTATTGGTTTTCTAGTTTATCAACCCGTTACAGGTTATTTAAAGCCATAAAATATTTTTAGATTGTAATAATTTTTTTTCATTCATGGCTTAGTGATACTATTATTAATTAACCCATAGTTGAGGGGAGGCAAGATGGATTCATACTTTTCCAAAAGAATTTGCATGTAAATGTATATAACAAACCCAATGGGAATTGGAACTTGGCTCTCCAATCAACAATTTTGAGCACATTATCCATTACACTACACACATATCCAAGTTTACTGCACCTGGCATTTCCAAGTAGTCACCCATCTAGGTACTGACCAGGTTCAACATTGCTTAACTTCGGTGATCCTGTGACTGATAAATCAGTGTTATTGTCAGATAGTTTATAAACACGTTCTTATATATATATATATATATATATATATATATATAGATAGATATATATATATATATATATATATAGGAAATGGATTAAATTCAAACATTATTTTTGAAATGGATACATGTTTGAGTAGATGCTCAGCTTTTATTTATTTATTAAACAGTATATTTATTTATATCTACTGGCCTGAATATTCGAAAAATCTTGTTAGCAAAATATGTGTCCTCTAGCAGGATTTGAACCTGCATTCCCTAGGGTAATCTGTCATTAAATCTGATGTGCCTTAGACCAAACTTTGTTTGATCAGGAGGTCCTATGTAGCCAAGTTGGTCTAAAGCACATCAGATCTAATGATGGTTTCCCCTAGGAAAAGCATATTTTTCTAACAAGATTTCTCAAATATTCAAGATTGGTAGATGTAAATAAATATACCGTTTAATAAATAAATAAAAACAGAGTATCTACTCAAACATGAGTATCCATTTCAAAAATAATGTTTAAACAAATAAATTAAAAAATATATAGTCAATTTGAATTTTGTATATATAAGTAATGAAAATCTTGGTAATCTGTATGGAGAGAGAGTGTGGCAAAAAAATTAATTTAAAATCATCCCTATCTCTCTCTCTTTCCTCTCTAATTTCGACTATGTCTATCACACTCTCTCTCCCCACTCTCTATATCACCTTACATCAACTTAAAACTACCACTCAAAAGTGTATAAAAACTATATGTAAATTTAAATTCATTTTTTCACCCTTGGAAGTGTGGTCTGATGAGCCAGGGAAAAAGAAATTATAATAAATTATAACCAATGGACTCTTAAAGTTGTCAGTTTTCATTGTGTGTGTGTGTGTGTGTGTATATATATATATATTATTACATAAGAAGGTGCTAAAAAGTTCTCAGTTCAACCTATTTTCCAAAACCTAACCAAACAGAAAATTTTAGGAGGGTGTTTTTGGGTTAAACCAAGGACTCTTCAACACTCCTCTGTGTGTGTGTGTGTGTGTATTTGCACAAGATCCCCTCAAAATTGTGATTTCCATATCTCCCCAAAACTTATTAAAATTCCACATAAATCATCACAGAAAAGATTAAACCTTTATTAAAAACAATGAAAAACTGGATATAACTTGAGTTTTATTTGTTATTTTAGTTTGTAATAGTAGGCAATGGTAAATCAAAAATATTTGAAGGTACATTTTGAGTATCTGAATGTGTATATTGATCCCTTTGAGAAGAAAAAAAAACACATAATAAATAGTTAACCTTTCTGCATGAGTTGAATAATCTGTCCTCAAAGAATTTTATTTATTTCTTTTCACATCATCAACCTATTTGTTATCAGTCCAATTTTGCATTATTTGATGAGGTAATTCACTTAATGTGAATAGGAAAACTAATTAAAAAAAATCAATGTGCTATAGTGTTTCAGATGAGATACCTTGTCTGTCTTGATCACAATGTTCCAACCTTCCTCAGGTGTCAGCCATGTTTGGTAATATTCCAAAAAACTTTGAAAAGAAATTTTTTATCTGATTTACAAGTAAATGCTGATCTCATTCCTATCTATACATGTTGTCTTCCCCTAAAGAACACAACTCAACTGTCAGTTCTTTCTTATAATGTCAATCTGCCTAGACACTGAATTGATGTAGACTGCTTCAATATATAACTTCAATATGGTGACTACTCACATGCATGCTGATTTCTTCAACATTCTTTTTACTTCATTCTATGGTGGGATTAGTTTTCTCCACACAGGACTAACCATATGTTTTTTAGATTCTCTTCACCATAGATTAGTTTTCTAATGTTCCTCACACCTTATTTATAGGATTGGTACCCACCACTTTTCATTCCCTGCTACAACTTCACTATATAAATAGTTCTAGCTATGTTTTCTTCCAATGTCTGATAAAGTGTGGAAATACTTTTGAAGATTGTCCCAATATCCTAAGAAATTGCAAACATTCTGTGTGCTCTCCAATATATTTCTGATAATTGTATCAGTTTGCAATTATTATCCAAACATCTGATAGTGATTGCTAATATCACACAGGAAAATATGCTTTATACTGTCTCTGGTTTGAGAATTCACTTAATGAGTTTTGCTTAATGTTGCAGCGACAAATAGTCTTTTCATTAATCCAGTATAAGTAGTAAGAATCAAAGTTAAGATAAACTCAAATTAAGCTTCTTCCAATTGATATCTAAAATCACAATTAGAAGTTGTAGTGTCCATAAAAAAATACATAAAAATAATTAATTATACTATCACAGTGTCATGTTCATAAAAAATAAAAATTAATTATAGTGTCAAAAATAATTATAATAAAAATTAGACAAGCAGTCAACATGGACAGTCTGTCAACACATGCATCAAAGATAATTTTGGTTCCTTTTCAAATCATAATAGTAACATTTATCTCTCAGCACTCAACTAAAATTCAAAGTAAAATACCCCAGACACTTGTAATTTTCCAACTAAAATTATCTGGACACTCATTACATAAATCTATAAAAAAAAAGTGCAAGAAAGACTGTATTTATTCTTTACCTTATCATTCAGTTGGATTCTGATCTATATTTGATCCCAAAATCACAATTTTACACTTTTTTTTATCTAATCAATTTCACCCCCATCAAGGCAGTAAAGACCCTAAGACACAAGGGGTTACTGGGTGTGGAAGATTTAGGTATTACAAATGAGCAGGAAGAGAAAAGTGTAATCAGGAGAACAGTAGATAGCAATTGACATTGCATTTAAATTTTGGGAGATTAAAGTTGACTGGAAAGCATGGAGCTGGAAGAGAGTTCCACAAGCGGGAAGTGTGAGAAAAGAAAATGTTAGCATAGCATTTATAGATACATCTAGTCAGCTCAACTGTAAAATGATGAGATGCCAACACCAGTCTAGTACTGTGCTTAATTTGAAAAAGTCTAGGTACGATAGCGAAGAGAACAGCCAAACAATTACCATGAAAGTATTTATATGAAATATACAGGAAGACAACCTTACAGCAGTGGGAAAAAGACTGAAGCCAAGCTGCCAAATCAGGACCAATAATATTGGAGATTCTTTGGATTATATGAAGGAGTTTAAGGTAAACAGCAAAAGCATTGGACCATATATGGCAGCAATATTCTAAGCATGGATGAATGGCAGATTTATAGATATGTATGAGAGATTCTGGAGAGAAAAATTGTCTCACATGACACAGTGAACCAACTTTTTTAGCAGCTGACTTAGCAATTGATTACCTATATAGCCTTTCCACTTAATGTTAGCTGAGAACGTTAGCCTGAGAAGGCGCAATGAGCCACTTTCCTGGAGGTTAGCATCAGCCATGCTGATGGATGGCAGAGAATGGTCTCTCAGGGGATTAATGGAGAGAAGTTTAGTTTTGGAGGCATTAAAATTAACAAGCCATCTTTTGCTCCAATTAACAACAGACTTGAGGTCATTTTCGATATTGGCAGCAATTTTGATCTTATTGAACTGATCAGATTTACTATGAGACAAGAGTAGTGTCATCAGCATAGATGACAAGTTAAGAGCTGATGCCATCAGAAAAGTCATTAATGAAAATTAAAAACAAAGTAGGACCAAGGAGCCCTGAGGTAAACTGACATTAGTACAAAAAGATCTAGAGGAGTGGCCATTCAGGATAATTTTCATTTCATGATTTGATAGGAAAGACTGCATCAATTCAAAAATTTGCATGGAAACACCATAACTTTTCAGCTTGTGGAGAAAACATGTATTCCAAACCCTGTTGAAAGCTTTCAAGATGTACAAAGATACAGCTTAGGTTTCACTATTTTTATCTAGAGCCTGATAGACTTTCTACAATTCTCATCAGTACATCAGCAATTGACCTGGAGAAACGAAAGCCATACTACTTGTCTGAAAAAAGGCCCTGTGATGAGAGATGCTTAACCAATTCAGCATTGATTAGGGCCTGTAGGAGTTTTCCAAAAAGAGGCCAAAGGCTAATTAGGCTGATTTAGGTGGTAGAGTCGGACAGTTCACTAGTGTTCTTAAAAACTGGAACAACATATGATGACTTCCAGCAGGCAGGAAAGCAGGAGGCAGTGAGGCAATTATTATACATTTTAGAGAGAACAGGGACCAGTTTGGGAGCACATTTCTTAATGACCTATTACAGGAATACCATTAAGTCCACATGCTTTGTGGGAATCCTGGTTAGTGATGATAGCAGAAACCATAGAAGGGGTTATATGCATATCACTCAACAGTAGGAAGTTAGGCAGGGATGATCCAGATGAGTCAAGAGTAGAGTTTAAAGAGATTTTATAGACAAAGCATTCATCTTTATCAGCAGAGGATGTTAACAGCTCAAATTGATTGAAAAGATAAGGAGCAGTACTGTCTTTCATGTCTCCAACACCACACAACAAATAATACTCATTTTGTTGTTTTCACATTTTCTCATTATTATGAGTATTTTTGTATATATAAATGTGAGGGGGTTTCTAATTATTTACTCAGAGTTGTAACTCCCCTACAATGTTTATCATTTTAACAGCATTCACACTCATTCATTAGGTTGTCTCTTGAGATACTGATATATTTGCTGAGTTGGATACTAGTTTAGCTTAACTGATCAAACCTCTTTAGTTGAAACCTTGAAGAGGCTCATAATTAATAAAACCTCTTTTCACATTATAAAATGGATATTTTAAGACATTTTATAAATGAATGTATAAACATAAAAATGTCTTAAAACCTCTTTTGTTAAAATCTTCAAGAGGCTCATAATTGATAGAGATGTTTTTGAGGATAATAATCATTTACTGATACAAGCAGACCTTTATTTCCATTTTGGGATCTGTCAGTATAAGTAATCTGGGTGATTATTTTTAATCGTGAGTACTTCTTGGTATATAATTAGATTGCTTCTACTTTTGGGATATTTTGTTAGATCCAGTATTATTTTGGATTGTTTTTATTAGGTATGCTTTTTCTTTTTGATCATACAGTGTTTGGCATTGTGGATAGAAGGTAGTATGTTGGATTTGATGATCATGGTGACAGTTTCATTATTTCAGTAATATTGGAGTGCTAGATTTTGTCATTACAGTGTTAGTCTCATGTGCTTCTGTGTAAAGACTTTCTATGGGGGGAAGTGTTGAAGTTTTCAAGGGTGAGTCTCAATCTTTGGTGATCTATTTAGTTGTTTCAAATGACTTTTCTGCTGATCCATAAATTATACAGGTCACTAGTGAGATCAAAGCTGGACTATGGCTGTAGTAATATTTCTTTATCAACCTTCCATTGAGTTATATGATTTTGTTGCATTTGGTTCTTAAATTTTTTATATGGCGTATAAATGATAGTTTTTTTGACAAAGATTATGCCTAGAAATGTGTGCTATTCAACTGTGGGTATTTCAGTATTCTCTAGTTTTAATACTGGATCATTATGCAAATTCATATTTGTCAGAAATGAACATATGTATTTGGATGTAATCTATAACAGATCAAGAAGTCATCCGCATAAAGTGAGCAAGGTTGATATTTTTACAATGATATTTAGTTTTAAATTAAATAACGTTATGGATTTTAAATTTAATTTTATAATTAAATTTAAAATTTTGGTTTCTGTTTTGAAACATGGTAATTCCTGTGTAACAATGGAACTATATTTTTAAAATAGATGATAATTATAATATTATGCTCTACTGTTTTGTATCGAGCACTGTTTTTTAAAAATAAAAATAATCACCAAGAACACCGGATTGTAAATTTTAATGTTCTTTCTTATTATTTTAATACATATACACTTTTGTCAATTTTGATGTTAGTAATCCTACACTGAATAATCAAAAGTGTCCTTATAATATGGGAAAGTGCATAAGTAAAGTTATACTCTTTTGCTAAATTTAAAAAAAAAAAAAAAAAAAAAAATGGAACACAAAAAAAAACAACTTAATATTCGTATAAAACAAGTAAAGTACAGCAACATATCACTAAAATCAGAAGTTCAGACAGTTTAAATGCTCATTTCATTGTAATGGAATGTGATTATCAGGTGAATGAGTGTTCCTCATGTCAGGAATCAACAATTCAATTTCATTTTATGCACTGATTTGATTGGAATTGTCATCATGACTGATATTGTTATCTGATATATTCAGATTACTAGTTATTAAGACTGGACTCTAAACTTCAATGAAGCTATTTTGTAAATGACCTGCTAGAGCTAAATCTTAGAGAAGCACAATTGTCTCTTTTCCATCATAAATAAAGAAATTTTTCTTCCTCAACAACTGGTTCTTATTTAACACTTCATAAAATACAGCTCCATGTGAAGACAGCCATGTTGAAATAGAGCACCCACCAATCAAATGGCATTAGAAATGAAATAATCATTCATGTGAAGTATAGCATTATTAACAGTTGATAGAGTGTGTATAGAATGCAGTGCATCCTGTAGGACAGGGATACAGTGTAAAGATTTCTGCTTGCCATTATATGGTTCACATTGACCTGTTTCCTTACAGATTATAAGGGAAATTAAAAAATTCAATGAGTATGCGGAAAGTGATGAGATGAATGAAGTACCTCTATCTGAACAAATAAATACAAGCATGCCAAAAGATAGCATATAACTGACTGAATCGCTGAAAACCATTTTATATGAACAAACTAAAGCAAAAAGAAAGCAAAAGAAATTATTTATTATTGTAAGTATTGGTTAGTTGAAGTTTAGGAAAAGGTAAAGGGTCTTTAAAATCAACACAGAGTCAATATTACTTTGAACATGTAGTTGATAAACTGTGGTTTTGCATTCAACAGAAATGGGGCATAAAATTGACAATAATCTTTTTACATTCTCAACAAAGAATGGTAAATTCATTGTTGTAACTAAGTAGCATGCCAAGATAACAGAGTTACATAACTCACATATCCAAACCGACACTATCTACAGTAATGTTATCCCTCTTGCATTGGAAGTTTTTCCAAACTTTAAAAAACAAGTTCAATCTTTCATCTCTAAATTTTGTCATCTAACTTTACTCATCTACTTAGAATCAAACATAAATGCTACTTATTTCTGATCAATAAGAAGCATCCAGTTAACTAGTCTCTACTTAACATTAGGGCCTCCACTACAAAATATGTCACTGAAAGTACTACCTGTGACTATAAATGTTCTAACCCTTTTAATTTCTTCTAAGCCATTTAATTTAATTTAGGCAGATAAAATGTCTGCCATTGTAGCAAAGTTCGAGACTGAAGTGCAGTTGTTCCAGGCCTTATTTTAAAATGATCCATTTTACTACGTCTATTACAGCAGTCAATGTTTGATTTTCAGATCTCTCACAATAAATAAACATTTCTTCATTATGTCTGGAAAGAGCTGTACTAAAGATTGTAATTCAAAATATGATATTGAACTATTTTGAGCCCGTTCTTGCTTGATAAAAGACAGTTATAAAATCAAATATTTTGTTCTCAAGCAACTGATGATGGATGGTATTAGAACACTCATACGCATTACAGTCTGCATTCAGATGCTTTTAATGCCTGTCAATATCCAACCAATGTCACCTCTGATTGTTTCTAAAAAATGCTTATAATGAATGTCTTTTAGTTTTAGGTTTCATATACCATTTTACAATCAGAAATATACCCACATACATGGAAGGTACAATGAGTATGTTCAAGTTATCTAGAGATAATAGTTTATCTAGTTTATCACTCAATAGTTTAATAAAAAAAATGTTGAATGTAGTAGAGCAATGTTTGTATTTTAAGAACTTGAATTAGAATCAGTTTTCAAACCTCTCATATAATGTATCAATAATGCTATCACCTGATATGGCAATATATCACAAGTGACCTAGAATGCATCATAAGGGATCAACAGCCCAGCATTCATCTGCATTTTATATTGTTTTTCAAAAAGCTTCTTCATACTCCTCCATTTTCCAAACCCATGTTGTGTTCTTGTGTGATAATTTATAAAGTGGCTCAAAGACATCATAAATTCAGTAGATCCCTATTATAGTAATTAATCAAGTCTAAAATTAAAAATGATTTCAGATGAGTAATTTTTGCAAGAGTGCTTCATAAATAGCTTCAACTTTCTCTGCTTGAACCATTATTTCACATTTGCTTATCAAGAACCCTATATATTTGACCTTGTCTTCTAGGAAATGACATTTCATTTTCTGAAACTTCAATTTTTTTTGTTCCATCTTCAAAACTCATTCCAAATTTGAGATGTTCTTGCTCATTTCTTATGCTTATAAAGTATGTAATCTGTTTGTACGACTGTATAGGGAATTCCACTAAGCTTTTGAAATATCCCTGCTATACTATATCTACATATACGATATTCCTGCTATACTATAGACTCCAAAATGGAGTATCAGTAGCTTATAGTGCCATTGATGTATGTTGATTGTAAGCATTTCAGAGATCAAATTTGATGAATTTCTCTCCTCAA
Organism: Acanthosepion lycidas; assembly: GCA_963932145.1. Lineage (NCBI taxonomy): Eukaryota > Metazoa > Mollusca > Cephalopoda > Sepiida > Sepiidae > Acanthosepion > Acanthosepion lycidas. The sequence continues at coordinate 33,300,210 of OZ010594.1, read as the reverse complement.
TTCAGTGTAGCCAAATAGTCTTCAGTGCAGGGAACAGGATAAGAATATTTTGTCTAGAGATTTACTGTCATTTTATTAATTACCATTTTAAACAAGCCATAAGTAAGAATCAGAAAAACATTTTCTCAGTATACTTCCAGATAAAATTATCACTTTGCACACAATTAGCTTTTACGTTTTATTGAAGTATAATAATAATCTTTAGTGAAGAAAACTAAAGATTATTATTATACTTCAATGAAATGTAAAAGTTAAAGATTTCAATAGAAAGATCAAAGTCCATATATCTATAAACAATAACTCCCAGAAAAATAACTAAGAAAATATATTTTTAAATATAAAAAGTAAAGATATTTTTCAGAGAAACCTGAAGAAACACAGTTGTCAAACATTTTGTATGAAACACTATAATACTAATATGGATATTCATAGAAACTGAATTATTTACTTACTGTATTCAGTCCCTCTACACTGTTTCTCTGGTACCTAGGCATACTAGGTTTTGGAATGCTATGTGGTATTGACTTTGGTTGTGTGAAAGTACTCTGTGCTGGTGGTAATGCAGAATGGTTTGCAGGCACTGGGCTTTGTCGTGGTTTTGAAAATTCTGTCTGTTTGCTGCCTTCTTTGGTCTTCTGAAGGCGCTGCCTTATCAGCTGAAAAAATAATATATACAAATCTTAAAACTATTGCTTATCCAAAAGAATTACTATATAGAGAGGTTTGATCAAAGTGTATAAGGACTGTTGGTATGTTAAGAGAGATAAAGTATTCAGAATGAAGCTGCTTGAAGTCTGTTGCCCATGCACATTAGTTATAATGTTCTCACTCACTTCTGTTATTTATAGCAGCGCTTGGAAGGAAAGTGTGTAGAGTGTGGTCATCATTCCACACCATAGGTGCCATCAATGACCATGGCAGTGAAAACTGAACAGAGAATCTGGATCAGATTTTGCAAAAGGCTTGATGATACCTGCACAGAGACCTTATGCAAAATTGCAGAAAGTGTATGGAGAAGAGTGTATGAGCCATGTACAAGTGATTCAAAGATAGCTGACCAAATTTCAATAGTGACACACATTCTGGGAGACCTGCAACCAGCAGAACTGATGAAAACATCATAGACATGCATGCAGCTGTTCAGAAAGAATATCAAATCACTGTGAGTTGTCAGAGAATGTTAACATTAGTTATGGTTCAGTTCAGTCTATTCTCACTGAATATTTGGGTATGAGACTGCCAAGTTTGTGCCAAAAGTTGACTGAAAAGATCAGGTTTCAGCTGTGCTGGATCTCTTTGTGTCGAGAAAGATGAAAACCTTTTGAAAACGGTCATAATAGATGATTATTTGTGGATCTACGTCTACCCTTTCATCTCTGAGACCTAAGAAAGTATGAATAAGTACTGGTACATCAAAAATGTTATATAGCATTTTTATCAGTTCTTCCAATGTTTCAAGTCTTTCATCAATGAACCATTTTTTTCAGCTGATTATGATGCCAAATTTTATGTTCAAACCTTTTCCCTTTTACCAGGTAAATCAACTTCCCAATTCTTGCTGATATTATGCCATCTTCCTACATTTCTTTGCCATTCTTACATGCTTTAAAGAACACTTTATCATCAACCTTGAAACTTTTAGTGTCATTTTTGTTATCCATTCATGTTTTTCAACTTGTTGATTTTACTTTTCTAACAAACATTAATTCTACTGGCAACATGGTTTATTGGGGTTAGGTGTTACACAGTAAACTCTCAAAAATTTTTGAAGTTCTTCCTTATTTACTTTCTCAATGCTATTTTGAACATTCTCACAAACCATTCTGCTTGTTCGTTCAACCTTGGATGATACGGCGAGGTCGTAATATGTTCAATAGAAAACATCTTACAGAAGTTTTTGAATTTTGTTCCATTATCAGAGACTCTGGTATATGGTATGCCATATCTCACAAATGAAATTCAAATTGCAAGAAATTCAGTCACTGAAGATGTTGGATTTTTGCACTTACAAATTTCCAGCCATTTAGTGATACTATCAACTACCACAAGATAATGTGATCTATAAATCTACATGCAGTTTTGACCATGGTGTGTCTGTCTTTGGCCAAGGTTCTATCTTTGTGAGAGATAGTTTTGCTGCCAGAGTGCAACCTCTGCAAGCTTTCACTATTTTTTCAATATTTTGGTTCATTCTGGTCCAATATACAAAACTTTTCATCAGAGATTTCATTCTTGAAATATCAGGAAGTCCGCTATGAAATCCTTCAATATTTGCTTTTCTAACACACTAGGTATTACAACCATTTGCCCAAACATTACTACACTGTTGCATAGCAAGTAAGCAGTTAAGTCTGGATTTTGTTTTTTGTTACTTTTTTCAACTGCTTTTTTATTTTTGCAATAAAGACATCATTTTCCTCTTTTTCTCGTATTTCTTCCAGGGTAACTGGTAACTCTCATACTACATTGCACAAAATATTTTTTTATTTCCATTTCACTTTTTAGTGCTGCAATGACCATGTCCTCAAATGGTTCCGTATTTTTAGCTATTAATCTTGATGTCCTAATTTTTTAGACGGTTGGTACTCCATCATAAAATCTTAGTTTAATAAGATGTTACCCCAGCGTTGTAGTCTACTAGCTGTATGCACAGGTATTCCTTTCTTTGAACCATATATTGTTAATTGCAGTCTGTGGTCTGTTTGCAATCTAAAATTTCTTCCATGAATAAATCTATGAAATTTCTTTACGGCAAATATAATTGCTACAACCTTCTTTTCCATCTGGCTGTAATTTTTCTCTACTGGTAGAAACAAGCGTGAAACATGAGCAAAGGATTTCATTTTACTGCCATTTTATTTATGTAAAAATCAACACTACAATAGCATATTCACTAGCATCTGATACCACTACAATATCTGCTTTTTGATCATATTGTACTAATGATAAATCTAAGTCATTTTTTTATTTTGTCAAACGCCTTCTGACAGTTATCATGCCAGTTCCACTTAACTACTTTTTTATGAAGATTGTTCAGTGGAGCTCTCAAATTATGCATATTAAATAACCAATCCTAGAAAAGCTTGGAACGTAGTCACATTTTTTAATGGAGGCATATTTTTAATTGGACTTGCTCTCAATGGATCTGGTTGACAACCACTTTTATCAATAATTTTACCAAGGTATTTAATTTTCGTGAAAACAATTTGCATTTTTCTTCACTGAGCATGAATCCATTCACATGTCCAACAGGTTATTCAGATACATTTTCGATTAAAATGCTGTCCAGATACACCACCGTGAAATCACAATCCACAAGCATGATATCAATAGCTTGTTGAAAAATAGCTTGTGCCACCTTTATACCAAAAGGAAGTTAATTAAACTTATATAATCTTCTGTGTGTATTTATGGTCATTAATTCTGAACATTCATTTTTAATCTGAATTTGTAAATACACTTCAGAGAGATCTGATATTCAACTTTGAAAGAATTTCTTTTGGACATGGTTATGGACAGTTATGTGTTTCTAAACAACTGTTTAATTCTGTCAAGAAAACACAAATTTTATTATTATTTTCTTTCTTTACATACACCATTGGTGCCTCCCATTTAATCCCATCTAATTTTTTCTATTATGCCAATTCTTTTGAGTCTCTTATTTCAATGCTGTGAGTGGTATGCTACATTTCAGCTTAAATACTGCTGTTGAACTTTTTTTTACTTGGAAATCTGCTTTGAATTTTGAACACCAACCTAATTGATTTAACAGAACATCTGGAAAACAGTTTTTTAATTCTTCCATAAGATTTTCACTCTGACTTTTTAAATTGGTTGCTTATCCACTTATGTTTTTACAATAAATTTTTATCAGCAAATCCCAAAAATTCAAATAATTCTACCCAGTGAGTAGCATTTTTTTCTTTAGTTTTTACATGCTTATTACGGAATGAGATATTACAAGTCATCTCTTAAAAATAAAAAATAAAATCTCTCACCAGAAACTGAAATCACAACTGTGGAAGTTCTTTTTTTTTTTTTATAAAAGCTTTCCAATTTTCTTCCAGGTGGTTTCACTGATTATTGAAATATCACTACCAGTATCCAGTATTATTTTCACATTCACAAATATCCTTTTGTTTTCTGTGACCATTTTTTCCATTGCAATGCTGTGTATGAATTTCTCCGTGAGAATTTTTTCTTTATTTGGTTTTGCAGTGCATTTTTACCACACTTGTAACATTCTACATTTTTAAATGGTCAGTCTTTTCCAAGATGTAATTTACTACATATGAAACAAGGATTTAGTCTCTTTTTTGTACATTTGTCCTTTTCTTGTACCAATGCACATTTTTTTTCTGAAGTTCTTCAGTATCAGGTTTCAAACTTAGAATTGTTTGGCAATCATCCATTTCTTACAGTTTTTGTTCAATTTGCATTAAAATTTTCACTTATATTTCAGCATTTTTCTTAGCTGTTAAACCTTGAACAAAAAAAAAACCCTTTGAATGTGTGGAGTCATTTCCTTTATTCTAAACTTTTCACATTCTTTGTTGATGGTACCTGCATATCTGACAAAATCTATGTCCTCTTTTTTGGTTAGATTCATGCACCTCTGATGAGCTTTAAACACAGAGCTCTTGTCCCTAAAGATTCTTGTCAGAGTGTGTTCTGTGTCTTCAATTTCAGCTAGTTTTTTTGTAGTTGCAGTGTTTTTCATATTCTATTGGAGCTATTTCCCACAACAACAATCTCATTTTTCTCTCATTTTCCCAGCCTCTGCATTCCAGACTGAATATTTGTTCATATTTATGAAAATATACAGAAAAAGTCAGTCCCTAATCAGGATTTTATACAAATTCTGATATGGTGATTTGGACAATGTCTTGCATAAGAGATGTTGAAGGATTTTTTCTTTTCTTCAGAATTATAACCAACAACTCCTGTATTGCTTACAAGTAATTGCTTTGGCTACTTGCTGTGACTCTTGTATTAATTAGTCTGAAGACTAACTCCAAACAGCTTCTTTTTCTTACTTCTGACCTTGAGCTCTTTATAGTTATGGATTAGTTCATATAGACACCAGAGTGTGTATGTCTGTGTGTATTTACTGCACAAGATTAGCCCAAAATTAAAATGGTGAGACCTAATTACCAATCTAGTAACACGCTTAAATTCATATACTTGAGGCACCAGGAAAAAATGCTCATCAGAGCAGTTGCCATGAAAATATTTGTAGAAAAGACAAAGGGAAACTACCTTACGACAGTGGGAAAATGACTGAAGTTGAGATGCCAGGTCAGTATTAATTTCATTACAGATCCTTTGGATTTTGTCAAGAATCTCAAGATGTACAGCAGGAGCACCAGACCAGATATGGCAACAATATTCAATGCACAGTTGAATGGTAGAATTATAAATGTGCGAGGTGGATTCTGATGAGAAAGATTTTCTGGCATGACTCATTAAGCCAACTTTTGTAGCAGTAGACATAGCAATTGATCTGATATTGTCACCTCCAATTCATGTCAGTGGAAAACATGACCCTAGGAGGCATAGAGTGTTGCTCTCCTGTAGTTTAATATCAGCTACCCTGATAGCAGGCAGAAAAATTTCTCTGTAGTGATTAAATGAAAGCAGTTTCATTTTGCAGGCATTAAACTTTACAAGCCATTTCTTGCCCCAGTTAACAACTGATTAATATTTTTAGATCATCATAATATTACCATAACAATTCTTCCCTTAAGCGTTAAACTTTCGAACACATATGAAAAGAATATATAAATGTCAAAAGTTTAACTTTTAATAGTGTGCTTAATGCTTTAAAAAAAAAAAAATAAATAAATAAAAAAAATAAAAAAATTGGGATGTGTGTTTGTGTTGCACATCAATGGAAAATAAAAGTGTAGTTTTATATTCATTTTTCTATCAAAATAAAAGCTGCTCACAACAAATATGTTTGTGTCAACTCAAATGTTATCTCTTGAGTAAAATAAAAATTAGAAAAATAAAAAAATATTGCATTAATTTGAAAAACTAATTTCACTCTATGAAAGTATATTTGAAGTCAAATGATTATCCCTCTATTACAATATTTTAATAAATTAAATACAGGGGGTCATGAAAACTTTTTATAATTTATCTACAAGCAATAAAAGTGTGTTGCTATAGCTGGATGAAATGAAATATCTTTTTAAAAGATATTAAATAAAAGCAAAGAATTTTTCAGTTCAATTGGCTTGTAATAAGAAAGATTATCAGGTGTGGAAATATCTTGTCAATATTTAATAATATACATTCCCATTTTATCATCATTATTGAATAAAATAACTTTTTTATCACATTCAGGAATTGTAGCTATTAAGTACAAAAAGAAACCTTTTACTGGTAATTTGTATCTACTTCCTTCATAATATAAAAAAAATCTAATATACTGTCAACAGTTCACGAGAAGAATTTCTCTTGATGTTTACTATTCCTACAAACTATCTCAACCATAAATATGCCTTCTGCTCGTACAGTTACTTTAAAGTGCAAAAAGTATAATGCATCCTTTATTGCTGAGTTGTTCAAGAATTTCTTTCTTCAAAGGAAAAGCCTCGTCTTGACTGTCTTACACTCCTAAATAAGTAAATGTCATATATTTTTTGTACACAATCATTTTTTAATGGTGTTTAATAAAATAGGACAGATTCATTTATGTTCATTATTAATACATTCAATCAATGTTTTAAGAAAGAAATATATGAGAAGTTTTAAGTTGTTTCAAAATATGGATAGAGGTAGAAGGATCTGATTCCCATGAGATTGAGTAAGTAAAAAACATTCAGTTACCTTCTAATAAAATATAATTTCTGAAACAGCAACACCTATGTGGGTTATGTAATTAATTTTTTTTTTATCTCTCTTAGCATTTAAAATACATAAGATTAATTTTGTAATAAGAAATAAAACCTCATGCATCTATTGAAGATGTTTGCAAAACTTAAAATATTTTGAACAAATATCATCTACAACTAAATACTTGTTTCAAAGCTTCAAAGGATTATGGATAATCCAGAAAATAAAACTTGAGAACATTACTCCTGAAGCAGTTCATAACAATCTATCAACAAAGCTCACTTGCATTAAAGTGAAAAGAAAGTGAAAATATTATGAAAATGTAGACTATGCTATATGACAAAAGTCTAAAAATTTACCTAGTTTCAGATATTCAATGAGAAAAAAAGTGCAAATTTATCATTGCTTAAATAAAATTCTCAGTAAATAATAATGATCAAAACAAGGAAATGATAAATGACAACTTTGTGTGTGCACACAATATATTATTTGCATACACAAAGCTAAGAATTTAAACTGATATCTAGTTTTAGTATGAAATAGTTTTGTAAAATTGTGTGTGCATATATATATATATATATATATATATTTATATTGAGAGAGAGAGAGAAAAACACAATAACTAAAGTTTAAAATGAATTTTTAAAAATGAAGAATCTTTCTTGAAGCTTTTATTTTAGTTTTAATTTCAAGCTAATAGATTAAATTTTATATTTCCAATAAACAAAATACTTTGCTGTATTTCAAAAACTAATTTATATTGACTGGAAGAATCTTATTTTTTCTAAAATAGCTAATAAGATCCTTTTTTAGCTCTATTTCATTGCAATGTAATTCTCTTTATTAAAAGAAAAATTGTCCAAATATTAAAAAATAGTTATCACTCTTATTTTCTGATAATGTTGTGTATGGTGGCCTGTACTTACAACATCAGCACATTTATACATACAAAAAAAAATCGAAATTCTTTTAAAAATATTAGTGTTTGATAAGCTTTTCTATTTATGATGAGTAAATATAGTTTTCATGTAATAATAGTAACATCTAAAAGGCTGAATTTTATACAGAATTTTAAAAGATTTAAAACTTAAATCTTTCCATTGTGACACTGTGCTGTTGGCCCATAGTCAGCTGTTGGCCCAGTCGTGGCGCGAAGCTGTAATGTTTCTTTCACCAGCATTTTGGGGTTGACTCTTAGTCACTGCCACCAGCCTGTGTCCCGGTTGATCGGTGGTCATCGCTACTCGGTGGAATCCCTTTGTCAGGATACCAAAATGTGACACTGGCCCATCCAGGATCAAAGTCTGGTCGTCGATGTTAACAGCTTCACACCAGCTGTACCAGTTCGATACCAGCTCTGTCATTCCCAGCTCACTTCCAACGTCTGGTTAATGGAGTAACTGCTTCAATCTCAAGTCTAACCTACCCACATTGTGATTTTGATCTTAGGTAGATGAGATCAATCGGATGTCGGGCTGTAGTGTAAGCTGTGTCCAGACTGAAGGTGATATTGCACAAGCGTAAAGTAAAAGAAGCAAATAAAAGAAAAACCCAAGAGGTTCAAGTATGTTAAGAAATAACAAATTAACTTTATCCATCTGTTATATATGTGTTTTTCTCCCAGCCTGTTTTCTACGGAATGTGACACCTTTACGTTTCAAGCAAGTTTTGGTATCTTAAAGTCAACTGATTTAGTTCTTAGGTGCTGGCTTCATTCGTCAGTATAACTTGCTATTGGTAAGATAGGCGAAGTCGGAGGTCATGGAATCTCTCAGTCAGCTACTGCAAGGCAACACTCTGGTTTCTGCTACACGAACTGAATGACTTGACTCGAGTGACTGTACTCTACTCGACTCCCTAACAGCCCGAGGATGTTCGTTTATATGGGTACCAACCAAAACCCAGTGCGGGGCCAGACACGGTCAGGGGTTCTCGGTAAATCTCAATTCCCAACAAGAAATCTCTTTGCTGTCAGGCCAGGAAAATTGATTACTTCCCGTTTTTGGAAAATTAATCACTTTCCATTTTAGGTGTGTGTGGGGGGGGGTCTCTCTCGTCCGTAAGGGAAGGTCAGAGGAGAGCTATCCTCTTAGACTCTTCCTCTCTCACATTGATACCTCGTACCAATCCCTTCAGTGGGAATTAATAACTTCTCTGTCCTTCTCATCCATTCACCATTGTTACCACTCGATCAATCGCATCCTGGCTGTGCGGGTGTGGCTAAGCTGGCCTCCTTATAATTATAATCCAGAATTTTTGTTTACAAAATTCTCCTTTTTCCCATGGCCAAAATTTTTATGAATCCCATATTGCCACTTAAAATCTGTCATATCTTTTGGTCACTCAGAATCAACTTAGCCAGAACTCTTTACTAATTCCATCAATCACTGTCAAAGTTTGCCATCTGGTCCCTTTGTGAAGTTAGCTTATACTGGAACCCTTGGCTTCTTGAGAAATTAAATTGTTTATCTTACCAAATCACAATTCTTCCATGCTATCTTTTCTCCTGCCCAAAATTTTACAATTGCCATCTTGGAGACTGAAAGTAACACCTTGGTAAAGTAAATAATAACGGTCCTCTCCACCCGTATTGAGACAAATGCCAAAATTTTATCATCACCATATTGCCTTTCCTTGCTGGCACTCAAGAAAAAAAAAAAAAAATGATATCTTGGAAAGATAATTAATATTGATTCTCCCTACCCTGTATTGGCAATTGTCTCAGGGTGAAATTTTTATGACCGCCATGTGGTCTGCCCGATATCTTCATGTTTTGATTTTCTTTCCGAATCTCCTCTCTTGGCAAGGTACTTCTTTACAACAATATTAATCAATTTGATAAAATCTCATGTATGGCTTTTTCTACGGGTTTACTGTCTTTTGACGAAAAGTATCTTTTTCGTAAATAAAATAAAATCTTGTTAACATCGAATGGTATATCTTTTGGGATAATTTCTTTCCGCCTTCAGTACAGGCTGTTTTAATTTCTATGGTTAATTAGCTAGCCAATTACCATAGCTAAATAGTGTCACACATTAAAATTTTTCTATCTTTAAATTGGGGGGGGAATGAAAATTTTTGTAAAAATTCATTATTCATCAAAAAAATGTTTTTCTTAAGACAAAAGCAATTAAAAGATTTTCTGACTAAATAATGTCATAGTTTATTGCATTTATTTTATGATTGAAAGTAGATTTTCTGTAAATGGTGTTTGAGAAAAAAAAAAATTGATGATTTAAATTCTCCAAGGAACCCTGATTTTAACTAATATAAATATACAGTTAAATACATTCAGTTAAAAATAAAAATCATCCTTGATAATGGCTAAAAGAATAGCCAGAAGTGCTTGGATAAGCAGAACATGTGAACTATTTTTACACACTTTATGTCCAGAAAAGAAAACACTTATACAAACACAAAAAAATAAAATAAAACGCTTAATTGCAGTATTTTGTTAGTCATCTTTAATGAATCATATGTGCATGTGTGTGTGTGTGTGTGTGTATATATATATATATATATATATATATATATATATATATATTGTTACGAGGATGCATTTTTATAATAAGGGATTCTACTGAGTTCTACTTACTATTACAAAAAAGTTTTCATTTATGAAGTAGTTGTAGAAACATCTAGAAATATGCAAATTAGGTGTTAGCCACTATAAAAATGGGATTTTGGAAAAGGGTTGTCAGTTGTTGAAAAGAAATTTCTGCTGTTATCAACTCCGGCTTTTGATTCAAGGACTATTATATCCAGCCGAAAGAATCTCTATAAAAAGTTGCCGACCAACCCAAACCCAAAAGAGAATTTCATGGAACAAATTTGGTAAATAGAATTTTGACTAATTTTCATTGACAATAGTTTTTCATAGTTTACGTCTTCAATTAGAAATAAAGAAATTAGAGATACAAGAAAGAATAGAATTGGAAAGATTAAAAATTGAAGCTGAAAAATTAGAGTTACAAAAATGGAAATTACAACGAGAAAATAGAAGTCAAAATTCCAATAATTCTTCTTCATTAAGTGCAACATTTGATGCAGGAAGATATATCAAACTAGTACCTAAGTTTTATGAAAAAACGGTGGAAAAATATTTTCCTCATTTTGAGAAAATTGCAATTAATTTAGGATGGCCTTACAAAATCTGGTCAACACTCTTACAGACTGTTTTGGTTGGCAGAGCTGCTGATATATACTCGGCTCTCAGTATTGATGAGGCCACAGATTATGAAAAAATAGAAAATGCCATATTAAATGCATACGAATTAGTACCTGAAGCATATAGGCAAAAATTCAGGAAATACAAAAAATTCAAACGGCATATGCTGAATTCGCTAGAGAAAAAGCAGATAGATGGGTTAGGGCAAAAAAAATAAATAATGATTATGATAAATTATGCCAACTCATTCTTGTTGAAGAATTTAAACAATGCGTTTCACAGGAGATTCGAACGCATATCGATGAGAAAAATGTAGAAACTGTTAACGAGGCCGCGGTAATCGCAGATACCCATAGTCTAACTCACAAAAAGAGTTTTGAAAAAATTAATATAACTGAAAACCAGTCAGGCTTTCATATAAATACACATACACTGTCGGAATCTCACCCTCACAACGTATCTTGGAGAAGTTATATACACAAAAAAATAAAAGATACACCTAAAAGTTCTCTTCCAACAGAATCAAAAATTTCCTGTGCCTACTGTAAGAAGGATAATCACATCATATCTGATTGCCGAATCCTAAAAAGAAAACGGGAAGAAAATAACTCCCTTCAACCTCATGCCTTTGTTAGACAACAAATTAAGAGTAACTCCTTTCCTCAGTTTTCCTTCTCAAAACCAGGTGTTACTGAAAACAATAAAAACTCATATATGGAAAATTATAGACCATTTTTGTCCCAGGGCTCTGTTTACATCAACGACCCTGAGAAAGCTAGATCTGTCCAAAACTTACAAGACACCGGTGCGTCTCAAACTTTACTATGAGAAGGTATACTACAGCTATCAGAATCAACCTTCACTGGCGATTTTGTTTTATTACAAGGCATTGAATTGGGTGTCATTAAGGTGCCCCTTCACAAAATTTATATAAAATGGAAATTGGTGAATGGTCCTATCATAGTCGGTATACGACCAACCCTACCAGTTAAAGGGGTCTCTTTACTGTTAGGCAACAACTTAGCAGGCGACAGGGTAGTAGCAGAACCAATCGTCTGTGATAAAATAGAAATAAACGATGAATTTGTGGTTGAAGAAAACAGTGACATATATCCTGATTGTGTTATTACTAGGGCTAAAGCAAAGAAGCAAATTTCAGAAAAGAAAATTAATAATGTAAATTATATCATCCGCACCCCAGATCGAAGGAAAAAGAAAAGAATTTGCCACATTAATATGTTAAAAAATTACACCGACCGAAATTATGTAACTAATACTAAACCAGTCTCAACCTTAAACATTAGTAATACGAATCAATTTGAAGATGATTTAGACAATAACGAAGATACAGTTATTAGGGAGAAGGACATGGGTCAGAGTAGTCATTTAAAAAACTTGGAAATCCTGTCTAATTTAAATGTAAAATTCAAACATTTATCAAATGAGAAAAGAAAAGACATTCATGGTTTGGTCAATGATTTTCGAAATCTTTTTCCTGATGTTCCTAGAAAAACAATGGTTGCAGTACATGATGTTTTAGTTGGAGATGAAAAATCCATCAAACAACATTTTTACCGGGTAAATCCAATCAAGCTTCAGCAGTTGAGAGAAGAGATTAAATATATGCTGGACATTGACATAATAGAACCAAGCAACAGTCAGTGGAGTTCTCCTTGTATTCTTGTACCAAAACCTGATGGCACTTACAGATTTGTAACAGACTTTCGAAAAGTAAATGCAATAACCAAAAGTGACTCTTTTCCAATTCCTAGAATTGATGATTGTATTGACAACATTGGCAAGGCGAAATATGTCAGTAAATTTGATTTAATGAAAGGTTATTGGCAAGTACCATTAACTGACAACGCCAAAGAAATTTCAGCATTTGTGACTCTGGATGGTTTATACCAATATAAGGTTATGGCGTTCGGGATGAAAAATGGGCCGGCAACCTTTCAAAGGATAATGCATTCCCTTCTACATGAAATTCAGGGATGTGAGGTCTACATAGATGATGTAATTATGTACAACATGACTTGGGATGAACATATACACATCATCAAACAATTTTTTCTTAAGCTGGAAGAAGCAAACCTATGTGTGAACCTAAACAAGAGCGAATTCTGTCATGCAAAAATAAATTATTTGGGTCATACCGTTGGTCAGGGACAGGTTAAGCCTATCACAGCAAAAGTGGATGCTATCTTAAAGTATCCTATCCCAACTAACAAAAAACAACTAATGAGATTTCTTGGTATGGCGGGATTCTACAGAAGATTTTGTAAAAATTTCTCATCAATAGCAAGTCCTCTCACTGACCTCCTTAAAAAGGAAGCAAAATACAAGTGGAGTGAAACCTGTAATAAGGCTTTCAACAGAATCAAGTCGACTCTCATTGGTGGCCCAGCTCTTGCAACTCCAGTTTTTTCAAAACAATTTAAACTGTAAATTGATGCCAGTGATGTCGGTATGGGTGGTATCTTAATCCAAGAAGATGATGAAGGCGTCGATAGAGCCATTGGATTTTTCTCAAAAAAAGTCAACACCTACCAGAAGAACTATTCTACTATTGAAAAAGAATGCTTGGCGGTGTTATCAGCACTACAATATTTTGACTTTTACCTCAATGTTACTGTTTATCTTATTCTGATTTATACTGACCATAATCCATTAACTTTCCTTCAAAAGATGACTAACAAAAATCAAAGACTTACAAGATGGAGTCTTCTCCTGCAAGAATATGATATTATTATAAAACACATTAAAGGAAGGAACAATGTTATTGCAGATGCTTTATCTAGAGCATAACTTTTCAAAAAAAAAAAAAAAAAATTTGATATTATGACATTTCTTTACAAAAAAAAAATAGACTGATATTGTCTTATAAAAGTTTTTCATTCTAATATCAAAACTTTTACTTTGAAGGGGGGAAGTGTTACGAGGATGCATTTTTATAATAAGGGATTCTACTGAGTTCTACTTACTATTACAAAAAAGTTTTAATTCATGAAGTAGTTGTAAAATAGAGTAATTAGAAATAGAATGTTTGGAAGATTCTAGATCATTCTAATATATTCGAAAAAATCTAGATGATTCGAGAAACATCTAGAAATATGCAAATTAGGTGTTAGCCACTATAAAAATGGGATTTTGGAAAAGGGTTGTCAGTTGTTGAAAAGAAATTTCTGCTGTTTTCAATTCCGGCTTTTGAGTCAAGGACTATTATATCCAGCCGAAAGAATCTCTATAAAAAGTTGCCGACCAACCAAAACCCAAAAGAGAATTTCATGGAACAAATTTGGTAAATAGAATTTTGACTAATTTTCATTGACCAAACTAAAAATTAATATTTATTTACACACCTTTGTTGATTTCCAAATATAGCACTTAGATTACTTCACTAGCCCTAAAGTGATAAAGATATTTGATTCCCTTTCCTTCTCCCTCGTAACACTTCACCAGTAACTCTGTGTTTTCTGTTTTGTAGGCCACAATTGTTTATCCTGTATATATTTTATGTTCTGTTTTAGTAAATTAAATATTTGTTTGTGATTTAGCTCTGTGTTGTGGTAAATCATTTTTTTTTCCTTTGTTACAATTATCAACACGTAACAATATATATAAATATAGTTTTAAGTTATATTATATATATGGGTAAAATAAAGTGCTCAATACCAGGGATAGTGTGTGTGTGTGTATGTAATATAAAAGTGGACAGTGAGGTCAACTACAAGTGGTGACAGTATTTCATACTTGAATGCAATATTCAAACTGTGAACAATGCATTCAAACATGAAACAGACTGTTGCCATTCTGTGTTGATTTCAGGATGCGATTGATAAATTCTTGTCTAAATTACACAAAAAGAAAAATAGCACTGGTATCTCATTTTGACAGATATATTTACCAAAATTGCACATAAATATCTTGAAATACTAAAGAGTAAATTTATTCAATAAAATTGCTGTTGGTTTCAACCACAGCCTCCAGGCAATGTCAGAATCTCCTGTAACTCTTCTGAGCAGTCTCTTTGTTTAAGTTTCTGAATGCTGCCATAATCCTTGCCTTCAGTTCACCTTTTGTATTACAAGGAGTTTTGTTTGTCTCTCATTCAACAGCACCCCACACATAATAATCAAGGGGGTTTCAGTCTGGGGTGTTAGGTGGCCAAATGTAAGGAGTGATGTGGTCACAGAAATTGTCTAACAGCCATGATTGGGTTCTCCTGCTTGCCAGGTATAGGGCCTTCTAACAAATAAAATTAAAAATTGTTCTTGATCCAGGGAAGCACTACCTCCTCAAGGCACTTGATGTAGACCTCTATGTTGAGTCTAAAGCCCCTCACCAACAAATTTGGAAGTTCTGTTCTTGTCAGAACTATCAAAGTGAGTTTTCCAATCTGCCATATCTTCATCTAACTCTTTCTGAATTCTCTTCGCTGTCCTCAGATTGAGACATAAACACTCTGAAATGTTTGTATTGGAGCTTTGGGTGCATATATATATATATATATATATATATATATATATATATATATATATATATATATATATGTGTGTGTGTGTGTGTGTGTCTATTTTTTCAATTGTTTTAAGTTGATGTATGCCTTTCATCACATTGAAGAGTCAGAAATTCAAAATTGTTCTTGTTTATGATAACTAATACAAAAAGTCTATCACACTTATCAATCTATAAAAATCTCTATCCTAATTGGTTATAACTTTTAGCCACATGTAGATGTTTTGCCATCTCCAAAAATATTCTATACATTCTTGAATGCATATAATGTTCCCAAGCATGTCCCCAATACACAATAAATATCTATAAAAATACATTAATACACTATGTAAAATAATGTTATTAAACTTTGAAAATAATGGCAAATTGGTGAGATTGCATTGTTTTAGCAACAATTTGCACTTTACTGACCACATTTTTCACAAGGCTTTCTTTTGCAGATATCTGGATTACAAGGGGCACTGAAAAGTTCTTGATCTAACCCACTTCCCAAAATCTGCACAAATGAACAAACAACTTTCTGCTTGGGCCAACAACTTTTCAGCAATTCCTTCATACATAAATATTTTTTTTTAAATTCCTGACAATCTTTAAGAAATATGTATAGAATAAAACCAATTTTCAACAGTTACTAGCTAAAATAAATTTTGTAGTGTAAAAACAGAATCAAAGAAAAAAGTCTTCAGAAGAAAAGTCTTTTAAAAATTAAACATTATTAAAATTCTGTTTCTTGGGAAAGACTTTATAACATTTATAAAAAGAGGAACTATAAAAAATGTGATTAATAAATTATTTCTTTAAAGCAAGTAAAATTAAAATGTTACATTTTGGTATAAGAAGCATGGTAGAAATTCAACATCCTTTTTTTAGTTGTTAGAAACAGAAATACAGATTATGCAAAAATAAAGTTGATCATTAGTGAATTTGCTTTCAGGTATAAACATTTCATAGAGAATATTAACTTTAAGTAAAAAAAATGTTAAATTAACTTCCAAGTAACAAGACCAAGTTTCCTAAATTACTTTAATTACTAAATTACTTCAATTAAATAAGCTAAAGTTATTCCAAATGTAAAAAGCAAAAAATTCTTAAGCCAATTACAGCAGTGAACTACCGCAAACCCAAACTGAAACTAAAAATCTTTGTTCCCTGTGTAATTAACAAAATTTCCCAAAGACTATATGTAATATAGCCTTGAAGATCTTCAAAAATAAACTATCAAAATACAAGGATGTTGAAGTGAAAATTTAAAAAATGTGGTACATCAATAATTCCAGTTCTGCTTGTGACCTTGGAAAAGGTTCTTATACTCTCATTGACCCCTGGCAATCCATGCCTTAAAAAATTATTCTCACAACACAGCTCACACCCCAGAAATAGTTTTGTTTTGTTTTTAAATCAATTTTATCTTAAGCAAGGCAGTAGAGCCACTAGGACACAAAGGGTTATTAGGTGAGGAAAAATTAGAAACAGAAAACTTTACTCAGAAGCAAGAAAAACAGAAGAGTAATAGGAGGACACAATAAAAAGCAATTGAGATTTTGCCTTTAAACTTTTGAAGTTTAAAATTGGCTTGAAAGCATGAAGCCAAAAGAGAGTTCCACATGTGAGAAGTGTGAGAAAAGAAACTGTTAGCATCAAACTTACAGTTACATCTAGTCAACTAAATTGTACATTTGTGAGATCATGTTGACAATCTAGTACTGCGCTTAAATTCATAAAGTCTAGGTGTCATGGTGTCATATAGGACATAAATGAATGGAAACATCCATTTATGTAAATAAGCCGAGTTAAGGAGAGTTACTATTAGTTCAATTGCTAAGTGTATCTTCATGTAGCAAACCTTCTATTTCATTACTTACCTATGAGTTTGTCTTCCTTATTTATTTCCTTCTATTAATGAGTCAAGTACAACAGATGGCGATAAAGGATTCAAGGAGACGCGGACTTCAAGCAACTTACAATAAGTTGACTTGATAAAAATAACAAAGTTAAATTCTTTAAAAATTTCAACAATGGAAGACTTCAAATTAGCCATGTTGGAGTTGATGAAACAACAAGAGTTTCAACAACAACAACAAAAAAAATGTCTTGAGAAAGTACTTTTATGCTCACGGGAACAATTACAAATGTTGGAGATAATAAAAGTAGAACTGAAGCAAATACATTCTCATTTTCACAGGATGCCGTCGTAAATGCAATATCCAAGTTCGTATATGACCCAGAAGAAGAATTAACATTTTCAACACATTCTCGTAGATATGCTGATATATTTGAAAATGATTGTCATGGTTGGAATGACAAAAAAAAAGTTCATTTGCTTGCTTAGAAAATTAGGTTCAGTAGAATATAGAAAATTCATAAAGTATATACTACCAAAGAAACCAGGTGAGTTATCTTTTGATAATACTGTTTCATTGTTGTTGGAAATATTCACCCAAAAGACATCTTTGTTCCACAGACAGTGGAAATGTATGAATCTTGTTAAAAAGAATGAACAGGATTTTACTACTTTTGCAAACTTTGTGAACCACGAGTGCAAGAATGTTAAATTTTTCAAATTATCAGCAGATAATTTCAAGTGCTTAATTTTTGCTCAGGGACATCAGCAGAAGACGATGAATATTGAATAAACTAGAATACAAACCTAATTTAACCCTCCAACAAATAGCAGAAGAATGTCAACGAATTATTAATGTTTGATAGGATTCAAAAGATATCGAACAAAATGGCATATCGCACATTCAACATCTGTGTCGAAAACTATACAAGAAGAAAAAATATTTTTCAACCCCAAATCCCTGCTTCACACATGGATAGTTACATTTTAGAAGGGATTGTCCTTACAAAAATGAGAAATATTTCATATGTGATAAAACTGGTCCCAAAAGTTCATGTTGCAAAGGAAAATTTTTTAAAAAAAGTAAAAAGTTCAGTGAATTGTGCAAGTACAAATAAAATGGATGGACAAGTAAGAAAATATGTGCAAGTAAAAATATTTAACAAAAATATTAAATTTCAACTTAACACAGGAGCCAATGTGAGTATAATTAACAAATACACTTGAGGGAGGAAAAAAAGAAAAAAAAAAGTAAACCTACTCTATTTTGGACAAAGAAAGTTGCATATGGCATGACTGTACACAAATTGAATTCTGAGGGATAGTTTTTTCCAAAAATAAGTTTCAATGGCAAAACAGAAAAAGTAAAGGCATTCATTATGAATAATACAAATAATTTATTTGGTAATGACTGGATGGAGAAATGTAATCTTTTTGACATGCCAATAAATTCTTTTTGTAAAAAGGTGGAGTGTTTTTCTGATGACACAGAAAAACTTTAAAAAAAAAAAATTTCTAGATACGTTTTTTGTGGGTACAAAAATGTTTGCCAAGTTTGAATTAAAAGACGTCTTTCCTGTATTTCCCAAAAGAAATGTACCTTTTCTATCATTTAGCCAATGTATTAGATTGTCTGGAAAATATGGATGTAATATCGAAAGTTGAATACAGCAACTGGGTCTCCTCTGCTGTTAAAATATTAAAAAGAAGTTCAAGGAGATACACGTATGTGCAGATTTTTCCACTGGGCTGAGTGATGCTCTTAAAACATATCATTACCCTCTACCTAGCCCAGAAGAGATTTTTACAAGGTGCAATAATGGAAAAATGTTCTCAAAGCTTGATTTAAGTGATACGTATCTGCAAATTCTGGTGGATGACAAATGTTTGAAACTCCTAACTATTAATACCTATAAGGAACACTACAGATTTAATAGATTAACTTTTGGGATTAAGGTTGCTCCTGGAATTTTTAATCGGGTAATGGACACCATTTTATCTGGACTTGAATTCATTACTGCTTATTTGGATGACATTTTGATAAAAAGTAAAAATAAAGAAGAACACAGACAGCATATATTGGAAGTATTCAAACAATTAAGTGATTATGGTGAAAATTGCAAATATTTTTTGGCAAAAAATATTTGGGTCAAATCATAGATGAAAATGGTAGAAAGCCAGACCCAGCCACCAGAGCAAGTGCTATTAAAAATATGCCCATTCCATAAAATAAAATTTCTCTGCAATCTTTTCTAGGTTTAGCCAATTATTATGTGTTTGTCCCTAACATGATTTTTTGTGAAAAACATTGAATGACACCAAATGGATTTGAACAAATGAATATCAAAAATCATTCAGAAAATAAAATACATATTGACATCAGACTTATTTTTGACACATTTTGTTCCAAAATGCAAAATAATTGTAGCTAGCAATGCCAGTTCATTTGGTATTAGAGCAGCTATTTTGTATCAAAATAAGGATAGATCATTAAAAGTGATAACTCATGCTTCAAGGAAACTTTTACCAACAGTAAAGAACTATAGTCAGATTGAGAAGGAAAGTCTTGCTACCGCATTTGCACTTTGTAAATTTCAGAGATTTATCCACAGAGAAGATTTACTCTGCAAACAAACCACAGACCACTATTATCCATTTATGGACTGTCAACGCATACAGCGAATCAACTACAACAATGGGGTACCATCTTACTCAATTATAATTTTAAAATGGAGTTTGTACCATTGAAAAAAAATAAGTCACATTGATAGCCTATCAAGGTTGATTCCTAAATTCTTTGAATCTCTCAAGGATACAGTAATTGCAGCTTTGCAAATGGAGAACAAAGTTAAGAATATCCTGTTTTATGATACGTGATCTGACAGTAACACAGGAAATTTAAGGCAAAAGCGCTTAACAATATTTTCATCAAGGAAGTAAAAGAAAAATCAAAAGATAAAACTAAATCAGATAGTGTATTTTCTATCTGTAATGAAGTGCTGATGTATGTTGAAAGAGTCGTGGTGCTTACATCACTGCAGAAAAGAATTTTAAAAGAATTCCACACAGATCAACCTGGAATCTCCAGGATGAAGTCGTTAATGCATAGTTACATACATTGGGTTAACATGGATACAGACATTGTAAAAATGGTAAACTTGGGTAAAGGGTGTTCTTTAGCATCCAAATCACCACCTGTTAACTTTAATCCATAACCAAAAACTGACACACCATGGTTGCATATACATAGTGATTTTACTGGACTAATGAATGGGGTGTATTACCATATTGACATGGATAGTTTTTCTAAGTGGCCAGAAATCTTAAAATGCAAAATAGTGACCACTGATACAGTTATAAAGTTTTTGCATGAACTTTTTGTCAGGTTTGGTGTAGTCAATTCCATTGTATCAGATAATGGAATCCAGTTCACATCAAAAGAGTTCCGGAAATTTTGCAAACTTTTGCAATAGGGTATGTAAAAATTGCTTCCTACCACCCAAGAAGTAATGGAATGGCAGAAAGATTTGTAGATACTTTCAAAGGGACTTTAAAAAAAAAAAAAGATCGATGGTGGTTCAATGGAAGCAGCGATACAGCAATTTTTGCAAGTATATCCAAACACAGTTTCTGGGATGTCACTTGCAGAATTTATGTTCACAAGGTTTGTTTTTGATAAATTGCTGCTAAATACAAAGAAAGCTGGAAAAAAAAAAAAAAAAAAAAAAAAATGAAACTAGATCGAGTAATTATAACAAATTCTTCAGAACCGAAGAAAAAGTTTATTTCTGCATGTGTAGAAATAGAAAAGAACATTGTGAGAGCTGTGTTATTGATAAATGCATCAGAAATTTACTATACCAAATTAAGGGTGCAAATTGGGTGCATAAAAAGCATTTAAGCCAAATAAGGAAAAGATACATTAATGAACAAAGTAGCAATGAAGAACCAATGGATGTTTTCTTCGACATATTCAATGTACCTGTTCCCCAAACAGCTCCAGAAACTAGACGGTCCATGAAAAGAAAGCGTCCTTCAGATAGGTTACAGATAAACCCTAAACGTAAAAGAGTACGACTCTCAAGCAAGTGACATCTCAAAAGGGGGAGATGTCATATAGGACATAAATGAATGGAATTGCCCACTTATGTAAATAAGCAGAGTTGTGCAGAGTTAGCATTAGGTCAATTGCTAAGTGTACCTTCATATAGCAAACCTACAAGTTTGTCTTCCTTATTTATTTCCCTCTGTTATCTTGTAAACATGAGATGCAACATATGGTGAAGAGTTCATCTGATCAGTTGCCATGGAAATATTTATAGAAAACACACAGGGAGAAGCAACTTTACAGTGATGGAAAAATGACTGAAGCCCAGATGTCAGATCAAGACCAATAATATTGCTAATTCTTCTCTGGATTTTATCAAGATCTCTAGATATATGGCAGGAGCACCAGACCATATGTGGTAGCCATATTCTAAGCATTGACAAATGTTAGACTTATAAGTACTTAAGATAGATTCAGGAGTGAAAAACTGTCTAGCACAACACAGTGAGTCAAATTTCTTAGCAGCTGACCTAGCAACTGATTCAATATTTCTATTTCATGTCAGCTGAGAAAGTAGAACAAGTCGCTCTCCTGGAAGTTAGCATCGGTCATGCTGATGGAAAGCAGAAAAGCGTCTCTCAGATGATTAATAGAGTAGTTTTGTTCTGGAGGTGTTAAAATTAACAAGCCATCCTTATACCCAATTAACAAAAGACTGAATGTCATTTTTTTTACATCAGCCGCCATTTTGACCTTATCAAATTGATCAAACTTAGTATTGAGACAGGAGTAAATGATTGTGTTATCAGCAAACATACCAAGTTGAGAGTGAATGTCATCAGGAAGGTTGTTAATGAAAATTAAAAACAATATAGGACCAAGAATAGAGCGCTGGTGGGGGAGACCTACATTAGTGCATTAGAATCTAGAAGAGTGGCCATTCAGGATAACTTTCATTTAATGATTTAATAAGAAAGATCATTTTGAAAATTTAGTTGGAGACACCATAGCTGTCCAATTTTATTTTTTTTTTTTGTTATACACATGTGCCGTGGAAAACATTATGATGCCATTTTTGAATTTAGATCTGTGTTTGGGACCCAGAAGGAAAAGTGAATTAACTGAAATTAAAGGAAATTATAATAATACTACTCATAAAAAGTAACCTACTACTTTTCTATGGAAAACAAATCCAGGTAATAACTAAAAATTCCTAATTAAATCAGTGGGAAAAGTTAACATTGATAATTATAAGATAAATAATTGGAACAAATCAAAATTGGACAAAAATATTAGAATAAAATAAGTTTGGAAATATTTCTGTAATATGCAAAGTTATTAAACAACTCTTTTTGCTATTTCACTGAGCATAAAAGTACATAGCTGCATTTCAATTTCCACTGTTAAAAATAAAAAAAGTAATTATAAAAGGAAATTATAAAAGTTTTTAAAATATTCAAAGTTTCAACATCAAAAATACATTTTACCACATAATTTTAAACAGGAACACCCTTATGAACTCCTTAACATCAAATTTAGTTGTGACACAAAATTATAAGAAATAGCAAAGAATGCAGATATAAACCAAAGAGACTCCTAGAAATGAAATTCTTTATGAAGAGAAAATTTACATTTAGAAATAAATGTTAAACAATATGCGATACAACAGTAAAACTTCATTGTTTTTGTTCTATGAGGAGAGAATTCTTTTGTTGTCTTTTATTTTTAAAGAAATGGAAATGAAGAGGAGCATAAGTATTATCAACATGAAAAACAAAATTGGTAAGTTCAAATTTTGGTTAAGACTAGTATCACTTCATCCTTGTACCATTGAAGAAAGTCATGAATCTACTTCTTTCTATGCTCTGTCCTATTATTTGATATTTTTAAAAAATAGTTCATCAAAGGTTCACAAAAAGAATTAGTAAGCAAACTACACTCAAAAAACTATATTATAATAGCAGCTATAGCTGTAACTCTCAGTGTAACTGAACCAGGACTAATCTTTTTTTTCCTTTTTTTTTAATCAAATTCACCACATTCATGGCAGTAAAAGACACTAAAACACAAGGGGTTACTGGGTGCAAACGAATTAGAAAACAGAATCATTATTGAGGAACAAAAAAAAAATAGAAGTGTATACAGGAGACAGTCAAAATGATTGACATTGCATTTAAATTTTTGAAGATCAAACTTGACTGGAAAGCAAGAGGCCAGAAGAGAGTTCCACATGTGAGAAGTGTGATAAAGAGGCTGTTGGCATAGAACTTATAGTTACATCTAGACAATTCAGCTATAAACTGATGAGACCTTGTTGCTAATCTAGTACTGTGTTTAAATTCATAAAGTCTAGGTACCATAGCAAAGTGTTCATCTAACAATTACTATAAAAGTATTTATAGAAAAGGCGCAAAGAAGCAACTTTAGGCCAGTGGGAAAGTGACTGGAGCCAAGATAGCAGGTCAGGACCAATAATATTGTTGATTCTTTGGATGATATCAAGAATCACTAAAGGATTAGCAGACCATATGTAGCAGCAATATTTGAGGTGTGGATGAATGGTAGACTTATAAGTATGTAATATAGAGTCAGGAGATAAAAATTACCTAGCACAATACAGTAAACTAGCAGCAAACCAAGCAATAGATTCAATATAGTCTACACTTCATACCAGCTGAGAATGTTAGAATGTAAAGGCACAATAAGCTACTCTACTGGAGGTTAGCATCAGCCATGCTGATGGAAAGCAAAAAGGGGTCTCTTAGATGATTAATAGAGCAGTTTGTTCTGTAGGCATTAAAATTAACAAGCTAACAGACTGTAACAACAGACTGTAGGTCATTTTACACTGATTATGCATGATGATAAATTAGTCCTGGAAACTGGATGTGTTACTTTAAACACTCCATCTAGAAACACAATGGAAAGAAATACTAATACCAAAGATTACAATTCCAAAAATGAAAGGATGCAACAGGCTTTTTATTTTTACTTTCATGAAATAACTTGAAGGAAAACAAAACAAAAATTCAGTATGAATTCTAACATACATTTTTTTCACCAACTAAAAAATAATGAATGACTGTAATAATGATAATAGTTTCATTTTTTTCCTCCTACACCAATTTAAGAGCACTGAGCTTCTACCATCTCCAGTTGGCTTTGAAACAAATTTAATTTTTTCAGTGTATGAAGAAATTTTAAGTTATTTATGCAAAAATACACTAACAAACATCAAGGAAATATAATTAAATTATATACACTACCACCAGGTATCTTAGCCATTTGATTATCAGCTCATTTGAAATTAATCATTTTATTATTTTGTCACTTCTAACAATTATGCAAATGTATTTTATTTATATCCTTACTGGCAAAATTAATTGCATTTCATTTTTCTTTGATTTTCACCATTTGAATTTGACCCATGTTTTGGAAATTAAAATTTTGCATATCTAGATCCATGTGAGAACATGGATCGACATATGCCTGACTACTACTACTACTACTACTACGACGACTACTTTCTACTTTTAACTTTTCCTTCTCACTTAGATTACATTTTTACTTTGTTTAATCATTGCAATAAAAAAGTTTAAGTGACATAATGAAAGTCTTTCAGTAGTTCATGTATTTGTGTGTTCATGCAAAGCTTGTAGTTGGTTCACTCTGAGGCAAAAATTAACCTATTGTTAATAACATCTTTCAGTGCAAGATATTATTAAAAAGAAAAGAGCAACAACAATATATATGGATTACAAAGTCATAATTCCTGGGAACACAATTTATTAACTGAAGAACAACATCAATTTTTCTAACAATTATCATTTTAGTGATTAGTTTTGTTTTGTTTTTAATTTTATACATTTTAAAAAAAGTACTTGACTAAATAAAGAAATTATCAATTAAAATTTACTATTTTAATACCCATAACAGAATTGTCCTGGGTACATTTTATAGTCTATCAATACTTCCTCACTTGTAACAGATCTGTCAGACAAGTAGCAGATGAAATCAGCTGCTAACAATAAATAGAAAAGGCAAAGCCTTAAAAAAATATTAAATATATTTAATTTAAATATTTAAAAAAAAATTTTAAAAATTTACTATTAAAATTAATGATTTAATTTGTAACCATATCTTTTCTAAAATTGTTCTAAAAAGGTCCATATTTGCTTTCTCACCTGCAACCCAAAAGGGGAATCCAAGAATATGTTAAATGAGGGTAAGAGAAGGTTAAAAAATAAACTTGTCCAAAGATAAACCACAGAGCTAAAAAGAAGAAACTAGAATGATTCTGTCCATCAAAAAAGATTGTGAAGCAGTCATCAAGAGACATAACGAGAGGAAGGAAGGAAATAAGAAAGCTAATGCTGAAATTTAAAAAAAATGGATAATAGAAAAAAAAAAGGATTTTATAAGAGTCTTTTCTCTTTTTACCTGTAACTGATCCTGTTGACCTAAAGATGCAGATCTTCTGTGTCCCTTCTTGGTTCTCTTCTCACCACTACTATTGGTTGTGACATCCCAGTCTTCTGATGTCTATAGGGAGAGACAAGAGAGGTTGGTCAGCCAAATGGCATGACAATTTCTAAGGAAACTCAAAACAATAGTAATTTGTTGCCAATAAAATCCAAGTTTTTTCCCTCCACTTTTTTCTCTCTTAAAAGACGTGTAACAAAAAGGAGTTCATAACAACAGATATTATTGCCAGTCCATTTAATTACAATATGTTTGTATCAGACTAACAGACAAACACATGCATATACAATACAGTGAGTGACAGTCCAGATGGATCAAGAAAGTGGATGAAATGAAAGAGGGGGGGGGAGGCCAGATAAGATTAATAAGCATTCAGAAAAAGGACGGACATAATTAAAGAGAGAAAAAAAGAGAAAGAAAAAACCTACCAAATCTTCCATTGTGTTTGCAGTCAGTCTGATGGCAGTACTAACAGATATATAGCAGCTGCAGTAGCAAATAATTTGCAGAAGCAGTAGCAGCAGCTGTAGTGGTAGCAGCAGCAACCAAAAAGCAGTCCCTAGAGCTAGAAAACATCAATTCTGGTGGTAAGAGCATCACAGGAGGAGAAATAAAGAGAAGATAAAATATACATCTGCTGGAAATTAAAGAATAAAATCAATTTCTTTTAACTAACAAAAATGAAATTTTCATTATTGGCAAAGTTAGTATTAATAATAACAATAATAATCAGAGAGGAATGTTAATGAAAGAAGACTGATGAAAAAAAATGTTGTTAACAATAATGAAAAAAAGATTCTTCAACCAGCTATGGTGTATCAAGTTTAATATATATGCTGGTTTGGTACTAAAGATGAGAAATCACTGATAAGCAACAAACAGAAAATATACTTGTTAAACATTAATGACGCAGGATATAATCAACATATTTTAATTTGCTTTAACAGTTTTATGACTGGATATAAATAATGATAATGTTTTTACAACAAAATAGTTCTCTTGAAACAAGTAAAAATTACAATAAAAGAATGCTTTCCTTCTTGTATATTTTGAAATAATATTCTATAGTCATCACAAGCTTTCACT
The DNA here is from genome assembly GCA_963932145.1 of Acanthosepion lycidas. Classification (NCBI taxonomy): domain Eukaryota; kingdom Metazoa; phylum Mollusca; class Cephalopoda; order Sepiida; family Sepiidae; genus Acanthosepion; species Acanthosepion lycidas. The sequence goes on along the minus strand of OZ010594.1, from coordinate 33,273,228 downwards.
GTTAAAAATATTCTTTTAATGAACTGTTGAGACAAATCAAAATATGTAATGATTATGATATTTCAATGAACAATGTATTCTGTCCCAAACCAAAAGTGAAAATTAAAAGAAAAGCAATATTCAAAGAAAAGGACATGTAATGGAACTAATTATCATTTATTCACAAATGCAGATATCTTGAACCTTCATAAATTGCAATCAGCTTAAGCAGAGATAAGAAAGATATGATGGTTAAACAAACACTTTTTTGTATTTAAAAAATCTTTTTTTCAAATATAAGATTAATGATAGTGTTAACAAAAGTATTTATTGCCTCTTAACAATAAGTTCATGAGACAAAAAGACATCCTTGCTTACCTAATCTTATATTTAAATAAATAAAAAAAAAAAACTTTTTTATTATATATAAAGCAAATGAAGATTTTTCAGAGTCTTTTTACTGCTTCCAGACTGAATTTGCTTCTGTATTGGTCCTAATTGACTCAACAAAAAATAAAAATACTTTTGTAAAATACAATTTATAATAGACTATTATAAATTGTATTTTACAAAAGTATTTTTATTTTTGATGCCTGGCCACATCCAATCATATAAAAGTAAACAAAAAAAAGTTCAGCACTGATAACTTAAGTTTGTTAGCACCAGTTCAATTTCAAAATAAAAAAGAAACATCATGAATTCCCACAAGACAACAATTCCACCAGGAGCATAAAGAAAGCCAATGTTCATTATCTACAATTTTACCTAAGTTCTCTGATGTTATTTTCCACTCAACCATGTTTTACAGTAATGTCTTCTGGATCAGTTATGATAGCAAAAGTCTATCATGTCACTTGCCTTTTTCCTCATTGAGCATTAAGTATCACTCATATCTGGTTGACATATCTCTTTAGCTTTCCATTTTGTATTCTCACATAATGTATCACTTCCACAACTGCTAAAAGTAACTCCCTAACTTGTCCTTGCTATATCTTCTTCTGATTACAATATCAACCATTCTTAAACTGTTCTCACCATTTTAAATTATATTCCAAAGTTTTCTCTTTAAATATCACTTTAATCATTAAGAAATTTCAATGAATTCAAGCTGAACAGGGATGTTAATATTATGAATAAAGGAAATGAAGATGTTCTGAATATTTTGCCACATGCAGCAAGTCTGGTCTGTTTCAGCTTCACTACAAAACAAGACACTAGCTTCTCAGCAGAGCACAATTAGTGAAGCAACCCAAATTTCCACAACACAATACTTAAAACTAAGCCAAGTTTTACATCATTAACATTCTTTTCAACAACTAATTTCCTAAATCTTACTTTCTAATAGACAACAAAACTTTTTAGAATTTTTTTATTTTATCTTATGTTCTTTTCTCTCTAAATGAAAAATAAACCTTCGGAATGTAATGTCTAACAAAAAAGAAAGAAAAGATTAGTAAAATGTATTTCTTGTTTTCAATCACATTAACTACTTATAAATTGGTCATTTCACATAGAACTGTTTCCAATATTCACAGACCATTCAACAATTTTAGCAAAGACAATTCAAACTAAAAACTGAAGAAAGTTTTAATTTTGCCTGTGTGATAAAGTGGGTGGTGACCCATATACAGAGAGTAAATAGAGCTCCAAGGAAGCTTAACGGTGAACAACAGTGTTAAATGTAAAAAGACTGAGTTTTATTAGACAGAACTGAGGGGAAAAGAAAGCTTGATTTTATTTAAAGATTGTTGTAATTAAATGTAAAAAAAAGAACTAATTTAGTTTTGAGAAATCAAACATAAATATTAACCTGGAAATAACTTAGTATCATTGAATACAGGTTTATAATCCACCTACTACACTCCTCAAACAAAGTAATAAAAAAAAAGCTAAAACAAAAATAAAAAAGTGATAAATGATTCTTTCTGGAGAGTAAAAATTTATGGCATTACATAAATGCTTATCCATTTTAATGATTTATGTGGCTGGGGAGACAGAATAATTTTGGAGAAAATGGCTTTTCAAAAAAAGATAAAAATTAACAAAAAAAAAAATCTCAGTCAAAGAAACCAATAGATCATATGAATTGTTTACATATATTCACTGATAGTTTCATAGAAAGAATAGATTTCAGGAATCAGGTTGTAATTCCATCATCTATGCCATCAATTATTAAGCCATGATTAAGTGGGATTCTGGCTCACATATGCAGCCCCACAAAAAAAGAAAGAAAAAAATGGTTCTTAGAATTTCTTTCAAGTCACAACAGAACTGTTGTATTTAATAGGAAATTTATTTATTTACAGTATGGGGTTCTAAATATATTAAAATTGTAAGACTTAACAGAATTTTGAGACAACCAGTTTTGTAGTAGTCCTATGCATTATGCTTTCCTGGAATAAAAATGAAAGGGGAGAAAATTCTGCCTTCCTGAAATTTATATTTTCTTAGCAAGGATCATGCATGCCTGCTTGTTACAAGTCTCCTTACAATACATAGCTACAAATCCATACAGAAATTAATCATGTGACCATGGGCAGTGTGGGTACAATTCAATACATCTTTCCACAAAATGCATACCATGTGTACCAAATCCAAAGTAACACATACTAACTTTTTTTTGTACCTACACACATCTTTAAACACTGAGTCATGGGAGGCAGTATGTAATAAGGTAATGATATATGCAGCTATAGTGTTAAATCTGAAATTGAAAATCCCAACAAAATATTTCCAAGTTATTTATCTTGTATCTTCACTGGTTCTAATATGCAACACATATTTGTTGGCTCTATAAAACTATTGTTTATAGTACCAACAAATTAGATCTAAATACATAACAATTATAGGGATTTTGCTGAATTCCAACCTACATAGAAAATGTAATTAACTCACCTATGATGATCATGGAATGCCAAAATTCTTCCCAGTTAAATTCTTTATCTTTTTCTTCATATCTTTTTTTTTTAACAAGCTACAGTGGGAATGACAATGTACACAAATATGGCATGAAAATGACAAACAGAGGCATTAAAATCTTTCTAATGTCTTACCTTCAAAACCTTTTTCTAACATTTCATGGTTATATAATCTGAAGTAGGTGACTTAAATATGTCATTTAAAGATTACAAGCAAAGTAACTAAGCCTAACTGAACACACCATCTTTCATATACATATATAAGTACTGGCATTTTGGAGAAACATGCATATTTTATTATCTTTCAAATGTCTGATGATGCAAAAATGTTATAATTCAGATTTTTAGTTAAACAGCAAATGGGTTTCAGATGATTAATTTCAGAATGGAAATGAAAACAAAAAATTATTAGGTCTAGGTATTCATCGAAGGCCCAACAAATTAATTTCTGACAGTTGATGCATAAAATAAGGCCCAAATTATTCACCTAAAGGTTCATTCATAGTTGAAAATTACACTGATTTTGAATACACCCCAAAAATATTATCAACATTAACCTTAAAAACTTGGATATTTTAAGATGAGTAAGTAACACTTACTCATTTCTGTTTCGAAGGAGTCTTTTTTAAGCACAGATGATACTACTATAGCTCAAATACTTACTCTGTTAGATAATTGGAGTCCATACTCATTTCAGATGAATATATTATTAAGTTTTCTGAATTTTACTGATTGCCTAATTTATATACACTTTTATGCAACATTCTTCTCATAACCTTTAGAATTTCAGTAAAAACTAAGTCATGAAACAGAAAATTTCTGAAAAGTTGTCAATTTAACAAAAGTTTTATGAGAATCTTTAAATATTCAATGCAAAAGTTTTGAAAAGTATTTCAATACTAAAACAAAATTAAGATAAAATTGTAAAGGCAATAACAATATTCTTTTTCCTATTAGAATATATTAAAAAAAACAGTCAAACATACAAAGTAAAAGAAAGACACATTAAATGAAAATAATATTTGATTGATAATATTTTGAAAGTAAAATGTTACTTTCAAAATATATATATATTTTAAAAACTTTCTATCTCAGAAAAAAAACATAATCAGACCCTCAAGTACAAACACAAAAAGTTTCTTTGGATTAAATCATAAAATTTAACAAGAATGTAACTATTCATTTTAACAACAATCTGAGTAAAATTATTTTTAACTAATCCACACATATAATGAAGTAAGCATATTTTTGTTGAATGCACATGAAACATAATTAATCAATAAAAATTAAACAACACAAAATAAAATACCAGAATTTCTTGTGTCCTGGGTATGATGACAAACTACGTCCAACTGAAAGGCATCTGATCAGGAGGTTTTGAGGAGCTTAGAACCACCCCTTGATTTCTGATGTTCCCAGGGTGGTAGCACCTGCTATGGGCAAATAGATAACCCCTAAACTGGGGTCAAAACACGATGAAAGTGTAAAAATCAATTTTAATAGCAGAAATACTTTGAAAAAAAGATATTACCAGCAATACATTTTTTTTATAAAAGAAGATATTACCAGCTATACATTTTTGAAGAAAAAATATTACCAGAAAAAAAAAAAAAAATTACCAGCAATAAAAGTTTTGTTGGCATTAAACAACCCATTGAGGTTGTTATGCTGTAAAACAAATGAAACCAAACCAGAATTTCTTTCTTCTTTTTCTCCATATTTCATTCTCTGATGAAACTTTAATAAAAGTAAAACATGTTAGATTTATAAACATTTCCTATTTGTTCTTTATCTGATATTTTTGTCTAGGAATAAAAAGGAAAGCAATTTTACTATTACAAAAAAAAAGAAACATTACAATTGTTCTTACTACCAAGATTCATTAATTATCCTGTCAAGACAGAAAAAAATATCCAACATTTAATGACAAATAAGAATCAAGTCCAAACTTTTGATAAGGTTGCTATTAGGTTGGCCAAAAAGTTAATTCTCATATTAAATGGAATTAGCAGTGTTTAATTTTAACAGTATTGATGGCTCTACCAATTAAACAATAGATGCACCTAGAGAGGACTAAGTTGAATGTAGAACAATGTTACAGCTGATTGTTGTAATGTAAGCAAAGAGTCTGTTGAGATTGCTCTCCCACTAACTACAAGAGTAATAGGCAGAGAGGACAAAAGTGTGTTAAGAAAATAACACTGCTTTGAGAACCAAAATGCCCATGAGACTGACTTCACAAGACACCATGTCTTTTCCAACTGTCGCCAGCTGGTTTTCCCCCAGCTTTTATTGGCAGAAGGCATCTTACAAAAAAACAGATATTGACCAGTTACAGAGAGGCCTATATCTAGACATGCCAAACTGTCCCGCTGCTAACAGGAAAAACCCAGATGTAACTGGTGTTGACAAACATGTACCACATGTGATCTGAGGCCTCTTTTGGGTTTGTGTTGATGTGCCAAACTTCCCCTGATTACAGATATGACAACTTGGAGTGGGTCTCTATTGTCAAGTGTTTCTCTAAAGTGGAACTGGTTTGTGTTCCTCCACTGCATCTTCATGCGATTCTTCTTCCATAAGATCATCTGGCCTATACCCACTCATGAGGATTTCATCCTCACTTTCGGACATATCATCTTTGCTACTTGTAAACTCAGGGAAGGACGAAGTTCCCTGACATGACAGGACATTCCGTCCACTAAGACTGATTGCGTACTAACAAGTCCAGTAATTCATCCCTTTCCAAAAGTTGTTGGGGCCTTTACCCACACAGGGTTTCTTACCTTGTACACATTATGGCCCACCTCAGACATCGTTGGAGGCACTGAATCAATCCCTTTAAGCCAAACCTCATATCTGTAGACTAAACTTGATTTGCAGGTGCAGTCAGTGATGAGTGTCATCTTTGGGGGTTACATTGTACCAGTAGGTGGCCTCTTCAACACTACACTTCATCCTGACTGCAATCATCTTGACACTTCTCTGACACCACTCATACTGGGCCAATTTTGCCATGACATCTTCTGCAGACATGATGCTCTCAATGTATGCTGATGTGGCTCTTCCAGCTGACTCCTCCTGTGACAGCACAGTGTCAATAATGGACTTCATGACTAGAGGTGCCACATTAAGGCTGAATGCATTAGGCAAAACCACTTCCCCATGATCATCAAAGTTTCATATGGCCACAATGACTCATGTACATGTACTTGAAGATATGCTTTTTGCAAGTATGGCTACATTTGCTTTCTATTGGCTCCACTCTCGCAGTTTGTCTGAACAAATGTTTGCATTTGCAGTGAAAGCATCAATGTATCCATCACTGGGCACATGTTTCCTTTGTTGTGCTGCAGAACAACCATTAATGGAACTAAGCTTCTTTTTGGGGTATGGCATTAGCCAACCATGGGTGAGCCATGTCTGGAGTTCTTGCACATAGGCATTCCTAACATACTTTGAAACTGACACCCTGTTGCATAACTGAGCCAGCACCATACCTGCTTTCCACTTTTATTTTGCAGTCCAGATCCTTTGCTGGTGGTTGAATTAAACAGAAAAGTCAGGTTGATCAATATGGATCACCATACATGTTGGTGTTTCTTTGCTATAGAACTGTACAGCTCCAGTCTGCACAATATGGATGCCACCTAATGCCGTTAAAGCATCTATTCCAGGAAGTAAGCCAAGCCTAAAGGTTTGTCATGCACCACAAACACTTTAACCTTGGCTGAGATGCCACTGTCTGTACAGATATTAATGTTCCTGACACCACAGCATGTCTGCATTCTGCTACCAATCATCTCCATATCTACATGCTTTCTAGTCCATAACCGGTATTGCTCTGCACTAATGATTAACCGAGTGCATCCAGAGTCAATGAGAGCTGAACATCACTCCCCATGAACCAATACATGAACTACAGCCAGTACTGCATTTATATCTAGGCAGGAAATGAGACGGGTACTGATGTCTTTTCCCCTGATACATTTCCTAGACATTTCTGTGATATATAGCCCAGTTTGTCACAGCAAGTGCACCACACGGCTTTGTCACCTTGCAAACTCTCACTTGGCCCACAAACAATATCTAGCCAAGTGATTAGCACCACCATATCTGTGGCAGATGATATCACTGTATCATTGGTAGAAGTCTGTACCCAGTTGCAACACTTTACAGCTGCTAAAATCAATTCCACCATCAGTATATCACCCTTCTGTATGGCTCTGGCCTGCTCTAATAGCTGGTTGGCATCCAGTGCAGCTTACTGATGTGCTCAGACAACCCTGCTATAAATGCACAAGTAAGTCCATGGTCAGACACCCCTCCATACAAGGTTGACAGCCTGTGGTGTGTCTTGATATCAGCAAATTTCATGTCACATATGAAAATATCTTTTTATTGTAGCAGCAGTTGTCCTATTCAAAGGCATTCTGCAGCAAGTTTTCTACACAAGATGTCTTTCAGGACTCAGCAACATATAAAGTCAAGCCAGCACAACCAGCACTGTTTGGATAGTATATATGTACAGAATATTCAACAGAAATGCCTAGTGTTGTATTAACAGACTGTCTCACACATATGGACATGACTAAATGCTTCCTTTACCTCTCTAAAATATTTCCAGCCCTTCAGAATTCCACTTCAGGTTTCCTTAGTTTCCTAAGTGCATGTCTATCTGGACACACATGTTTCTCTCTTTAATCTGGTGTCATTCATTGCATAACATATTATATGGTCTCATCATGATGGTATTGGTGTTATGGACTGATACAAAATAATTTTTTATTGGTAATCATAATTGATAATTTTATTGATTGATCCAAGATGGTATTCTACTCAAAGACAACACAATCACCATACTCATGTCACTTCAACTAGACATTCTGTTTTAACTACATGTGTCACACCAGGGAGTAGAAAAACTAGAACTACCATTTTCTGAGTAGGAATGAACAGAGACAGTGAGGACATGGTTTCAAAATGCCCCACTTGTCAGAAATGCCAAACAAGTATTCCACCAGAAGCATTGCTCTAGGATGAGACACCCATGTCAGTATGTCAGCACAGACCTCTTCACAACAGAAGGCAATGAGTACCTCCTAGTGGCTGACCAGTATAATCAGTCCATTCATAAAGCACCTTCATTCTACATCTATTACAATAATCAAGCAGATGAAGATATTTGAGAAATGACAATGACCCTCAATACACAAATAAGGAATTTGCCAGTTTTGCAGACTAGTTCAATTTCAAGGATAGAACATCCCTACATTATCCCCAGTCACAGAGAGGATGGTTGTTGAAGGCAAGGAGCTACTTTTGAAGGCACTGACTGTCACTTGGTGATGTCATACAGAGCCACACCACTTTCAAGCAACCCTAAGTCCCCAACTGAATGACTCAATGGAAGATCCATTTGGACACCACTTGTCTCTAAGGAACAGCTCGGAGATTAGATAACAGGACATGCTGCAATAAAGCAGAGTCAAAACAAAACAAAAAAAACTGGCCTGAACAACAAAACAGTCATCAGCACCCACCATTACATGCAAGTCAATATAACTCTATGTCCAGGACAAGAAAATAAAATTGTGGGAACCTGGAAATTTTGCACAGATCACTGCAAAACTGAGGTAATACTTAGTAGAATCTGCTGATGGTAGCATTCATGAAAAGAATAGGCAATTTCTAAGACCTGCAAGAGCTGACTCGATGAAACTCATTTCTGGTCTTTCTAGTTCCTTCTTTATAATGTCTCTTGTAAATGAATGCATGTCTATTCTGACCATGCTTCTGACTTTAATCTGAAGCCATCCACAGCAGAACATAATACACCAGGACCTGGCACAAGCATCTCAAGTGGAAAATGAGGATGTGTTTCTCTTGACACATGTAGATTAAGTAATAGAATTATAGAGAAGGGTGCTGATTATGCAAGCTCTGTATACACTAATTTAAATAGCTCTAGTAAACTTGTTTTGTCTTGGTTAGTTTGGTCTTGGTAGCTTTCTATATCTTCTCCTTGAGCACTAGGTGAAGGAACTTTTGGAAAACATGTGCCTGTTGCAGGATACTAGGTATGTTTGAGTAAATATTAGGCACCATTATGTTGTGGGAATCAACACTTTGGTTTGGTTTGGTTTGTTTTACGGCATATCAACCTCAATGGGTTATTTAATGCTGACAAAATTTTTATTGCTGGTAATGTTTTTCTTCAAAAATCTATTTCTGGGAATATTTTTCCTTGAAGAAATCTATACTTGGTCATATTTTTTTCAAAGAATGTATAGCTGTTTGTATTGCTGGTACTTTTTCTTTTAAAGTATTGCTGATAATAATTTTTCCTTCAAAAATTATTCCTGGTAATATTTTTTTTTTTTATTACAAAGTATTTCTGGTATTAAAACCTATTTTTACACAAGTTTGGGTGTCAACTATTTTCCCATCGCTGGGACCCTAACAGGTGCTACCACCCCAGGTCAGGGTGGACCTAGGAACGCCAGCAATTAAGAGGTGGTTCCACACTCCTCAAAACCTCCTGATCAGAAGCCTTGCTGTTGGACATAGTTTATCGTCTTACCCAGAACGCAAATGTAGTTTATTGTCATACTCAGGATGGAATCAACACTTTGGATAGTAAATGTTTACAGGCTCCTGGAACATTTATCCCATAAATAATATTGATGGACTCAATGTGAGTTCAGGTAAAAATGAGTACACACAAAACAATAAATATAAAACAAACGACAATGCATGTATTAACAAAAGGAATTAAATGAGTAGACAATTATAATGAAAGGCAAAAACATTAAAACAATTTATAAGAATCGGCTTATGTGCGTGAGAGAGAGTTTGAAAATCTAAAGAGGACAAAGAAAGCGAACACGCCTCGTCAGCAGCATTCTTATCTAGGTGCGACTACGTTTAAAAGCCAGTGCTAAAAAAAATCCAAAAAGACGGTGGGTAAGAATATCATTGCCTATTTATAGGCTTAAAGAGTGTCCCCTAGGAAGGTGTTTTGGCACTGTCAAGTGGGGTAACCCACATACAAATGAAGTTCCACTTCCCATGATTATAACTGTATTTACTTTAACAGCCTGCCCATTTGGTCAGTGAAGCTCATAACAGTGTCCATTCTTTCTGCTTGATGTGGTGGATCTTCTTTGATTTCAAACCAGACTGGGCTGAATACAATAGAATGGTCCAAATCACAGCACTATGAAAGCTGTGTAAGTCAACAGCCATTTTTTTCATTTTGCTAATGGTGAAATGCCCAAGAAAGTTTGACAATGAGCTGTGATCTGATGTCTCTAGCATTGAACTCACCAAGCAGAAAATGTGCTCAGAAGGAAACATCAAGGTCACCATAAAAGTGATGTTTCTTGAGGTGAAAGGAAGTGAAATATAGATACCCACCCTCTTCAGACAATACTGAGAAATTAATATTCTGAGATGCTGACAGGAATTACTATGAAAGATAATTCCCTGCTCCAGAGTGTAAAGCCAATTGGGTGAAGGATATCCTCAGGGTATCTACCTGCCAGAAGGTATAATCCTTCTCCTGCAACATGCTATGTTAATATTTTCTAGAGCACTGTTATGTCAATGTCCAACCTCCTTAGCTCAGAGTCAATAATTTCTGTTGCTGTTGAGCTACCACAGATCATCTGAGAAGCCAGGACACATGGCTAATGATTTCTTCTTCTTGTGGTTTGTCTGATGCAATGATAGCTGTCTGTTTTTAATCTGAAATTCTAAGCACAAGCACACACTGAATGAAGCAGAGGAGTAATCAGGGCTGCCTGAAATGAAGTGGAGAGTTGCTAAACAGTGAGATGGAATAGTCTATTCATTATGTCAATCATGTTGGGCTTTAAAGTGTCATCAACACTTAAGTTTGCTAATTTGCAGTAGCACTTTGCAGAAAGTGCAAACCGAGGCAATGAACATGGAAATCCTAGACTGGTAAAATATCTGGATTTCACTCTTAGCCTCAAAAAAATGCTAAACAGTACATTCATTATCAGTTTGGTTGTAAGAATATGATATACAAACCAAGTACCACTCTGTATTTGTTAATTATATCCATTCAAAAAGATTGCTTTAGATTGAATTATAATGGCAGTCACATCAGCATGTATGTTTGTTTTTTTAGTTTTATAATGATAGAAGAAAATAAGTAATATTTACAACATATTATGATTTTTGTTATTAGAAGAAACATAAAATTTTAAAAAGTTGATATCTCTTGTTGAAAGGTGCTTCATGGTTGCATAGACCAGTTGATATCATTCAAGTGAAGATATTACTTAAGAATAATCAACAATGTGGGAGAGAGAGCTAACATTATCCAAATCAATCTTTGAAAATTATTTATACCAACTTGATGATGTCAATTGCTTTGGTGTGTGATTGTCACACAGATTGAGAGGAGAGAAACATATACTGGACCATATTTACTATTTCATTTTTGAAAAACTGTGATAAGCAATGAAAACTCAATATTTTACAACAATTTGGAATACAAGAGATTGTGTGGAAAGCAAAATGAGCTACCACTAGCCATGCCAAAATTTTAGTCTTCATTCAAAGTAAGTAATATTGTGGCCATAATTGGAAGGAAAACCTCTACTATGTGCTCATTCTGGAAAAAAACAAAAAAACAAACAAATGACTGATTTGAGTATTGTTTTCAATTAGACCAAATAAAAACAGCAAACAATAGACAAAAATATTTACAAGTTTTTGAAAAGTTTCAATATAAAAAATTATACTAGAGACAATAAAAATCACTAACTCCTGGTCACAATGCAGAAAAATATTTGTCAGTATTAAGAAAACTAGTAGCTATGCCTCAAGTCTTATTTCTGCATGCTATTTTAACAAATAACTTCTCTAATTTTATTTGAAACTTTGAAAATATAAATTCTGTCAGGTGAATAGTCTTGTTGCTAGTCAATTTCTGCTTTTAATCTAGAAGAAACTGTCCACCACCCACTTGTATAGCAAATATTCAAATGCATACTAAAATTGTTAGAAAAAAAAATCTTTTTACAAGATTCTATTGAAAGTAATGTAAAAAGTAGTGATATCAAATATTTTGTACACACTTACCATTTTTATATATCACCAATGCAACCCCTGCAGCCTTGAGTAGTGTTATATTTTCGTAAAAAAAAAAAAAAGGAAACTAACTTTCTTGTCCACGTGACTTTTCACACGTTCCCTTTCCTCTTTGAAAGCTGCGTTCTTCTTCCTTTTCATTCTGAATTCTTTCCTTTGTTGATTACTGACTGCTGTGAATTAAGTTCAGTAAAGCCTTAAGAAAAGGTTATTCTATCCTTGCTTTCTTCTTTGTACTACGTAACAATTTACTGAACTTAATTTCTCATGGACAAGATTATTCGTCTGGACAGGTTTGATATATCTTCTGCAGACCCTCAGGCTAGCAAGCTCTGGAGACTATGGTATCGTAATTTTAATTATTACTTATCAACTATTGCTTCTTTAAACCCGGACAAACTCAAAGACCTTTATTTAAACATCGGTGCTACCGTTGCTGATGTTATCGAGGGTTGTTCTGGATTTGAACATGCTGTTGAATTGCTGAAAAGTGTTTATGACAAGTCTCCAAGTGTTATTCATGCTAGACATTTGTTGTCTACACGTCTGCAGCAGGAAAATGAGTCTGTAGACCAATACCTTCAGGACTTGAATCGCCTTGCTGCTGACTGTTGCTTCCAAGATGTTACTGCTACTACTTACAGGGATGAATCTGTCCGTGATGCATTTATACGTGGTCTCCTGTCCACCGTAATACGTGCCAGACTGCTTGAAAATGATACGCTAACTCTCAAGGAGGCTACTCAATGAGCTAGAGCCTTAGAACAGGCTCACTTTCGTGCTGAATCATACGCTTCTCAGATTGGATCAGCCGCTGCTACTACCACTAGGACTAAAAATGTGTTTACTGATTCTGCCGAGGAGGCCACTTCCACTACTAGTACTAAAAATATGCTTTCTGACTTAACTGATTCTCGTACGGAGTGTGACTCTGTACAATTGTCTGCTGCCCTTACTCGTGGCAAGTGCTACAACTGTGGAGGAAAACGCCACTTTAAAGATAATCGCCGCTATTGTCCTGCCCATGATAAGAGATGTCGAAACTGTGGCAAACTCGGTCATTTTTCTAAAGTTTGCCGTTCTACCATGCCAGCACCTTCACGTTCTACCTCAGCTATTATAGTAGCCCATGCTAAAGACGATGATAGGTCTCCTCCAGTTACTAAAACTTTAGAATTAAAAGGAAAGAGATTAACTGCCCTCATAGACACCGGTAGTTCTGATAACTTTATCAGTGCCTGTGCTGTTAAAACAATGAAACTGTCTACTTCTAAACGGAATTCTGTAATTTCCATGGCATCATCTGCCATTTCCCTCAAACTATCTGAATATTGTACTGAGGATATTATCTTCAATGGTTACAAATATAAACAAATTGACTTTACAGTACTTCCTGATTCCTGTATGGATATTATACTCGGAGTGCCCTTCTTAAAACTACACCAGAGTATCACTATTTCTTTTGGTGGATCTCAGGATATTCTAAAAATCTGCACTTTAACCAAGATCAGTTGTGCTCCTGTTAAGTTGTTCCAAAACTTGACCCCTGACTGCAAACCTATTGCTACTAAATCCCAAAATTACTGTGCAGAGGATGCTCGGTTCATTGAAAAAGAAATTCTACAACTGCTTGAGGATGATATAATTGAAACAAGTTACTCTCCATGGCGTGCTCAAATTGTTGTAACTTCGTCACCTAATAAAAAGAAACGATTGGTAGTCGATTTCTCCCAGACTATTAATCGGTTCACCTTACTTGATGCCTACCCCTTGCCTCGAATTGAAGATCTCGTAAACCAAATAGCCCAGTATCGTATCTATAGTATAATTGACTTGTCCAAAGTGTACTATCAGATTGAAATTTTCCCCGAAGATCACCCCTATATGGCCTTTCAAGGTGGAAATCGTCTGTACCAATTTAAACGAATACCCATGGGTGTTACTAATGGGGTTTCTGCCTTTCAGCGATTTATGAATTCTTTCATTTCTGATAACAAATTATCTGGAACCTTTTCGTATATAGATGATATAACTGTTTGCGGTAAAACCCAAGAGGAGCACGACGTCAATTTGGAATGTTTCTTAAAGGCTGCCTCGACATACAACCTCGAAATAAACCGGGGAAAAATCAGTGTTTTCACTTCGTTCTATTAACGTGCTTGGATATCAAATCTGTAACGGAACTATCCAACCCGATCCTGAGTGTTTGAAGCCACTTTTGCAAATGCCTCCTCCTTCCGACTCAAATTCGTTAAAAAGGTGTCTTGGTATGTTTGCTTACTATGCGAAATGGATACCTAAATATTCACACAAAATTCATCCACTGGTCGAAAATAAACAATTCCCTATGCCTCCTATAGTTATAAATTCTTTCGGAAAACTTAAGACATTGCCGAGTCATCTGTAAAAGTTATTGATGATGAATTGCCATTTACTATTGAAACCGATGCTTCAGAAAAGGCTATTGGAGGCACTCTTTTACAAGCTGAGCGACCTGTAGCATTCTTTTCTCGGTTGCTAAACCCCTCTGAAATACGACTTCATATAGTCGAAAAAGAAGCATATGCCATAGTCGAATGCGTTCGTAAATGGAGAGACCTCCTTGCCGGGAAACATTTTACTATTATTACTGATCAACAAGCCGTATCTTTTATGTTTAAACCTGCTAATCGCGGAAAAATTAAAAACGATAAAATTATATGGTGGAAAATGGAACTTCTTCCCTTTGTGGCACCCTGCATTTTTAGAAAGACTAAAAAGAGATATTCATAGAAATATGATTTAATTTTTATTCGGTTTATTAACCAGTTGTTAGTTATTTAGAAACGAAGAATAATTGAGTTTTGAGAATAATTCTCTCACTGTATTTAGGCGATCCAAAGAGAAGAAAAAAAAAAAAAAATAATAAAAAGAAAGAGAGAGAGGAATAGATAAAACAAAACCCGGTCATAAGTGAAAACACACACGTACGACCAGCACCTAACAAGTGTCAAAATTATCAGGTCAAGCACTTGAACTAATTCCGTGTCCGCGTAGGATGGAAGTTTTGTTAAGGTTGGCTGAAACAATAAAGATTTTTTTTGAACAATGAAAACGAAATTTTAATCGGAGGAAAGGTGTTTTTTGTGTTGAGGTGGTGACCGGTGGAACTGTATACAGATTCTGACCTGTTAAAAAATTGGAACCCCACGATGATGAAGTGGAGACATTTTCAATTCAGATAATTAAGATTTTTGACTATCAGGTCTGACCAAAAACAAAGAAGGAAAGAAAACGATTGTCTCGGCTCACAGATAGCGCCAATATTCTTTCCTGAAGTCACATCTAATTAGCGGCAGGCTGTTTTGACAGAACCCAGGTGAGAAAAAGCCAAGATTATCATTTTTCGTACGTGTGAAAAAGGCCAAATTAGATTTTGTTTTTTTTAGAACAAGAACGATGTAAGCCACGCCCGATTGGAGACGGGAGGCGTCCCACCACAGTCTCATTAGCCGAAAGCGGTCACGTGATATGCGGAAAGAAGAGGGAGAATGCTCGATCAAGAACCATTGGTCGAAAACGGTCACCTGACATACGAGAGACCGGGAGAGATGGGTATGCGTCTTCCCCCCAGAGGCACTGTGAGGAAGTAGGGGTGAAAATAATAGCGATAATGGGAAATCAGAACTAATGCGACTTTTGGGATTATCGAGAGAGCCCTGACGCCGACAGACCAACCCCGGTTTGCTGCGGCGTCAATAAAAGCAGGACCCCAATCGACAAAAAATGAGTTCAGCCCCGGACGGCAGCGAGAAGAGATCACCTCGGGCGACGGGGGGTTGCGGCTGGGTTGCGGCAAGAAATCCTTCCAGCCCAAGTCGAAAACAAGAAATCCTTCCAGCCCGTCGAAAACAAGAAATCCTTCCAGCCCAAGTCGAAAACAAGAAATCCTTCCAGCCCAAGTCGAAAACAAGAAATCCTTCCAGCCCAAGTCGAAAACAAGAAATCCTTCCAGCCCAAGTCGAAAACAAGAAATCCTTCCAGCCCAAGTCGAAAACAAGAAATCCTTCCGGCCCAAGTCAAAGACAAGAGAAGTTCTATCTAAGTCGACGAAGAAGAAGATTACTCGAAAGCCGCGGAGAAGTTGCAGCCAAGTCGAAGACAAGGCCAAAGAGTTACTGGACGGAAGAAGAAGAAGAAGTTAAAATCAAGCCCAGCCGAGAACAGAATTCGACCCAACCAGATCGAAGTGAAGAAATACAACTCAAGTCGAAGAGAAGAATCAACTGCGAATGATTGATAGAAATTAGCCCCAGTGTCGAACTAAACCACACTCCGACATACACAATTCTAGAGAGTAGACAATTCGAAATCGTTAAGTTGTATGATAGAAGCTTGGTGCCATAGTCCACAAAGCGGGTTGGGAAAGGCGAGGCTGGTGATCATCTAACCAAGAGGTTGGAGCGGCACGCTTGGAACCAGGAGGAGCGACCAGGAGGAGCGACCAGGAGGAGCGACGTCACAGTTGGCGCCGTAACCAAAGGATTCGACCCTGGGCCAGGTGTGTACCCGTCACAATTGGTGCCTGTGACCAGGATCAACCCTGAGACAGCCGCGTCACGTCACATCGATTGACCGCCGTTGCTGAAAATTCAAATAGAACTCAAAACGACCGGGACCGAAAGGAACAAGAACAGAATCGTCTGCAAGGTAGGACACCTTATTTTATTTCCCAACCTCGATTGTTGCTGCATAGATTGTCTTTCTCTGTAGACATGTCGGACTATGATTCGGATAGAGCAGTGGGGGGTGAAGAGGAAGTAAGGCGGGGGTTGTCATTGGATTTAAGGAAGCTGTTAGGTGGACCGAGGGTCCCAGTATTTGATGGCAGCGGGAAGGAGTTTAAAAACTGGCTGGCAATCCTTGAGAAGAGCCGAATCATCTACGAGCTTTCGGACCAAGAAACCCTGTATTTGGCATACGATGCCACAAAGGGAAAAGCGTCTGAGTTCGTGAGGGGGCTCTTGGAAAATCAACCCTGCTTGTCTTGGGAAGAGATAAAAAGACTGCTAACCAAAGAGTTCGCCGACGAAGGTACGGCCATAGAGGCCATGAGGGCCCTTTTAAAACTGACACAGATACGGGATGAAACCCCGGGAGAATTAGGGACCCGAGCGGGGAAGCTATCATCGTTGGCATTCCCCGAAGTGGTCAGGGATAATGCAGTTATGCAGGCCCAACTGGCGGACCTGTATATAGAGGCGCTGAGCGACGAGCGTGTTCGTCACGACGTACTGAAGGAAGGACCGCTCAGACTGTCGGCAGCGGTAGAGCTGGCCAGGGAGAGCCAGGGCGTGTGGGATAAAGTGAAGAGGTGTGGGAAGAAGCAGATGCCAAGTCAGGAGGCTGGAAAGAGGGGGGTAGGCGGAAGACCCCCCGCGTGGAATCAGAGGGTTAAGGATGAGGTGGATCGGGCAGAATTATGGGAGGAGGACCCCAATAGAAAAGCATGGTCGACCAGGCATGGCTTTTATAAGCCCACGCCGGGTCGATACGGGCTGGTCTGCTGGACCTGTGGGCACGAGGACCACAGGGTGGCGGAATGTCCGACGAAGTGGGGGTTACCCCCAGACTTCGATCAGGACAGATGCACCAGGTGTGGTAAGAAAGGACACCTGGCCAAGTGGTGCGGGCTGAGGAAGGGTGCCCCACCGATAATAACAAAGAAGGCTGAGCCCAAGAGACCGGCCCAGGGAAAAGCCAGCGGGCCACCCCGGAATTAAGAGGGAGGGTGGCCCAGTTAAAAAGAAGAGAAATAAAAACTTGGACCAGTGGACGGGCGAACCGCTTGAATAGAGGACGGGTTCCCCCGGGAATAGACACAAGGCCAACCCAGTTGAAAAGGAAAAGAGCAAAATGTTGGACATGTGGTCGGGCGGGCCACTTTGCGGCAAGCTGTCCAACAAGAAGGTGCTGGTTTTGCAGGAGGCCAGGACACCTGAAGAGAAACTGTATCCTTAGAAACGAACGCGGGAGACCGGGAGAGGTCCGGCCGGGGTCGCCCAGGTGCAGGGGGCGCAGAACTCCACCTCATGAAAAAAATGAAGGTGATTTATTACTACCGGCACCCATGGCTGGGTTGACCCAAGGGTCGAGACCCAGGAAGAAGAAAGCTCAAGTGTTCTCTTCGCTAACGCAAGAGAAAGAACTATCCTGTAGAGCAGAGATAGGGGGTAGGGAGATGAGGGCTCTGGTGGACACAGGAGCATCTGTGTCATTGATGAGAGAGGAAACATACAGGCGGGTGAAACGGAAGAGAAGGTTACGGGAAGCGGACATAGAGATCACGCAAGCAGATGGAGCCCCCCTGAAGATAAAAGGGATGGTGAGGCTCCCGGTGAGGATTGGGAAAGTAAAAAGCACCCAAAATTTTTACGTAACCCCCGACCTGTGTACGGAGGCAATCTTGGGAGAAGATTGGCTCCGGAGCCAGAGGGCCCAGATTGAGTTTAATCCTACTGTGTTGGTGGTGAACGGCGAGAGAACGCCATTGGGATGCCCACCAGAGGAAGAGATAACCATAGTGGTGGAGGAAGATGTAAAGTTACCTCCTAGAACCGCAGTGTCGGGTAAGGGTAGGTTAATGTCAGGAAAAAGGGTATGGAGAGGACCCCTGCAGTTGGTCCCTGTAGAAGGAAAGGGCCTAGAAGATAACGAGGTAACCCTGTGCGAAACGGTAGTGGAGGCAGCCGAGTTGGTGCCCATAATGATGGTGAACCAGGCCCAAAAGACTATAAAGGTTAGGAGAGGGGAGAAGATAGGGAGAGCACTTCCCCTACGAACTCTGAGTCGGGTGAGATTCGAGGAGGAACGAAGGAAGCTAGTAGAGCAAACAGAGGGAATCTTAGATGAGGATATATTAGCACCGGATCAATTTAGAACCAGAGTGGGGGGTCTGTTAAGGAACAATCGAGATGCGGTGGCCCAGTCAGACAAGGAGCTAGGTCAGACCCACACAGTCGAAATGAAAATCGACACCGGAGACCACCCCCCTGTGAAATTGAAACCCTACCGGACACCTATACATAAAAGACCACTTGTAGAAGAGGCAGTAGAGGAAATGTTGGAAGCTGGGATGATCGAAAGATCGATCTCCCCTTGGAGCTTCCCAATAGTAATAGTAGGTAAGAAAGATGGCGGGCATCGTTTCTGTGTAGATTTTAGGAAGCTAAATTCTATATCGAAGCCGTTGGCGGTGCCATTGCCATTGATAGACGACATTTTGGCATTATTAGGGAAGGCAAAGTACTTCTCTACGTTGGACTTGAGGTCCGGGTATTGGCAAGTAGCCCTGGATGAGGCTGACAAGGAGAAGGCCGCATTTGCGTGTCACCTGGGACTGTTTCAGTTCAGGGTGATGCCATTCGGTCTAGCTAATGCCCCGGGAGTCTTCCAACAGCTAATGTCAATAGTGTTAGGAGGATACGAGAGCTTTGCCATGGCGTATTTGGACGATATCTTGATATTTTCGGAGACAGTGGAACAACACTTTTTTCATTTAGGACAGGTGTTGGGAAGGTTGAGGAAACACGGATTAAAATTAAAATTGTCAAAGTGTCAGTTTCTGAAGGAAGAAACTAGGTATTTAGGCTTCGTCATAAACGGAGACGGTATTAAACCCGACATGGATAAGGTAAAGGTCATAAGGGAAATGCCAGAGCCTAAGACAGTGAGACAGGTAAGAGGTTTTATAGGAGCTATAGGCTACTACCGACGCTTCGTCCCGGCATTTTCAAGAATTGCCATACCACTAGTAGCCCTGACGAAGAAATACGCTAGGTTCAAGTGGACAGAGGACTGTCAACGAGCATTTGATTCGCTAAAGGGACAGTTGACAACCGTCCCACTGCTGACGTACCCAGACCTCAGCAAGCCCATGATATTATACACGGATGCCAGTGAGCAGTGTGTAGGGGCAGTACTTACCCAGCCGTGTCCTGATAAGGAAGGACCAGTGCCTGGCATACCAGAGGAAGTACCGATATACTTCCTCTCCCATAAGCTCTCAGAGACACAACAGAGGTGGCCAGTAATAGAAAGAGAAGCATATGCCATCATGTATGCTCTCCAAAAACTGGACTACTATTTAAATGGTGCGGTCTTTACTATAAAAACAGACCACAAACCTTTGCAGTACCTATTGCAGGCAGAGTGGACAAATAATAAGAAAATTCAACAGTGGGCACTTAAGTTAAGTGGCTACCACTGTAAGATAGAGTATTTGGCAGGAAAGGAAAACACGTGCGCAGATTTACTCTCAAGAATACCGAAACAACTGGAAGAAAGATCTGTAAAGGTAGAACAGGGAGTAGATGATAAAGCCTATAGAATAGGAGTAATTAACTCTAATAAGCTAAAAGATCGCCCTATGTTAGAATCGGACGAAGAAGGGGACGCCCAGATAATAACCGATCCCTACTGGACAGAAGGAATTGAGAAGGAGCAAGCAGACAGTGAAATAGCTGCTCTGAGAGAGAAGGTGAAGGCAGGAGAGACCACCAAGTATGCCATAATAGAGGAAAGGCTGTATTATCTCTCAGGCAGGGATGAAGAAGTCAAGCCCAAGTTGTATGTGCCCAAAAGTTTAAGACCAGAGATATTGGAGCAGTGCCACGAGAGGTTGGGTCACATGGGAATTGATAGGACATGTGATCTCATAGGAAGAAAGTACTATTGGCCCAAACTGTACGGAGAGGTCACTAACTATGTTCGGAGTTGTGTAGTGTGCCAGTCGCAGAGCAGAAGGCAGAAAATGGCACCCTTGGAGGAAACAGACGTACCAAACTTTCCCTTCGAGAAGGTGAGTATGGATGTATCAGGACCATATGGAGAAACTGCACAAGGAAACAACTATATAGTGAGTTTTGTCGATTGGCTAACAAATTGGCTTGAAGCATTTGCAGTACCAGACAAGAAGGCCAGAACTGTGGCTGGGTTGATAATAAGTGAAATCTTCCCTAGGTATGGTGCCCCTGTGCAATTGGTAACAGACAATGGCACGGAGAATGTGAACAGCATCATGAGAGAAGTTTTGACAGGTTTGAATGTAGAGCACATAAAAACATCCCCATATCACCCCCAGGGAAATGCTAAAGTGGAAAGGTTTCATAAAACCTTGGGAGATGTATTGGCCAAGCTGGTCAGAGAAAACACTGGAAATTGGGACTTGTATTTGACGCAGGCTCTGGCGGCCGTGAGGTTTACGATAAACGAAACCTCCAGATTTTCTCCTTACTTTTTGTTGTTTGGCAGAGACGTGGTCCTGCCTGTGGATAACCTACTGAAGCCCCGAAGAAGGTATATGGGAGAAGATCATCATCAACTATTGCTAGAACAGCAACATAAGATATTTGTACAGGCCAGAAGAAGAATAAAGAGGGCCCAGAAGAAAAGAAATGAGAGGGTGAATGCTGAAAGAAAGGTAGTAGAATTGAAGGTTGGTGACCCTGTCTACTATAAAATCCACCAGAGAGAGGGAAAGCTGGACCAAAGATGGGAACCGTACTACCGGATAGTAGAGCAGACGGGCCCAGTATCATATGTAATATGGGATCAAGTGGCAGGACGAGCGAGGAGGGTTCATGCCAATGATCTGAAGAAGGCTGAAATAGCTAACCTGGAAATGAGCGAGCCGAGGCCTAAGAAGACAAGGAAAAGGAAAGTAACTCTGGTTGAACCGGAAGAAATGGAAACGGAAGAAGACTCCGAGGAGGATGCGGAGATAGGTCGACTTGGCCAGATAAACGAAGCGGTCCGAGTGACAGAGTTGGAACCCTCAGCGGGGATTGGCGATGTTCAGTCGTCGACTGAATCGGTACAGAGTAGACCCCGTGAGATCGCCATCACACCCCCATGTCCGAGGAAAAGGAAGAAAAAGACGAGGAGGTCCAATCAAGCAGTCGTAGGCTCTAAAAAGAGGCACCCTGAACAGGACGAAGGACCCAGCGAGTGGGAGGAGGAGGATCGAATACCCCTTTCCCAGCTCAAGGAAAGGATAAGGAACAGGAGAAATTTAGACATAGAGTCGAAAGGTATTGAGGACATTCAAGGCGAAGACTCTAAACAGAAAGAAGAATCAGGAGATGAAGAAGAGGAAAAAAAAAAACCTCCTGGACGGAAGTTAGACACAGAAAGAAGGTTAGAGGTTGAACAGGAATCACCTCAGAAGATGAGATCAGGGAGGGAGAAGAACCCCAAATCTCAGTAGAACAAAAGGACTGTGCAGAATACAAGCATTTAGTGTCGACAGATAACGACACTGGCTCATCCAAAATCCTATTGGCTGACTATGGTAGATGTGAGTGGAGGGGATGGAGTCGCGGGCTGCACCTCACAAGGGACGGGAGAAGATCATTGGCATTGTTGATTGATCACCAGTGGTGTCATGAAGTACAACCATTCTGTCCGCTAGAGGTTAGTTAGAGGAGGGAAGAGCTGAACTTAGTAAGAAGTTATAAAATAATTGAGTGATGAGTTGAGCGACACGAAGTAGTTGTGAAGAATAACAACAAAAGAATTTCGTTACCTTTCAGGAATGATCAAGATGAAAGGGTTGGTTATGACGATGATGGTGGTAGCCACGCTGATGGTGACGATGGCGGAAGCTGGGAAGCGCAGCCGAAACACCATTTTTAAAAAAACGAGCGAAGTAATAATAACCAGGTCTAAGTGGTTGGTCACATTCGTGATAGATTTGAACCCGTATGAGTCGCTACTAAATAAGTTAGGAAACGAGCTAACGCAACTGGATGCAGCCCGGTTGAAAGTAGGACAAGATTATCCCAAGCAAAAAGGGTATCTCAGTTTGTTGCACTCCCTAGAATCAGAAGCCACTATGATAGAGGCTCAATGGAAAGACATGCAAAACTACCTGCAGGGAATAGAGTTACTGCAGACGCGGGAAAGGAGATCCGTAGTCCCGATTGTGGGAAAGGCATTGAGTGTCCTGTTTGGAACAGTGACTGAAGATGACGTTAAATTCATAAGAAGGAAACTGGGAGAAGTGGAGGTAAACCAGAGGACGCTTGCCCAGGTGGCAAGGGAGAGTGTGACAATATTAAATGTGACAAGGTTAGAAGTGTCCAAAAATAGAGCCAGAATCAATTGGTTAATAGACAACCTGGCGAGGTTGAGACAAGAGGTAATTAATAATACAGAAACTGTAATGATTGAATTACAGGAAATGAGCGGATTCATGCAAAAATATTTCCAGCTGATGACAATTACGAATAAGGTACGACAAACGAGTCAGTCGTTGACGACCTTGCTGGAACACATGAGGGCGCAATTAGACATGCTGTCATTAGGACACCTCTCCCCAAGCATAGTAAACCCGGGTCACCTAAGGGAAGCGCTACTCGGAATACAGGCCGAGTTACCCCACCATTTAAGGCTGCCGGTGGACCCCACCAAAGAATTGTGGAAATATTATAATGCACTAGGATGTGTGACCTTGTTAGAAAATAGGCGACTATTGGTTGTGATATCTGTTCCGTTGTTAGATAGCGAGAGTGTATTCGAGATATACCAGGTTATAAACTTACCCATCCCCTACCCCAGAAGAGATCAAGGTTTAGGAATGATAGCAAGGTACAAGGTGGAAGCAGACTACATAGCTTTAAATTCGGGGGAGAACGAAATTCATGTTGCTATCAGCTGAAGAAGCTGGAAGGTGTAGAGATGATGCTCTAGGGACTTGTACCTCGTTAAGCCCTATCTATAAAACTGGTAATCGCAGAATGTGCATACTAGAATTGTTTGATGGGAAAAGGGAAGGAATCAAAAGAATCTGCCAAGTGGAGGTATTAACAAACACGGCATTATCACAAGCTATCAGTGTTTCAGACGGGGTGTGGGCAGTAGCCACACAGAGACATATCAGCTTGTCTAGGGTATGTGGGGGAGAGTCCACAAGGACATTAAGAATAAGACCACCGTTATCCCTGGTGACGCTACCCATGGGATGTTCGGCGGTTGGAATATCCATTTCCTTACCCCCCTATTACCAGGAAGAAGAAAGATATGAAGAGAAAGATTCAATCATAGAGATGATTGGTAGAGGCTTAGTCAATTGTACAGAATTATGGGAGCCGATAGTGAAGAGATTCTCTAATGTTACCTTAAATAAGATGCCAGTATTAATGAAGCCAATAGAAAAGATCGATATGGATCAATTGAGAGACAAGTTAAGTGCGTTGGGAAACGAAGGTGTGGCTTGGGAAGACGATGAGCAGATCGCGATAAGTTGGTCAATAGTAATGGGTACATTCCTAGTTATAGCCATCGGGGGTGTATTAATATGGAAGGTTAAGAGTAAGAGGAGATTAGCGAACGACAATCTAGTGAGTGTGCAGCAACTCGAGAGGGAGATGCCGAGCAGTGTTCCTCGCTCAGACAGGACGGGCGAAGAAATTGCTGAAAGACCAACGGAGGAGGCTGGCGTGAGACCACCACGTGCGGCGGAAAAACCTCCCACAGCGGAGAGGAAAACATTGACCAAGAAGAACAAACCATACTAAACACATCTGCACCCACAGACACACGCACATATTACTTTTGCATGTAAAAAAAAAAAAAAATGAAAAAGAACATTACATTGCATGTAGAACAAAAGAAGGTGAAAAGAACATTACCCTTGCATGTAAGAAAGTAGAATAGAATTGCATGAGACAAATGCATGGTGCATGTTAAATGATGTAATTGGGTTTAGGTGTCATTTACGGGTAAATGACAAATCGGTTAGGGGAGGATTGTGGCACCCTGCATTTTTAGAAAGACTAAAAAGAGATATTCATAGAAATATGATTTAATTTTTATTTGGTTTATTAACCAGTTGTTAGTTATTTAGAAACGAAGAATAATTGAGTTTTGAGAATAATTCTCTCACTGTATTTAGGCGATCCAAAGAGAAGAAAAAAAAAAAAATAATAAAAAGAAAGAGAGAGAGGAATAGATAAAACAAAACCCGGTCATAAGTGAAAACACACACGTACGACCAGCACCTAACAAGTGTCAAAATTATCAGGTCAAGCACTTGAACTAATTCCGTGTCCGCGTAGGATGGAAGTTTTGTTAAGGTTGGCTGAAACAATAAAGATTTTTTTTGAACAATGAAAACGAAATTTTAATCGGAGGAAAGGTGTTTTTTGTGTTGAGGTGGTGACCGGTGGAACTGTATACAGATTCTGACCTGTTAAAAAATTGGAACCCCACGATGATGAAGTGGAGACATTTTCAATTCAGATAATTAAGATTTTTGACTATCAGGTCTGACCAAAAACAAAGAAGGAAAGAAAACGATTGTCTCGGCTCACAGATAGCGCCAATGTTCTTTCCTGAAGTCACATCTAATTAGCGGCAGGCTGTTTTGACAGAACCCAGGTGAGAAAAAGCCAAGATTATCATTTTTCGTACGTGTGAAAAAGGCCAAATTAGATTTTGTTTTTTTTAGAACAAGAACGATGTAAGCCACGCCCGATTGGAGACGGGAGGCGTCCCACCACAGTCTCATTAGCCGAAAGCGGTCACGTGATATGCGGAAAGAAGAGGGAGAATGCTCGATCAAGAACCATTGGTCGAAAACGGTCACCTGACATACGAGAGACCGGGAGAGATGGGTATGCGTCTTCCCCCCAGAGGCACTGTGAGGAAGTAGGGGTGAAAATAATAGCGATAATGGGAAATCAGAACTAATGCGACTTTTGGGATTATCGAGAGATATAAAATTAATATATACTATCATCAGACATTGACTTCCCACAAATGTTGATTCATAAACTTGTATGGAAAGTTCAGAACTCCAGAGAATAAATAGGAGTTGATGTTTGACACACAGTGGCTATTTCATCTATACATAAAAAATTCAGTTATTACCGAGTGGAATTGTTTTAATCATTGCAATCAGGCTTTTAATGCATTACAGTCAAGAGAACTTCTTCAATAACTGGTAGAAGTAATGTTTCTCCTATAGTTTGGGACCTACCAGATTTTTCAATCTACATAGTTGCTTTCTGAATTTCTAAGATCAACGTTTTTCATAAGCTATAAGAAATATGACAACGGTTTTTTTCTTCTGGGCAGCATGATTAGAATGTAAATGATACTTTAAGTATGAAGGCTTTATGGATTTGTTATTTAAAGTTTGGCTGCACACAAGATGTATAGGTAAACTCATGAGATAAATACTCAATGCTGTATCGACGACAAACCTTAACTGGAGGCATTAGTGTGTCTAAAAAAAGTACAATACAAAAAATACTGGGGACAAAATTCATAAAGTTATATTGTTGCTCAAAGTCCATTTACAATAATCCACAAATACAAGAACATGAGTGTGTTTGAATCACTTGGTGATCGATGTGGCTGTCTGTTTATATAATCATGTGTTTTAATCTGTGAACAGGTCCCTTGCAATTCTTATATTTTTCTAGCATTGTAGTTGACACTTCATTGTCTGTGGCCAGTTGTCACAGTTCTTAGAGGTCAATGCCTGTGTCAATTTTGTGTGTGATCTCTTGGTGCTGGCAAGTTTATCCTGAGGTCACTACTTAATTTTACTTAATTTTACAGGAAAAGATGTTGTTCTTCATCCCTTATCTGATTTATATATAAAAAAAAGTTATTGCATCTAAAGAATTATTTGAAAGTTAATGACCCTTCTCAAAACTATTGGCTTACAGCCACACATGTAGAATCCCTGGTTCCTGTATGATCACTAAAATTAAATAATGTTGAGCCTGGTCAGTACCTACATGAGTGACAGCTTAGAAGTATCCAGTGCTGTAAGCTTGGATGTGTGGGAGGTTTCATGTAGGGATAATGGCTCAGAATTGTTAATCAGAGAGCTGAGTTCCAATTCCAGTTGGGTTTGTTATATTCACTTAGACGCAAATGC
Source organism: Acanthosepion lycidas (assembly GCA_963932145.1). Lineage (NCBI taxonomy): Eukaryota > Metazoa > Mollusca > Cephalopoda > Sepiida > Sepiidae > Acanthosepion > Acanthosepion lycidas. The sequence continues at coordinate 33,246,273 of OZ010594.1, read as the reverse complement.
TCTTGAGAAAGGTAGGAATCCACTTCTCCTAGCTATGGGTAAGACAGTTGAATCACTAAATCATTATTATCGCCAAAATTCTTACAATCTAAAAATACTTTCTGTAAAGAGTTGATAAGACGTAGAAAATGAATGAATCAATCAAAATTGTGGAAAATACCAAAATATTCCTTGTTTATCTGTCAATATTTCTGAGATGAGATATTGTAATTATTTACATCAGGAAAAGGTCCAGCTACTACTGGACTATGAAAAATCAATAAGATCACAGATACAGTTCACAACAGAGAGAGAAAACAACAACAAATTAGCATTCCTGGATGTACTAATATCTCAAACAGAGCATGGGTTCAAGACATTCATATACCACAAGTAAACATTCAGTGGACAATACCTCAACTTTAACTCCCACACCCATACAGTATAAAGAAAGGGATTGTTTGCTGGTTACAACATCAAGCAAAAGACATATGAACAAGAAAAGGTCAGTATATGCAGTACTTTACAATGTAACAACTCCCCTGGGTACATGACAGCAGCTCCAACTAACCGAGATAGGAGGGTGCAAGAGGATAACAATACTCAGAAAACAGCCCAGCTTGCTTACTCTATCTGAAGGGATTATTGGAAAAAATACTAAAGATCTGTGGTCCATATGATGACCTTCAAAAGTAGTTCAATACTTTGCAGACACCTCTTCCGAGTAAGTTCACCCATAGGACTGTGTGTATGCCACCCCATGCAGCGGTGGCAAGAAATATAAAGGAGAAACAGGCTGTCCCCCTTAAGACTGTAGGAACACTATAAAGCTGTAACATGAAGGGAAATAGAAAAATCAGGCATGGCTGATGAAGAGAGATCACTTCCCCTGTGGTATAAGGTTGAAATAAAAGACAGAGACCATCACTGAAAAATATGAAAACTTAAAGAAACTGTGCATATGCTAAACCACAAAAATCTCCTAAGCGGGACAAGCATAAAAATGAATATGGAAACATGGTAGAGAAAAACAATAACAACAAAATTGTAAAAAAAAAAAATATGGTTTATAAGTCCCAAAAAAACATATATGGTCCAGTGGATACAAGTGTTGGTTGAATGCAGTGGCTAGACCCAAAAAGTTATGAGTTCAATACCTGGCTAGAACTGAGGTGAACAAAAAAACTAGGAGAGTTGAATTAAAGGGAGATAATTGATACTGAGTCATCCCAAAGAGGCATGGCACATGGAACTATAACAATCTATTCCGGTGAATGAAATAAAGGGTTCAGTTTGAAATTCCAGGCATACAACAGCCAAAACATTGTGAATATAACAATGAAGATGAGGATAACAATCTGAATAAAGTAAATAATATAAAGGGTTTAGTTCAAAATTCCAATCACCTGAAGCATACAATGGCCGAAACATCAACAATGTAAATAATTATTCCTTGTTTGTGAAGGTATTTATATCTAAGAGTATGACATAGTTATTCCTATTTAGCCTCCTGTTTTTTTTATACAGGTTCTTTGCTTATTTTTTTTTTTTTTTCTGGTAGCATATGTTGAAATATCTTTTTAATACTCAACCTACCAAAATTTCCAGTCATGTCACATTTTCTGTTCAGTTACTCACACAACAGTTAAAATTTGCCCACTAGTAGGTGATATTTCCCAGACTGGGAAATTCTGATATAGAAGGTGAGTTTGTCAATATCATAGGTTTTTTTTTTCCTTTTTGGGATTGTTAATTTCAGTTGTGTTTGTGTTAACCATCACAAACTTCAAGAGAGGGCAATATTTCCATTCTTTTTGTGCAAACATTCATGGGAACCAGTAATTAAAACAAAAAAAAGAACTACAACAATATATTTACAGTTTAGAAGTAATTTAACAATTCACCTTATTTTTCAGCATCTAGCTTTATATCACCTTAACTGACCTAAATGTCTCAATCTCACTAAACAAAAGTGGGATTAAGACTGATTACAGGCTTCAGATGCAACAATAGTTTTTTTTTTCTATCTTGAAGAAAAAGGTAAAGAATTATTTATATATCAGATTATCAGTTTAAATCTGATGATTGTTTGGATTATTTATTATTTTGGTTAATATATCTATAATATAAAAAGTGTATGGTGCTGTGCATCATATGAAACATTGAAATAGAGAAATAACAACATGCTTAAGTTTCTTTTTTTTTTTCCAAATAAAATTTAATATTTTCATATAAGTAACAATTTGGCTTATC
>OZ010594.1:33161167-33223667 GCA_963932145.1 Acanthosepion lycidas | reverse complement strand
TTGATGCAAACAATCCATTTGTGGGCATTTAAAAAATAGATCATTGTTGTTGCATTTGAGTAGAGAATTTTTTTCTGTTAAATTCTGAGGCTCCCCAAACATTGCAGCAATTCTCATATCCAAGTGTTTTCAAATGCCTTCCACCAGCTAGCAGAGGTATGTGGAGTTCTAACACTTTTGCCCCGGCCCCTCAACCTCTGGTATCTTACTCTCATGGTTAAGGTGTCTTCCAGTCAGAATTTCCATTTCTGAATCACTTACAAACACTTCACTCAGCTGTGGTGTCAAAATAATGTTTAAATATCAAGTATTAAAAAAGTCTGCAAACTGTTATTCCAATACAATATAATTTATTATCAAGACATTCTGTACTTTAACACATGTATTATCAATAACAATTTCAAATAAATCCTTAATAATTTTAAAATTTGAAATTATTTTTCTATTGAGAATTATTTTCAAACAAATAACTTAAAATATAAACAAACAAATATTTAATAATTTGTGTAATACCACAAAGCATCTAGTTCAAAACTTCCTATATCAAATCTAATTGACTGCCATAAACCAATTTCTTTTTTGTTTATTTTAAAATATTTTGTGAATTTTGTTCTTTTTTGCTAAAAACTGATTGAGAAAAAAATATCTGTAATTCTCATCTTTTAATGGAAAATTGTTGCTCTTAATGCTAGATTCTATTTTTATTTTCAGATAACTTAAAATAGTTAATGACATTACATAAAATACAAAACAAATCTAGACAATCCTGAAACATCCATATTGAATGATGACATAAGCTTTATTTTTTTAATTAGCAGTTTTTAATGTTTAAATAAATTTCTCTTATCTTTCAGGAAAACACCATCTATCAAAGAGCCACTTCTATTTTGCTCACCAAAGAATAATGCATACGTCCTGAAACCAAGTGTGACATCTGCTTTCAACCCTCTTTACAAAAGTTTGATATCTCAGACACCAGAACTTGCCTTATGCAATCCTACAGCTGCAGTTGTGGCTAGCACTGGCCAAACTCAGGCTAGTATTGAGGGGCAGTGATAAATAATAGAAGTTGCCTAATATCACTAACAACGATGACTATGATAAGATCAGGTTACAAGGTGGAGCACAAAATTTAGATGAAAAGCCTTTAATGGTGACCCTATAATATCTACTGCTTCAATGTTCATGACCACGTGTCCATTGACTACTAATGACTAGTTTGTTATATGAACAGATCACTGTATGAAGATCCTAACACAAAAGGTGGAAAGCATTGGTAAGCATAGTGGAAAGAAAAAAAATGCTAGCTATTATGTGGACATATAACATCTGCCTTTGTGGTATTGAGTGTTTATTCTAATATTTTTTTAAAATCATTTAAAATATATTTTTGTTGCAGTTGATTTTTTTGTATTTTATTTGAACTTATTTTTCAATATTCTGCAGATGTCTTATATCTGTGCCTTTGAGAAAGTGGAAATGTCAGGTGAGAAGGGCAGATAAATCCGTTTAAATTTTTTAATTACTTTTAAGATAAGAGAATTACTGTGTAAATATTCTCTTGTTTTTTCATATCATAAATACTCTGAAAATGTTAAGCTCTGTGTTTTGTCCAGCCCACTGTTGGGAGATACCTTGTTTCTCCACTTTCTATGGTTAGATGTCCATACAGTGATAGTTGGATTTTAAAAGAAAAAAAATAACTGCTGAAAAATATTTATTATTTTTTGAAGAATTGAATAGTTTTCTCCTCGTTAGGAGTTACTGAAATTCTTCCACATATTTTTTGTTTATTTTATTGAAATAACCTTTTAGTCCATGTTGATATTCTCACTGTGTAAGAAGTATTTGCTGTTATGTCCTAACACAGCTTTCAACAGCTTGTTTAATGCTGGTCAAACATATTTAGCCAAACAAATGTTAGATACATTTTTACCAGCCTTTTAGATTCTATCACAAACCTCTTAAACAGAAATCATTTTGATCTTATATTAATAGCTTAGGGAGAATTAGAATTTCAAGATTATTTATAACTGTGCATTGTCTCATTACTTCATGTTGCTAGTTTTTCAAATGTTGATCCTATCTTTGCATATAAAAATGATTGATTCAATATAACTTTCTTAGTGGATGAGAAATATCCAATATATAGATTTAAAAAGATTTTTTTTGTCTCAATTGTTCAAAATTTCTTTTCACAATCCCCCACCAAAAGACTATTTAGATTCAATTTAAATAAGCTATTATTCTTTATCAGTTGGTGCTCATTTGATTAATCCTATTTACTTATATATACACAATTTTCCATCCAGCTTTTTTTATCTCAGTCTATAAAGATTGGTTAAAATCAAGACATTCCAGGTTAGATATGCCTAAATCCACCCATTTTATAAAAATAAAAATGTGAATTTTTTTTCAGTTGATACATATTATTATTTTACTTTTTAATGCAAAACTAAAATTAAGGCATTTTTCATGCTCACTTCCAAATTTGGACATCTTATTGAAAAAGTATAGCATAGGAAAATATTTTGTTTGGTGGGTGGGGTATAAAATATCATTTTTATGCTGAAAATTAAACTGACTAAAGAAATGATTATAATTTTGAATATTTTGTGTATATGTATGCAATATATTTGTAACATACTCATTTTTCCACCATAAAACTTAGTCTTTTGTACTAACATTTATATCATGTTTATTACCAGAATCTTTTACTTGATATCAATTTATTCAAATATTTCTTTATACAGAGGCCTGATTGCATTTATGAAACAATTTTAAGCACCAGGATATATAGTGATATCATCCAAAGTCCTTAGTAATGTTTAGCTCTTTTCATTCTTGAAGCACTTTGACCATAGACCTTTTGAAGTTATTTCCACTTAAATTTAATCAGATATATTAGTTACTGCAAAATTTCTCTATAAGGGAATTCCATTTACAATTTTTTTTATTAGGCCTTATTTTAGTTACTGTTACTTTGTGCATTGTTTAAAATCAATCTTTTGATCCAATTGCTGCAACTCATAATGTCATGAGTGAAAGATATAAGAAAGAATTTTAAAAAATTAATTTTTCAACTTAAAGTTGATCAGTAATTTATATTTTGTTTTTTCTTTCTTTACTGTGACATTTTTTTAAATTCTGACAAAGCTTAGAATAGGTATCTAATAGTAGGTATCTCCACTAATTTGCCAAAAAACACTTTTTATCATCTAAATATTTGTTATTATTAAGAGAAAAGGCCAAAGAATTTTTTTTATTATTTTATTAAATTTTTTCATTCAAAATTTTGGTTAAAAATCTTGTTTTTCTTGCATCAGGGGAATACCATTAAAAAGCATGTCTTGTCTTGGTGACTTGTTTTGGAGATGTTAACTGACAGTTAAATTGATCAATTAACAGCTTAGGTCGGGGGAAGTTATTGGATGAAAGAGCAGAAGTGATAAATTTTTTTCGAATCTTAAGTGAACCCAGTAATTTTTAAAAATTAAAAAATACTTTCAGTAATCTAATATTTTTTGAATTTTTATTCTTTTTTTAAGTACTTTAGCTTTATAGCCTGATGTTTGAAGATGATTTCTGAAAAAATAAAATTTAAAATACTAACAAATATAAAATTTAAAATACTAACAAATATAAAATTTCATAACTGAGAGTGAAATAAAATTTTATAAGAGAGGTATCCTAATTTTTACGTACATGTCTTATGAAATTTTATGGTATTATTTTTATTTATTATTAATTTTTATATCTCAGTTATGAAAAAATTGAGGTAATACAACACAACTGAGGTAATATAAAAATTAATAATTAAACATTTCGTAAATAACATCAGTACCTAATAATTATCTATACCTCTCTCATTTTTATGAATTTTTTTTTTAATTTGCTAATTTAATTTTCCTTATTTTTAATATTTTGTTTCTATCCCTAGAGTTGGAACTAAAAAATAAAATAATATTCACATTAGTTACAAAATTAGCTTTTTCATAGTATGTTTCTATATTTTTCATTGCCCTTTAAAAAGTTTTGTTAAACATGTGAGTTAAGAAAATGTTTGAAGAAGTTCAATCTCAATAAGAAAACTGAAATTTCAGCTAAGTGATTTTTTTCATTGCTACAGTATTTTAAGCATCTTTAATTTTTGTGCCAGCTATAAAACAGCTTGTCAGAAGGAAAGTTTTTCCCTTGATACTGCTATTATTTTAACTATCTTCACTCCCTTGCCAATGTTTGTTGTTTTCAAGTGATCGTTAGAATTGTAATAAAACCTAATGAATATGAAATTTTATATATATTTGAGAACTTACAACAAAAATATTAAACACTATTTAAGAATAATTTTATTTTTAAAACATTCTAAAAAGGCGAACAAACTAATACAATGCAACGTTTATCATTTACCAATTTATAAAAAAATATATATAAAAATAATTTTTTTTATTTAAATAAATGACGAATAAATTTTAAAATTTCCAGGCCTTTCTTTCATGCAACAATTCATTGATATTAAATAAAAATTTCTTTTCCGTTATTTTATAAAATAATAATAAATATCGCATTGTAGATACATATTTTGATAATTTTTGAATAAAATATTTTTTCAAATTTAGTTCTTTATAAAATGGTAAATAAATGTGACATTGTACTTGAGTTTTTTAATCTTGTAAATAAACATGGCCAAGGGAGTGAGGGTAATATAAAATAATGACAGTTTCAAGGGAAAAAAACATTCTTTTGACACACCTTTTTTTTTTCTTTTTTCACAGGCATAAAAGTTAAAGTTTACCTTTTTCTTTTTTACCAGACCTCATATTTTAGCAACCCTTATTATGGTTTATGGCAGGATTTATAATTATTCTTTGAATGATAAAAAAAAAAATTGCCTAAAGTGAACTATTTTCTGTATTAGGTAAGATCTACTATATATCAATAGCTCTCATGACTATAGAATATAGCAAAATGTAGTTTGGAGTGTAACTCAAAAATCTTTTCTTATATTTTGTTATTTTTTTAAAAGTGACTTTGTTTTATATTTCTTTCCGAAAATTTCAGACTATTATTATCTTTTGAAGTTTATAATGCATTCCTAAAATGAGTTGTAAATGTAAAAAAAAATGTCACTCTCACAGTATTCCTCTTTATCTCTTATTGGTTTAACCAATTACTGAACATATTTTGAAAACTAAACAAGAAGCAATGCTTCCACTTACACTCTCTCTCCCCTGCTCATAACTAAAGAAAATTGAATGAAGCCCCAAATTAAAAAGTATTTTACTTGTGTGTGTATATATATATATATATATATAAGCTCATTTGCACATCAGTTTATCTTTTTTCTTCATTCTCATTTATTTGTTGCAGTAATTGTTCTGTTTTGTTATTTGCTTGCTTCTATGCATAATAATACCTACATTATCAAAAAAACTGCACTTATATATATTGCTTCCTCATTGATTCAAAGATTAGCTATTATTGGCAAATAAAAAAAAAGGTTAGAATTACCCAAAACTATTTCATATCTCTGTTTTTGTTCCAGTGGCACTTTGCATGCTGTATTAGAGATGTGATTATTGTTCAATTCATAAAGCACTTGGTGAGAAATGAATTCACTGGCAACATCTTGTCAGATGAACATGCAAAATATAGCATCTGTATTGCAGATGCTCTTAATAAAGATAGTTTGCAGTAAGATATAATGATATAGTTTTTAAGCTGTGCTATATTTATAGGAGAAAAATGCAGATTATCTGACAGACATAAATATGATCATAGTTATCAACCCTGGGTGGTGACTGTTCCATGCATAAATGCCATGTTTGCATTTAAACATGAAACACTGTTGCCATTGTATCCACACTGATGTTGTATATCTCCATGTTAATCTGTGGATGAGTGCAAGAATAATAAACTTGAAATTAATTACATGATAGGAATTATTTGAATTTGTTTATCCAAAGTTTTATTTGGCCATCACCCAGTTTTTTAGAGTTAATTTTCTTATTGTGAAAGAGGATGCTTGAGAGATAACCATTACTTGCCACTCATCATGAGTTGTGATAAAGTTTATAGAATATGCAGTGCAGATTTATTCACTTCTTCATTACTAAATTTATTGAGGGTTTAATCTTAAGAGACGCCACTTAATATATCTTAGATTTTGAAAATCTTTTCAGCTTTGAAATTTGATTATTGTAAACCAACAATTTCTGTTTGACAGATCAAGTTGACTTCAGGGTGCATTTATACTCTTTCTTGTATTGTCTTAAAACTGATTTCATTACAAGGATGCATCAATTCTGAGATGAAAAAAACAAACCTGAAATGATAAATTATTATTAGCAGATTATACATTTTCCTCTTAATGATTTTGGCAATAAAATAACAAATACTGAAGTATATTTTAGTTACAGAACATTTATTTTCTTAACATAATGGAAAAAGAGAGGGAAATTTTAATGGAAATGCTTTGATTAAATAAAGAGATTTCTACGAGTGAAATTAGAATATCTTTAAAACCAAAGAAATTCTTTATCTAATGATAGCATTTCTATTGATAGAAGAGGGTCTGCAAGTACTTGCTTTTCATCAATTCTTTCTTTATTGATATAGCTATGCACACACATATGGTGCTTACTTGATAATATTGGGACTATTGCTAGAACTAGTGTGTATGTAAAAATAATGTTATAAACAACTTTTCAAAGTTTGTATGGCCTTTTCTAAAATGAACAGTGACTTTAATATTTTTTTTCTTTTCTTTTTTTTAGAAATACAACTCTAAAGATCAGTCTCCCTTCAAAAATACTTTAGAAAAGGTTGTCCAATTCATTGTTTGTTCTGTGATAAAATTAATGGCATGAAAGGAATAAATTGTGACATTTTTAAAATTAAAATGTACAGTGATTGACTTTTCTTTTTACCCAATTTATTTTCAATACATCTATTTTGAATGTATGAGAAACTAAGCAATAAAGACTAAAATTGAACTGAAAGGATTTTTTTAAAAAATCATCCCAAGATCATGAAAGTTGTTATTTTTTTGTCCATGACCTTGAGATTTTAAATATTCTGGCAATTTTCCACACACACAAATAGGTACATCCAATGCTGAAAAAAGACAATAGCATGACAAAAAAGCCCCAAACTTGATAAAAACAAAGTTTTATTTTTATTTATTAAGAGGAAAGACTAAAGTATTTTTTAGATTTTTAAATTCTTTCTAGCACGTTTGGAATTTTGGTTAAAAAATCTTTTTCTTGCATCGGTGGGGGCAGCAAAAATTAGTATTCAAAAATTTAGTGCCTTTTTTCTGATAAAAAATACATTGATTTTGAAAAATCAAATAATCGTCAGATTTTAATGAAACTTTCAGGACTTATTCACAAATGAATGAAATTTTTGAAATTTTTTTTCTTTATAAAAAGTTGGAAGAATTTTTTTTTTTTATACGTTACCATCCACCTTAATGAAATTTTGAGAAATTAAATCTTGTCCCACTTCATATTTATATTAATTAAAAGCAGGACTGTTTTTTTTTTTTCAAAAAGTAACTGATTTACCAAAAATCTGCCCATAATCATAAAAAAAATGTAATCAAACTAAGACATTATTTAATTAGAAAGGCTTTTGTTTTTATTAATAAGATATATTATATGGACACTATTTTTTTTTTGATGAATTTTTACAAGAATTGTTTTCTTTTTTAAAATTTTAATTAGAATAATTTATAAAGTTTTAAATCTTTCACATTTCTGTATTAATTTGTATAGGTTAGGTAATATTGTTAAGTGAAAACTATTTTTTATTTTTTAAATTAGTACAAATCACACTCCAATATTTAAAAATTATATGTATAAATAAAACACTTTCTATTATATGGTTAACCATAAATCATTAGAAAATAGTAAATTTACAGCCAAAAATATTTAAAATGCAATAAAACATTAGATTACAGAGAATATTTTCTTAAATTAAGATTACTGAGTACTTAAAAATTATGTATAAAAGACACTCGCATTAATTCAGTTAGTTTTTAATGCCTAAAGCCCCCATAGAACAACATTAGATAAATATCAATCTGTCAAACCAGCAAATGTCTTAAATAAACTATTGTCTGGTTAAAAAACGCATTTTTGTGATATTTAAACTTAAAGTAAATATTTGTTTCAAATAAGATTAATTATACTTTAAATCAGCTAGTATCCCTCAAATAAAGTTTCGGAAAAGTCGACTGACTAAAAAAAAAAAGGCACTTGTCAGCTATTTTTGCAAAATAACAAAAAAAAAAACTCCTTCCAGTCATTTATGTTCTTGAAATGCAGCAAAGTATTTGGATTCTTGGATATATTAGGTTGGTGCAAAAATAATGACGTAATAATGTCGTTTTTTGACGTATTTTTTAACGTCAAAAAACAACATTATTACGTCATTATTTTTGCACCAACCTAATATTAAATTTAATCTGTTAGCTTCAAATTAAAACTAAAATAAAAGCTTAAAGAAATTTTTTTCATTTTTAAACCGTAAATATCTTTTTGTGGGTAGGGGTTACCTATATATAAATAAAGCTATCAAAGGACATTATCCAGAAGTTTCTTGCATTTTTATTCAATGGAATGTGAAACTATTTGCACATTAAGCATCATTTCCTGGCCTTTTCATCACCTTCCTCCCATATATTGGAATATATATCAGGTGAACATGGGTGAGATATAGACACACTATATATATATATATATATATATATATATATATATATATATATATATATATGAAGAAAAATATACGGAAGAAACAAACAAAAATCCTAATATGCAATTATGGTGTTTTAATGTTAATATGTCAACATTGGACGTTTCGGTCTAATAGACCATCTTCAGGACATATTCATAAAACATAATTAACATTAGACCATATTCAATTCAACATGAAAAAGACGATGGACATAAGAGCAAAACCAATCCAAACAGATAACTGAAATCTTTTATAAGATCAGCGTTCCATTTAAATATGATCACGTCGTCGTCACGTGGGCGATGTTGTGAAAACGTATTCCTAAAATTTGAGTATTTTGAATGAAAAACGAAAAGAATTTTATTTTGATCTAAAACATATGTACGTTTGTCGAGCATTAATCTTGCTAGAAATGGGGAAATATTAAAGCCAGGTCTAGTGTTCACCGTGCGTGAGATAGATATTATGCCTGCTTCATAAATCCGTCTAAGATTTTTATTATGAAAATATTTTAAAATCTTCACAGAATCAAAATCGAAATTATGATCTGTTTTAGTTGTGTGTACAACTAAAGCATTGTTTAAATTTCCGAGGCGAATATCTCGTTTATGTTTGAAAACACGAGATTTTACAGACCTACATGTTTCACCCACATTAAGTCACAGTTGTTGCATGAGATTTGGTAGATGCAAGCATCGGATGTAATATGTTGTTTGCTGGTGTTATTTAATAAACTACGGTTAGTTCTAGTAGGTAATATTGTAGTTTTAATTTTTAGCGCATTTAAATTATTGGAGATACGTTCGGTTATGGTTATTTGGTAGAAAGATGCGACCAAAAGAATTATCATGGGCAGCTGAAAGTGTGCCATTCACTAATGTAGTTGTAGTAGCGGTTTTCGAGGTGTCATTTTGCGCTGATGAATGAATTTTCAACGCTTTATTTTTAGCTCTCAGTAATAATTGTCTCGGATACGAAAGATTTGAAAAGGTATATATCAATATACCTGAATTCATCATCTAAGTATTTTGCTGAACAGATGCAAAGAGCCCTTAAGTAGAATTCAATAATAATACCTCTTAGTGTTAGTATCATGGTGAGAGTAAAAGTGTAAATAGTCGTTTTTACATATGGGTTTACGATATACTTTGAATTCTAATTTATTTTTATTTTTAATGAGTAGTATGTCTAAAATAGGTAAAGAATTATTAGACTCAAGTTCATAGGTAAATTCTATAGTAGGTTCTATTTTATTTAATCTATCAGTAATCTCGTTTAAATCATGTTTATGTGGTTTATTTCATGATACACATTACTTCCGATACATCGATGACATTTTATTTATCTACCCACATATAAGTATATCATATTTAAACAGAACGCTGATCTTATAAAAGATTTCAGTTATTTGTTTGGATTGATCTTGCTCTTATGTCCATCGTCTTTTTCATGTTGAATTGAATATGATCTAATGTTAATTATGTTTTATGAATATGTCCTGAAGATGGTCTATTAGACCAAAACGTCCGACGTTGACATTGTATTAACATTAAAACAGCATAATTGCATATAAGGATTTTTGTTTGTTTTTTCCGTATAATTTTCTTCATGCTGTCGGATCTATATCCATATATTTGCTTACATATATATATATAACTTATGGTATATGGAGGTCTATTTGCATGCAAGATCCTGCACCATCAATATCAGGAGTTATGAAGAACTATCAAAGAGGGTATGTCTCCACATCTTTCCAGAGGGTCTTTAACCACTTGTGGAATCAATGCCACATTAAGTTGCCAAGGGGATCCAAATGGGACACTTGAACTCACCACTTAAATTATTCTGTAAACTATATATTCTACCACAATAGACATACCCACTCTGGATTAGGACCACTAAGTGGAGGAAATGTTCCAGTGCAGAAAACAGATTTTACCCTCTTGCAAAGTAGTACTAAAAAAAAACAACAAACAACCGAAATTCTTTGTTTTACAGCCAAATCTATCTTAGTCACTATGTTGGATAGTTAGAAGTTTTGCTCTTATAAACTACATATATTCATTTTTTGAGCAAAAATAAATTTGAGTTTTCATTTCATATGTCAATGCTTATTTCATTTTTCATTAACTGCGCCCCTATAAAGAAACTGCTTTTTTTGGCAATTTGCTTTTTGTATTGTTTTGCAGTTGTATTTATGGTCCATTATCTTCTACTACATTTGCTACTTGACAGTAACAATCTCTTCATTCAATAGATTTGTGCTTGCATTAGTGAGAATTTCAAGATGCTAACTTCCATTCTGCTTTATTAGTTTGGAAATAATCTGTTTTTATAAATCTCTTAAAAAGGTTAAACACTCAGAAAAATTTATTTACCAAGATTCTTGCATTCTCTTAATCTTGAGTATAAAACTAACATGTTAATGACAATTACTAATTGAAACTACTTATGTTTTATACAAATACTAATTATTACCGGTGATATTACAGTAAGCACTTCCAACATAAAAAGAAGAGAAACTGTTTAAAAAAAAAAAAAAAAAAATCAAATTCAAATTATTTATATTTTTAGTATTTGATAATTGATCATATATGACTTTAAAATCTTTTTTTTTTTTTTTTTTGCTTGAAGGCATGTGTGAGCACACGTTCCATTTCTTTGCCTTTGTAAATAAATTACATTTAAGTCAACAAATGCCTACAATAAGAATGTCAAAATGAGTTTTTTTTATGACACAACTTTTTTTTTTTTTTTTTAACTACCTTCCCTCTCAGGCATTGTTTTAAAAATCAATGATTAGAATTTTTAATAAAACCTAAGCATATGAAAGTGAATTTATACATTTTCTTTGTACTTGAGAATTGATAACAAAAATAATAAACACTATTATTATTTATTGGAATGTTTGGCAAATTTTATAAAATGGTAAATAAGAATTTCCTTATAGTTGGTTCATATATTTTAATAATTTAGTATTTATAAATAAAACATTGTTTTCAGGTTTATTTATAAATTGGTAAATGATAAATATTACATTGCATTAGTTTTTAGAATGTTGTAAATATAAAATTATTCCTATAAATAATCTAATAATTAGTGTTTAATATTTTTGTCTCCAAGTATAAATTCACTTTCATTCCATTTCTAATATTTTTAAAACAAATGAAGTGAAAGTAGTTAAAAAAAGAAAAAAAACTGTCATGAGAAAAATGTCCTTTTAATACTACATCTTACAGGCACATTTGTCCATGTTTGTCATTCTTTATAATAAATTAAAAACAAGGAGTTCAAAGCAAATTCTTTTCACATACTTTTATTTTGTTTCCATAAAGAGAAAAAAATACTTTTTCTCCAAATAAAATTTCTACATACTAGAATAATTAAAGGTGTGAATGTCAAATGATCAGAATTAAAGTTACTTAAAAAGTTGGAATTTTAAATGATGACCAGAAAATTAGTGAATTTAACATGATTTTTCTCTCCTATTATTAAAAGAAAACTGAATTAAAGTCTTTTCACAATACATTGATATTTGTTTTTTTGATTTTTACTTCACTTAAACCTTTATTTTTGCAATTGAAATTTTTTTTTTTTTTTTTGTTTTTTTGTACCAGGCAATTTAGTAATTTCTTTTTTTAATAGGGAAGAAAATATTGACCTGTTATCAGGATATTTGCAGTGCCACGTCACTGATGGGTAGGTGTCCCTGCCTGTACTTCCGGTGGGCAACTCTGAGGCCACATTTAGACTTGTCCATCTTCTGGACAGTTTGTACTGCCATAGACAGTGATAATTATTATTTTGATCTTTTTTCTACTTAAAATTTCAAATAATCTTTTCATGAGAGTTATAATTAAAATGAGTTAAAAAAAAAAAAAAAAAAAAAAAAAACCCTCCCTCTTTTTTTTTTTTTTCCTCTCTCTCTCCAATAAGTGTGGTATTCATACTAATTGTTGTAGCTAAGAATCTTTTCTCTTGAAATGTTCTCCAGATATCTTAGTTTAAATTAGTTTCACAAAGTGCTATCACTACAATTAGATTCTCTGTTCCATGCTATTTTCATCTTTGTTGAAAAGATTCTAGGATACATATGAATGGCCTTGGTATTTACATCAGGGAAAATCTTCCATTGGCAAGTACCTTTCTTTATTGCACTGTAAACATACAACACAACTCTTGCCCAAGATTTCCAGTGATTACTCCATGCTGCATTTCAATTCTTGATCTTGTTCACTGAAAGCTGGGAAAAGGCTGCTGCATGCTCACAAGATAAGATGAATGACAAATGCAACATTGAGGAATAAGAACAGTGTTTCCTGTTATAAAATAGACATTTTATTCAGAGCTTTGCCTGCTCATCTGGGTAGGTAGATAGAAGTCATCCCAAATATCACCTATGTTGGTCTAACAACTCTGCTCTTCTGCTATGAACTCCTCGCCCATCTATTCATCCTAGTGTGGTGATTGGCAATACGAAATGGATGGCACAGGAACCACGAGAGGGAAGACCAAAACCCTCTGATCTCAAGCATAACCTAATACAGACCAGCATCCATGTTTCCAGTTTTGTTGCCACTTGATCTCCAAAAACCTCCAATCCACTCCTTTACTTCCACATTTAAATCAAGTGGATGCTGCTTAGAAGAGAAGACCAATCTTTAAAAGAACAAGCTGCTGGTCCATTGAACAAACATTTCATAGATAAAACCGCCTCTTCCATTTCATAGTATCCCGTAATTTATAAATTAAAAAAAAAAAAAAAAACCCAACAAAAACAGACCATAGTCCCTGCAACCAAAATTAACATTTAACTTCTTTTCACATCTTGGGATTCTGTAAAAACTGTTTTCCTAATTCTCCAAAACCTACACACATTTGATTGCGATAATTTGTTTTTCTTTACCTACTCCTCACAAGTATCATTAAGAACTCAACGAAAATACCCTCTTAATGACCCTCTGGCAAACATCAAAGCATTTTCAAACTCCTGCTCCAGTCCCGTTACTAGCCCCATAAATTTTTCAACCCCCCCACCCCATTTATTTTTCAAATGCATCAATAACTTTTTCCCTTCATTTTCTTTTTAACTGCAATGTTTTGTTTTTTTTCTTTTTTGTACATCTTAAACACATGTAGTTCATGTTGTAAAAAAGTGTCTTTCCTTTCTTCGGTTGAAATGTTGCTTCTGGGCATTTGTTCATTTTCATCCCCACCCTCTTGTTTCTTTGTGCCACAAGTGTGTCCTCTTATGTGTGGGTACATTCCTTTCTAGGTTTCTTTGTTGCATGTGTGTGCATTCATTTCCCTTTGTTGAGATGATTCTTGGTAACAGTGTCAGTTGTAAAACATGTGACCCTTGCCCAATGTTCACCCCATGCTGTATTTCAATTCTCAATCTTGGTGTGCATCGAAAGCTGAGAAAGTGCCTGCTCACAAGATCAAAGACAATGCCATGTCGGGAAATATGAATGCAAACCCTGTTTTCTATATTATAAAAAGGTTTTATTCAGGGCTGCACCTGTTTAACTGGGTCGGTAGTTAGGTGATACTTAGACCAACATAGCAGAAGTTGTACCAACTCCTCATCTCAAATACAAATGGATAACACAGGAACGGCATGAGAGACAAGTCTCGTTTCCCATTAAGGGAAATATGACTTAATATAGACCAGCATCCAGAGATACTCTATTTTTGGTTTTGTTGGCACTTATCACCAAAGCCGCCCCCCCTCCCCCCAACAATCCACTTTACTTGGCATTCACTTTCAGCAAAGGGAAATGCAATTTAGAAGTGTGAATTTAAGAAGGAACCATCAAAGCACCCTTTCCCTTAGATGTCCATCACAGGACTGTAACATATGAATGAATTGGCGGCAGGGAGAAATAGCTAGATATCTTTAAACATCTTTGATGATTTTAATGTTTATCAGGTGGCTTAGTCATTCTGGTTTTGCCATTAATCAGACTTTCAATTTTTCTCAATGAAATAATGAACCCCCCCACCCTTCTGATCAACATTTCTTTACTTGCTTCCTACCCACTTGTCAAACAATTTGGCACTGTAGTATCTGTTCATGTGTAATAGAAGAGTCAACAGAAATAAGACATTTCTTTCTGTTGACAGCATACTGATTGAGATTAATTTTGTATTTTCTTCATGATGCTCCTTGGAGTAAAATTTTTAACCTTCCTATTTCACCGAGGAATTTTTTTAATAAAAAACAAAAAACCACATTTCTTAGGTAAAATACTTTTTGTGCCATCTCTGAAATAACATGTGACAGCATAATCTTGAAATCTTCTGAACCTGTTCAGCTGTATGTATAGTCTGCATGATATACCATCAATTTTTCAAATAAATGAGAAAAAGCCACAAAGTTAAATCTGATTTCCAACTTTTATAAAAACCCAGCAATGTTCAGATAATTATATGTAACATTTGTTATTTATGAACATGTAAAAGTTAGGAAATGAAATTCAAAATCACATTATGATGAACACAAGTGAGATGAAAGAAATCTTTGTAACTGGCTTTACTTTGGGAGTTCATTCCATTTTTTTTTTTTTTTTGAACAGCATAAAAAAATTCAGATGAATTCACTTGCAGCAGTAAAAATACATTGAAGAAAGGGATTAAGAAAAACTTTGTACAATAAACATTTGTAAAATGTAATATGAATAAAATCAATAACAGAAGACACTCATTTTATTAAAAGCTGAAATTTACAGAATAAAATTAGAATGGGTTTGGGGTGAGAATGGGAACAAACTCCTTTCCTTAAAAAACCAAAAAAATAAAGCTTAAAATGGTTTTGCCATTTAAATGCAAATCTGATTAAAATAACCAACATGCTCAAGCCAGTTTTCTTATAATTTTAAAAGATCTTTCAAGTAACAGAGAATCTGAAATGTGAATAGAAAGACATAAAAGTTCAATGATTTTGTAGCCTATAAATTTACACTCACAAAAACAAGATAAAAATAATGAAGAAGAAAAAAAAAAAATCTGGTTTTGAAATCATTCAAAATTTAGTAGGTACATAGACACTTAACTCAATGTAGACATTTTGCAAGAGGAAAATGTGTGTGTGTGTGTGTATATATATATATATATAAAGGGAAATAAATATGTAAGATTTTTCGTAAAAAAAGTTTCAGATTATGATGAATTTAAATTTAATGCAATCAATGAATATACAGATTTTGTATTTATGAGATTACTTTACTTTGTCAAGAGTTGAAAATAAAATTTGACAAAGGCATGAAAATAATTCCAATTGTGGTTATACATATGTACAATTGTAAATTTTTATTCGAGAGTTGGGGAATCAAAAAAGTTTTTTCTTTGCTTGTTGATGGCCCTATTTCGAAGCACAAACCTAAAAAAAAAAAAAAAAGATTCATTTAGGAGACAAATATTCAATTGTGAATACAAATATGTTAAATACAGTGAAAGTGTGCCATTTTTTTTTTTTGCTGACCAAAATAGAAATAAGCAAAAAATAAAATATATATATCATTCATATTCTTGATTGAAACTCCAAAATTAATAGAAAAGTATATATAAAATAAATTTAAAAAAAAAAAAAAAAAAAAAAAAATCACTTATTAAAATCTCATTTTCTTGAGTTAGATGTGAAATATTTTTGAAATGGTATGCACAGAGCTTGAGATTACCATCATCCATTAGTTTGGGATAATATATCTTTTAATTAGAATAATTTTCAACTACATTTTTACTTTTCACTAATAATTGGTTAATAAATGGAATATGAATACATGCAACACCAAAAACTACTAAATGAAACCCAAATGGAAGTCAAAGGATTTAAATTTAGGTATCTGAATTGTTCATCAAAATGTTAAACAATACCTAGCAATTATCAGAAACTTTTCTCTAATAAAAAAAACAAAAAACAAAAAAAAAGTCATGTTTTTTAAGATTTAAATTTTTTTTGGATTGTGAATAGTTCTGGAATGTGTTAATATTCTTTATGTAGAAAATGAATGTATGAGAAAAGTTACTGAGTATGAACATTAAAAAAAAAAAAAAAAAAAAAAAACTTTATGTATACATTTTTAAAACTTTAATATCTTAGCTTTTTAAATTTTTGTTACAACCTGGACTATCTGCATTAAAAACTAATTTCAGAATAGTGGCAGTTTAAACATTGAATGCATTAAAATAAATATTTATTTTGTAAACATTTTAATGTTTTTATTCTCTTACTAACAGCTATAAATGATAAAAAGTTAATATCATTTTCATTTCTGGACAATTCAAAAAAATTTTTAGGCTAGTTATTTATTTCTGGGATGATGGTGATAAAAAGTGAGTGTTCATGGAATCCAAGAATAAAAAAATAAAAAAAAATAAAAATTATATGTGAACATTATAATGTATGATATTTATTGTATTTTCCTCAAATAAGTGGCCACAGTGCTTATTTAGAAATCAGATCTTTCAAAAGGGAATGCTTATTCAAGAGTGACATTCATCATTTGTAACTTAATGATTTTCTTTATCCTAAACAAATGATAATACGTTTGTAAGTGTGTGTCAAAACATCCCACCCCAGACTTGTATTTTTTCAGAAAATATTATGATTCCTAAATACTTGTGACAAATGCTTGTGACAGACAGATGCACTGACAGAAGGGACAATAGAACAATAGATTGTAGCCCAAAACTAATATTAGCATTCTCTGAAATTTTTTTTTTTTTCAAATTCAATGAACCTCACAGCACACTTGCTTTTAAATTTAGCATCCAGACACTTCACTTCACATTTTGTACCATTGAAGACAAAAGAGAAAATTTGGAATTGATATCAATGAAATCAGACAACTGAAATAAAAAAGATTTTCAGTTTCTCTTTATATTTGCAGTATATTTAACCATTTTTTTTTTCAATTCTTTAAATAGTTACACCAAAATGAACCCATGAGTTTCTAATGTCTCACTTCTGTTAGTTGATATAAAAAAAATCTTTTGGAAGTGGGTGATTATTTTAAATTAAAAACAGATTTTCCCTATTATGGGGATGGAAAGTATTTATTTGAGAAAATATGAAATAAATATTTGCTCATTGTAGTTTATGATACCCAGTGAGGATTAAACTTACTACATAATAGTGACCCATGATAAAGTAGATTAACAGGATAACTGTATTTCAGATTCTTGATAAAATTTTTAACTTTAATGAAGCCACTGCCTATGAAGTTCACTCATTTATTTAATTAAGCAGAGTTCTAATTACTGAAAGCCACAATGAAAATAAGCTTGATAAGGCAATGGCATTTTATGTATGACAAGGTGCTGAAGGGGGAAAGAAAAAAGATTAGAGGATTGTGCCGAGAATTTATAGATATCATTACTATTAGAAAATATTATACTTTAATGTTTTCCATCTGCTACCTGGATAAATGATACTCATTTTTATTAGAGCAATAAAAGCAAACATTAAAAGGTCAGTCTATATATATATATATATATATATATATATAGCATGGATGCACACATACATTATGAAAAAAACCCCAAAAACTTGCACCAATGAAAAGTGCATACAATAAAGAAAAGTATCAATTGCTAATACCCCCTGATGAGTGACCATATTGATTCTCAGAGGGTCTGCCAACAAAACTTCGGTGTCACAATGCTGAAGGTAACACCAATCAGCTAAGTGTTTGTCACCTTTTACTTGCATTAATTCTCTCTAGATATTATATATAATATATTTATATTAGATTTTTTGTCCTCAATTTTCACTCTGATAAAGAGGACTGACAACAGTTTTTAACTTATATTTTGGTATAACTAATTTATGGTGTTTATATATATATATCTATATAGATATGTGTGTGTTACCTATTTTTGTTATGAATGGCCTTTTAAAAATCTGCTTTTATTGTTCTAATAAAATGTACTGCTGCAAAAATATTTCAATACAAGCAGACCAGGTACAGTCATTTTTAGTCTAGTACAATATGCCAATTCCAACTGTATTCTGAATGTTCTAGCATATTTTGAGATATTTATGTGCATTGCATTTTTTATGTTGAAAGCAAATAGTGTATTAATACAATTTATGTTACAGGATATTTTTTTTTTACAGTAAGGCCAGTACAAAAGCCGAGGAGGGGGGGGGGGCTAACTCACGTGGTAGAGGGTTATATTAAGAAGCAGTTTATATGGATAAAAGGGGGAGATAACTTGTTCAAGTCCAGGGTTAACCATTAACATTGTAGTGATCAGGAAAACATCCTCTTGGGAGTTAGTTCCACAGAGCAGTGGTTCACGGGAAGAAGTGAAAATGACTTTTCACTGATGGATTGATTGTTTATTTGTTTTACCAGCACGTCAAACCCTGTGGGTCATTTGTGAGCATGTTAAGATTTTGTGCTTGGTAATAGTTGCTACATATTTTTTGTGCTTACTTTCTGTCAAGATATGTCTGACCGGGAGAAATTGATTGCAGTGGGTACACTGAGGTGTAGTTTCTGCTTTGAGCATGTGTGTCTCTCTCTCTCCCTCCAATTCTTATTCTGTTGAGCAATCTTGCCTGTGATCAGCTAATGGATCTACATTCTCCTTTCTTATTGTTGGCTGATGTTTATATAGTTTATTGTTTGGGAACATGTCCCAAATTGCTTGCCATTTTCTCTTGATATGTTGTGTAATTTTTATTTTATATGTATATGGGAGATTGATATCAGTTATTTTCGTTGCCTCTTTTGCCAGTATGTTAGCTTCATGATTTCCCTTGATGTCTATATGGCTAGGAATCCAAGCCAATATTGTTTTGTGCTTTATTAAACGACAACGTGTTCCTAGGATTTCTTAAATATAGAAAAAATTTGTGTTCTTTAATTGCTGTTAAATTTGATAGGAAATTTATAATATTCTCAGATTCCCTATCTTTTGAATTTTCTAGCATTTTAAGTGCCGTTTTTATGGCTTGTAGTTCAGCTGTCTAGATGGATGCATTATCTGGTAGCCTGGTTTGTTTGTAAATTTGTCTGTTTGTTGCCTCTGCACTTATTCAAGCAAGGATCTTTGATCCATCTGTGTAGAATGGTTTATAGTTATGATATTTGTCTCTTAATTCTCTGTACATGCTTTTGTTGATTGTATCTTTTTTTATGTGTCAATGTTAGGTCTATATGAGGTTTGGAGATAAGGCTACCTTATTTATTGTGACTGGTGTTATTGGAGGGATAATTTTTCCCATCTCAGATATATAGGTGGTTCATTGGTTTTTTTAAGAAAGGATTTACATACAGCACTGTAAATAATGGATCCATAGTCTAGTTTTGATCTGATTCTTTTTGGTTGGCACACCAGTTCAATTTTGATATTACATTTAGAAGCTCCAAAGCCTTTTGGCATTTTTTTATTATTTTTTTTAAGGTAATTAATGTGTGGTTAAGTTTGCTACCTAGTATGATTCTTAGATATTTTATTTGTTGGGCTATGGGAATTATTTGTCCATTTAATTTTAATTCTGGATGGGAGTGGTAGGCTCATTTTTTTTTTTCAGAAATGCATACAGTGTGTTTTGGAGAAATAGAATCCAGTTTCATTTGTCCATTTTTATATCTTGTTAAAACAAATTTGAATATATATCTTTCAAGAGAAGGCATACTTGGTGATGAGTATGATATTGAGAAATCATTTACATATAGGAATTTTTCAATTCCTGTATTAATGGTTTCAGTGATATTGTTTATTTTGACAATAAATAATGCAACTAATAAAATGCTAACTTGAGGTACTTCTACTTGTGTGTCTGATGCGTTTCCATTACGTTCTGTGAATGTTCAGTTTGATAGGTTTTGAATGAATATAGCCATTCTTCCTTTTATTCTCATCTTGTGCAAGTCTTTTAGGATACTACACTTCCATGTGGTGCCATAGGCTTTTTCAAGATCGAAGAATATTGATATCACATAATGACCTCGAACAAAGCCATCATGAATAAAGGATTCTAGCTGTACAAGTTGTTCCTCGGTTTTTCTAGAATCCACTTTGGTAACTCGATAAAAGATTGTTTCTCTCCAAGTACGACATTAATTTACCATTCTTGCCATCATCTTGCAAATGCAATTTGTTAGTGCAATGGGTCAGTAGTTTGTTGGGTTGAAATGGCCTTTGATGGGTTTAGGAATTGGATGGAGTGATGATAGATTCAAGCAATATTTTGGAAATTTGTCTGAACACCATATATCATTGAAAATCTGGAGAAGTATTAAAAAAGACTTTTCTGGCAGGTGGTTAAAAATTGGTAGTGAATTTCATCTGGACCAGTTGCAGAGTTTTTACTTTTGTTTATGGGGTCTTTTAGTTGTCATAGTAAAGAGAATATTGTATTCTTCTTTATTGTTTGAAGTGAATAAGTTTTTCTTGTTCCACAATGTTTTTATATTTTTGAAATTTGGGAGTGTTGAGGAGTTTCTTTGACATTCTGTTGCTATTAGGTCAGTTATTTCTTTTTTCCAGTGCATTTATCCCCATTTGTTTTGGTTAAGTGGATGAAGTGGGGGATGCAATCAGTGTATTCTGAAGCTCCAGCCAACAGGGTGGTTTCTCACCGATGAAATAGCGGTTGAGGGGGGCTTGCTTGATGTCCTGTTGCATCCAGGACAAAAGGTGGGTTCTTTGATGATCTGGGTTAGTCCATAGGCAATGGAGAAGTCATGGTAATATCTGCCTTTTGCAATGGTTTTGTTCGAGTGGACTAACCACTCTGTGATGGATATTGAAGCCACCACAGATATGAATGCTGGCCAAGGGAATATTAGTGAGAACATTATTAATCCTCTCAGATATTTGAGTGAAGATTACTATCCCTTTGTCCTGAGGGTGATAGAGAGCAAAGACAAAAGTGGTACTACAGATAAGTGCCATGTGGAAACACATATATGGGAGATCAGGGTCATTTTTTTTTTTCATCCTCATTATAGGGAAACTTGTCCATGACAATGTAGGTGGTCTTGTTTTGCTATAAGGGGAGAGTAGCCTGGGATTATGAGCTCCTGTATTGGGATTGAAGCATTGATACTGGCTTCAGACAGAAGATAGTTATACTTTTAGAAAGGTGGAATGTAGACCCCTCACACTAGTGTAAGAGATGGTATAACTGGGATCTATTTTTTTTTTTTTTAAAGGTTTGTTTGCTAGTTTTGTTCATTTTCAGTTTAATCAATTTCATGTGTGTACAGGTAGGTGAAAGATTAGTAGGCAGTGAGACAGACACACCCACAGGAGATGCATGCATGAGCAATGTGAATTTGTCTGAAGATACTGCTATAACAGTACCCAACATCATGGCATCAAGAGGCTCCACCAGAGACCACTGATAGGATAGCCTCCTTTCAAGTTACTTGATGGTCAGATCCCTATCAGGCAGATGATGCCAAAAACCAGAAAATGTCTACCTCCAACACCCTTAATGAAGGGACAAACAACCCAGGAAAGAAGACACAGGTGTGATACTCCGAGTATATATGTCTCGCCTGCCCAGCAGTCAAGGCAGCAGAACTCCTCTTTGGGCCAGAAACACACTCACTACTGGCCTGAAGACATATACATGAGGACTAAAAGGCCCATTGAGAGAGGGTGGTGGTAATGAAGTGACCTAATATTTTATTATATTTAAAACACTTTATTTTTAATATCTTTAGAAATGTCTAACACACTTGCATTGTATGTTAAGCTGGAAACTAGCAGTAATCACCCACCATACTTGGGTTGAAATGGCCTAGATACCTCAATTCCATCTCAGATATAACATAGTGGAACCTTTTATTTCTTTTTTAATATTTAGATAAAAAAAAACAAAAAAAAACAGTATAATTCCAAGCACAGCAGTACAGCCACTAAGATGTAAAGGGTTACAGGCTGTGGAAGAGAAACATTAGTAATGAGTATAAACAAATCAGGACAGTAGATAGGGACTGACATTAATTTCCAAAAATTTAAATGTAAAACTGGCTGGAAAGGAGTTCCACAAGCAAGAAGTGTGAGGATAGAAACTGTTAGCATAGAAGTTACGGCTACATCTTACTAGCTCAATTGTAAATTGATGAGATCTTGCTGCTAGTTTAGTATTGTGCATAAATTCATATAGTCTAGGTACCATAGCAAAGAGCTCATCTGAACAGTTACCATGAAGGTATTTATAAAAAAGCACAGAGAAGCAACCTTATGGTGGTGGGCAAGTGACTGAAGCCAAGCTGCCAGATCAGGACCAATAATATTGCTGATTCTTTGGATCTTATCACAGAGCTCCAGGTAAATAGTAAAGGCATCGAACCATATATGGCAGCAATATTCCAAGCATGGACATGGGGTAGACTTATAGATATGCATGATAGATTCTGGAAAGAAAACTTGCCTTGCATGACAAAATGAACCAATTTTTATTGCAGCCGATCTAGCAGTGGATTCAATGTAGCCTTTCCACTTTATGTCAGCTGAGAATGTTAGCCCAAGGAGGCACAATGAGTTACTTTCCTGGAGGTTAACATCAGCTATGCTGATGGAAGGCAGAGAGGAGTTTAGTTTTGGAGGCATTAAAATTGACAGGTTGTCTTTTGCCCCCAGTTGAGGTCATTTTGTACATCAGCTGCCATTTTGACCATGTCGAGCTGATCAGCCTTATTATCAAGGCAGGAGTAAATGGTAGTGTTGAGGGCTGATGTCATCACAAAGGTTGTTCGTGAAGATTAAAAACAGCATAGGATCAAAGATGGTGCTGTAGGGGACACCTGCGTTAATATAGAAGGATCTAGACAAGTGGCCATTCAGGATAACTTTCATTTTGGTTTGATAGGAACGACTGGATCTGCTCAAAAATGTGCCCAGAGATACTGTAACTTTTCCGTTTGTGGAGAAGACCTGAATGCCAGACCCTGTCAAAGGCTTTAGAGATGTTCAATGCTATAGCCCAGGCATCACTGTTTTTATCTAGAGCATGATAGAGTCTTTTCGCAATTATTGTCAGTACATCAGCAGTTGACCTAGAGAAACAAAGGCTGTACTGTTTATCTGAGAAAAGGCCCTGCAATGAGAGATGATGAACCAATTCAGTATTAATTAGCGCCTCTAGGAGTTCCCCCCCCAAAAAGGTAGAAGGCTAATAGGCCAATAGTTGGATGGATCGGAGTTTTTAAAAACTAGAACAGACAACATCCAGCCAGCAGGAGGCAGTGAGGCATTTATTATACAGTTTAAAAAGAACAGGAGTTAGTTCGAGAGCACACTTCTTAATGTCTATTACAGGGATGTCATCAGGTCCACATGCTCTGTGGGGATCAAGGTTAGAGATGATAGCAGAAACCATGGAAGGTCTTATATGCATATCACTCAGCTCTAAGTGGAAAGTTAGGCAGGGTTACATCAAGAGTAAAGTTTGAGAATTTATGGGCAAAGTATTCAACTTTATCAGCAGAGGATAATAACACTCCAAATTCATTGAAGAGTTGTGGGTGGTGAGGAGCCTTTGCACTTATTTTCCCACCATACTTATTGCTTACAACACTCAGATCTATATCTGATCCCATTTGTTGATATGTTAGCATAGAATAATTTTTAGCTCTACAAAACACAAATGAAACCCTTGCTCTAGCTCAAGTAGATAGCAATATACTATTAAGATATTTACTGTGAATATAAAATTCTATGTGCAAATCACAAAAAGCTGATGTGCTACGACAATTCTGAGTAGATTTGATTTGTTTTACGGCATATCGACCTCAATGGGTCATTTAATGCTGATGACTTTTTTCTTTTTTTCTTTCCAATGTTTATTAGAAGTCCATTTGTATCAATATTTCTTTCCTCACAAATATATAGCTGGCAATATTATTTTTCCAAAAACGCACAGCTGGTAATATAGTTTTTCAAAAATGCATTGCTGGCAACATTATTTCTTTGAAAATGTATGTGACATTATTTAGCTATGGTAATTGGCTAACTAATTAACCATAGAAATTAAAACAGAAAATAGACATTCTTAAAGCGAAAAGAAAGCTATAACGAAAGACTGATTGACGTTAAAAGAAAAGATTTTAATGTGTTTGCAAAAATAGCCTGCAGAAGAAGCCACATGTGAAGTCTTGTCCTGTCGAGTTATCACTGAGGGAGATAGAAAGGCAATTATGGAATTATCGGCCAAAACATGCCGATACAGCTAGGAAAATCAATGTTAATTATCTTTCCAAGATATCATTTAATTTCTTTTCTTGGATACAGGCAAAGAGAAGCAATGTGGCAATTATAAAATTTTGGCATTGTCTCGATAAAGGAGAGAAGATTGTTATCATTTACTTTGCTAAGAGATGCAAAGACGACGAATGGCAATGTGGCAATTGTAAACTTTCGGCAGTCCCCAGAAAATAGTGGAGAATTGAGATTTGGCGAGATAAAATAATTTGGTTTCTTAACAGGTCAGGGATTCCATGATGAAGCTCACTTGGAGTGGGGAACCAGATGGCAAACTTTGACAGTGATTGATGAGTCAGTAGAGAGTGTTGGCTAAGTGAATTTTGGGTGGCCCCAAAAGAAAGATGTGATAAGAATTAATTGGCAATCTGGAGTTCATAAAAATTTTGGCTGAGGGGAAATGAAAATTTTGTAAACAACAAAAATTCTAGATTATAATTTTAAGGAGGTCAGTTTAGCCACACCCGAACTGCCGAGAGATCATTGGTCATATTGTAGCATGGCGATAGGTGGAGGTGAATGGATGAGAAAGGCGGAGAAGATGTTAACGCCCACTGAAGGGATTGGTATGAGATATCAATGTGAGAGAGAAAGAGTCTAGGAGGATAGCTCTCCTCCAACTTTCCCTCACGAACAACGGAGACACCCCGAAATGGGAAGTGGTTAATTTCCCCAAAATGGGAAATAATCAATTGGGTTTTTCTTTCATTTTTTTTTTTTTTCTTTCTTTGTGCTTGTGCAATGCCACCTTCAATTTGGACTCAGCTGACACTACGGCCCAACGCATGATTGATCTCATCTACCCAAGATCAAAGTCACAATGTGGGTAGGTTAGACATGAGATCAAGGCAGTTACTCCAGTAACCAGATGTTGCAAGTGAGCTGTGAACAATAGAGTTGGCATTGAACCGGTACAACTGGTGAAGCTGTTAACATCAACAACCAGAACTCGAACCTGGTGCCACATATTGGTGCTGTAAACACTGGATTCGACACTGGACGGCTGAGTGTCACATATTGGTATCCTGACCAGGGGATTTAGCCGACAACCTCATTTTCTCAAAAATGGCCTTTGTGTTGGAAGTAGTTTATTGCCACACCCAGTATGTGGATACAGTTTACCGTCATACCCAGGATGTGGGCTAGACTGGTAGTTCACTATTTGCCCATACCTGGGATCCTAACAGGTGCTACCACCCGGGGCCAGGGTGGACCTGGGAACACCAGCAATTAAGAGGTGGTTCCATGCTCCGCAAAACCTTCCGATCAGAGGCTTTGCTGCTGGATGCAGTTTAACATCATACCCAGGATGATTCTGAGTAGAGATTTAGAGTCAGCATACTTGATTTTGTGTGGAGGAGCCTCAGTTATCTGGATAGCAAACCAAAGTTTTGTTTTGTTACTCAGAGTTTAAAATAAGATCTTCCAAATCATGCATGTAACAAATTCTGGATGTGCTTGAACAATGCTTAATATAGATTTGGAATCAGCATACTTATGCTACTAACAAAATTTTTGTTATCCAGTGTTATTTTAAATGGATAAAGAGGTTGATTTGTTTTTGATGGATTATCAACCCCTTTATAAGTTATTAAAGCTGATATTTTTTTGTGAGTAAATATTGCATTAACAATTTTTGGAGAATAACAATTCTTCCAGATACAAATCTTAACATCTAACCCATAGCTGAGAGAGATGGATTCATACCTTTCCTAAAGGTATTTGTGCGTAAGTGAATGTAATGAACCTAACTGGAATTTGAAATTGGTTCACACTATTTCTCATTCCGAGCTGCCATCCATTATACCACCTGCACACAGAGATGAACAGAATACTTACTTGGGTGTAGGTGTCACTTGATTGAATTTGCTTGATGAACCTGTGGGGGTTATGCCAACTGGACCCAACATACTGTGCAGAACTACAAGTGAGAGAGAAATAGAATAGAGATCAACAGTGCTTTTTCAAAAACCACATTAGTTTCAAATTGATTTTCGGTCAGTGAAATCTAAAATCTCATCTTAGTCAAAATTTTCAAACCAATTTTTTTTTTATTTTGAAGAATTATCATAGTGGTTAAAAATATTCAATTTCTTAAAAATATTGCTAATAATTTGCTGTGTGAAAAGTAGATGCCTATTTTATCCATTTCATATAAGGAAATGAATATCTATCACATTTAATACATATATTCTTTCCATTCCCTAGAATTGCACTTCAAATCACCCAATTTCATTTTTTACTGTAATGAATGAGAGAGAGAGAGAGAGAGAGAGAGAAGTAAAAACAAAAATAACACCTTGTTTATCTTCTGGTGATGTTGGAATATTTTCATCTGGAAAATTTTCTGGTTGGAAGTAATTATTCCAATAATTTGCTGGTAGAGTCAGTAACTGTTCCATCACCTGGAAAAAGGGAAATTTTATCAAAACTAACCAATTTTTGTCAGGAATTTGAGATGGTATAGTGGTAGAAACATTGTGATGATTACAAAGACTAGGAAATTATTTTGATGAACCAAAATATAAAACTGATTATTAAAGAGAATTTAGTAGAATTGGAGGGAAAGAGCAAATAAAGCCTATGGTTCAATTTCCAGTGATCAATCACTGCAGAAGAGAGAGAATTAAAAGTAAAATTCAAAAATTAAAACACACACACAGTGAAATATTTTGGCAACTCTAGATTTTAAAGTGTATTGACAATATTTTTTATTATTTTTTTTATATTTTCTTGTGCATTTGAAATCTTGATTTTGTGTTGGCATAAAACAGCAAAGTACATTTAATATATTCACAATGCAGACCTCAAAAAGAAAGATTCAAAGAAATCAGAAACTGCTCTTACCTAGTAGCCTAGTCCCCCAAATAATTGTCAGTAAAAAAAAGATTTTTTTTTTAGCTGGGAACCCAAGTTTTTCTATAGTTAAGAATTTTATCAAAACAGTAACTGAAAATTATCTTTAGTTTGTTTTTTTATTTAACCACTGCAATTTTTTTTTCTATTTTTGTCTTCCCTGTTCAACTTAAAGAAAGAGAATAGATGATAGCCTTTACTGTATCACAATGCTTTGGAAAAAATTGTGGCATGTGTCTTCTACAAAGGGTGTATATTGATTATAATGCAGTTAATTACAAGAATAAAGAACCCCCCCCCCAAAAAAAAAACAGTTTCATTGTCACTGACCATTGACTGAAGTTTGGTTTCATGTAAAATATCCTTGGCTTCAGGTTCAGGGTGAGAGAATCCCACAATAGTTGGGCCAAACACTTTAGCCAAATTCTGTATTGGCATTCGACACTCTGGAGTGTGACCAACTCTGAAAGAGAGACAGAGAGAGTGAAGAGGAAAAAGGGGGTACCATGTGTATGTGAGAAAAGAAAAATTCATAACTTTGTTGTTAAAAATTGTTAATTATTAAATTTAATTCCTCATCTGGAAAACAAACACACATAAATAAACTAAAAAAAAAATAAAAAAAATAAATAAATAAAAAATGTATGTTTGATACTATTGTTCCTAGAATACATTGTTTTTTTAATAAACTCAAAGTGAAAAAGTTGTCAATAACAAAGGGAATCAATATTTTATAAAGTTCTGCAGAGAATGTAAGAGAAAAACAGGAATGAAGGTTACTTACAATTGTAAGTGCTTAATGAGGAAGGCTAAAGTATCCCTGTTGGCTGAAGGCAATTTGCTGATGGCTTCATACAAAGCAATGTCAATAGTATTTTTGTTTTCTGTAGAAAATGGCAGTAAAATTTATAAAAGTTAAAAATTCCTGGTTCATAAACTTCTTGAAAATACTTTTTTTTTTTTAAGCAATGAAAATGAAAAATATTTATAATTAAAAATTAAAATACACAAATCAAATTTAACATCCAGTTTTTAAAATTTACCAGTAACAGCCTTAACAAATTCTGGCCACAATTTGTAAGTGATGAGGGATTCTTTGAGATTTCTTAAAAAGTCTTTTAGACATGCACAAACAACATTGATGTCATCAACAAGGCTCTGCAAAAAAGAGGGGGAAAAAAAAAAAAAAAAAAAAAAAAAAAAAAATAATCAATTTTCATGTTTAAAAATATTTATTTTAAGTGAATAGGTAAGAAAAGAATATTCAATTTTTCTTAATCAGCTAATTTGAAAATAAATCAGATTGTGTTTGATATGATAAATTCCATATGAATAATATTTCATCATGATTATTGTCAGAGTATGATAATTGCAAGGACCATATTTATAACACTAAACTATAATATTTTGTGGTTTTGTTAGAATATCATGCACCAATGATAAAAAACACAGAAAATTTTACAAATTTTTTTTATTTTCACATGTTCAACTGTCATTACTAAAATTTTAACTTTAAATGTAATATCTAAAACTAGTTTTCTGAGGATACAAAAAAAAAAAAAGAAAAAAAAAGAAAGATTTCAGATTTTTTTTTTCCTGGGATATAATTCTGACAAAGTTAACTCACCAAATTTGGTGTTGATTTGCCTTTCCAAAATTTCTCTTTTAGTTCTTTTACTTGGCGTTCAGCACTGCAGTGATAAAATGTAATGAAAATTTGAGAGAAGATGGGGGAGGAGGGAATTAAATTTCTTTAACAATTTACTGTTGTTTAATTGGTCAAAACAGCAAAAGCATTGCTCTTATTGGTAATTAAATTTGACTACAAGCTTTTCCCCAATTAGAGAGAAGGAAAAAGAAAAAGAAAAAGAAAAAAAAAAGGAAAAAACAGAGGAAAAAGGAAAAAACAGAGGAAAAAGGAAAAAACAGAGGAAAAAGGAAAAAACAGAGGAAAAAGGAAAAAACAGAGGAAAAAGGAAAAAACAGAGGAAAAAGGAAAAAACAGAGGAAAAAGGAAAAAACAGAGGAAAAAAGAAAAAACAGAGGAAAAACAGAGGAAAAAGGAAAAAACAGAGGAAAAACAGAGGAAAAACAGAGGAAAAAAGAAAAAACAGAGGAAAGAGGAAAAAACAGAGGAAACGGGGAAAAAAACAAAAAAAAACAGAGGAAACGGAAAAAAAAAAAGAGTAATTGAGCTTATTTAAAAAAAGGCCCTAGATTCCACATAGTATCTACAATTGACAATACATTCCTTTTATGCCCTTAAGTAAGCCGTTCTATTTTACATCGATAAGCATCTCATCGTCTAAAATTAAGAATACTGCTGCAAATAAGGCTAATCTTAAAAAAAAAAAAACGAAAAGCAACTTAGTGCAATTTTATTAAGATGTATAAATAAATTAAGAGATAAATGAAAACACAAAATGGTTGTTTTCTTTTATGATTTCTCACTGATGTTTGAAGGTGATAGTAAACTATTATAATTTGAGTTTCTTTAAAAGATTTTAATTAAAATTAAAAATCAGGACTTCACTTTTTATCCATTAGTTTATTTTCCTGTTGTGACTAACTCATTTACAGAAGTACATAAGTACTAAAATGAGCGCGTGCTCACACACTCATTTTGCACATGACCAGTCTTCAGTTTAACTATTCAATAATCTTTTTTACTTGTCCTTTAATGTACTTTATTATTAAATTTATTTTTATAACACAAAATGTTACATGGTATTATTATTATTACCCTTTTGGTAAAATTATGCACAATATATTATTGGAAAAAAAATCAATTTAAATTATTGGCATTAACAAGTGTAAAAAATAAAATTTAATTAAATTAGATGAAAAGTCAAATTTCAGAATTGCGATTATTTGATTTTGTCAGTGATTCCATTCACTCTGATGTACTAATATGCAATGCTCACAATACTAGCTCACCTTCTCCACTGTTCTGATAAGGTTCTGGTAAGCATCAAAAAGAAAGTCTATTGTTAATGCCATGCATACCAAAATAATGCTAGGCCATGGTAATTAAAAAAGAAAAAAAAAAGTTAAGTATATCAGAGTGAGAACTGTTTATATCAATTCCAACTTACCCAGGAACTCTATAGATTCCAACTTCATTAAGGCCACGACGCTCAATCTCTGCAATCAGATGGACCTGTATTATTGAGAAAATTATAAATTTAAAAATACATAATATCTGGTATTTGAAGAGATAAGTTACACTTTAATCTGTCATGAAAAAATTCAGATTTTTTCCTTGCTATATTTTGCAACTGAAGCAAGATCATTAGCAAATCCTTAGCAATTTAGGAAGAATATACAAAGTACTGAATTATCAAATATGATTGTATTTGTAGTTGGTTAAACACTCCTAATGCCATGTATTTTCAAAAATATCAAAATGGATATGAAGGCAAAATATTTTTAGAATATCATGTATTTTTTAGTTTAAAATAGATAAAAATATGACTAAAAGTAGCTAAAATGTGTATAATTTCCAGAAAAGGTAATATGAATATAATGAAAAAAAGGAGATCTCTTGCTTAACAATGCTCAATAGTGAGTTGAGGAATTCATAGTGATTGAATCAAATATTAATGGAGACAGACCAACATACTCAAAATATCCAAGGCAAAAATAGAAAATTATTTTTACTAGTTTGTGATCATTTTGATGTTTGCTTTTCAGACAATTTATGCAAAATAAGTCCTATAGACTGGATTTAGATGTGTGTTTGTATATTTGAAAAGTGGATATTTTACAACATGGAATGCAAATGATTCACCACTTGTGGCAAGATAAAACTCACCTATAGTAAGATTTTACAAGAAAGCAGTGGTATTTTAGATAAAGTTTAAAAAAATAGCAGGAAAAATTTTAGCTAAGAAAATTGATAAAAGAGGACTGGAAATCCAAGCCAGAAATGGTTATTTGACTTGGCTGAATCATAACTAATAATTCTGGAATTAAAAATATGATCAGAAGGATTCACAATAGTTATGTCTTTATCTGAAAACCTAAAACAATGAGCCTCATTTGGGGAGTCATTCAGTTGTTAGTCTCATGCCAGAGGGACCTTTATTTGGTATTGTCATTTTCAAGTCTGCCTTGATCCAACCCAGTTCGATCATCATCTTGACAAAGTAGACCAATATGAAGAAAATCATTTTTGTACAAACCAGAATAAACACTAGTTAACAATACTGTTTGTCTTTGAGAAGTTTTCTCTAACCACTGATCCCAAATGAATAGATTGAATTCAATATGTGAGCCTTACCACCCAAATCAGATGAAGGAACATGATGAAACCACTTCTGAACAGGGAATAGTATCAGCCCAGGTAAGCCCACTTACACCAAATATAGGACACTAGTTGTTGACAGAGTGAGGGTAGTAATTTCACACTGACCTAGTTATTTGTGTGGATTTTACAAGTGAGTTAACCTGTATCTGTGGTTGGTTGGAATTGGATTTAACTTGATAAGTTGATGTGAAAAGCATAGTTAACCAAATTAGTAATTTATATTTTACTAGCATACCATATACAGTTTTTCTTTCTAGTGGACTGAAAACAAAATGACAAGCATGTAATTACAATAAATTTAATCAATATTGGGAATTGCCTGGTGTTTTAAACTTCATAACTAGTCAGATCAGGTGAAACAAAAAAAATCACTCACCTCTTACAAAAGAAAAAAAAAAAAAAAGACAATTGGAATAAGTCAGCACAATTTTTAAATTTGGGTATTTCTTAATGTTACACCAGCATTCTGCATTGACTGCGTATTGAAGTCAAGAATTCAGCTGATCCTGGCAGTATGTGATATAAGGATAATAACATTGTCAAAACTCTACCCATGATCCTGTCATGTACATATGCAAATTCACTTGTAAGCTATCTGAAACAAATATGTACCCTATAATTACAGGAACTTTCCAGTAGTATTGGGCAATCATTCACAGATACACAGAATCAAGTAGTTGGCATTACCACTACTCTTTGCTCTCTACCCCATCGCCCCATTTGTCTGCAGGCATGAGACCAAAGTCCCTTGACTGATACTAAAACAAACTTATGTAGACCACAATATTGCAAAATTAGGAAAGAAACTGATTACTGTAACTGAACTATGTTATCGTTTCTACAAGCAAGAGCCAACTGTCTTTTGTTCCTTTTTTATTTTTTCTTATAATTCACCCCCTTTGTTCCTAAGGACATTTCAACCAGCTTCAGCTAAAGTAAACAATGTGGGTGGGAGAATTATTAGACTGGTGATATGAGATGTAGAAAGAAATTGGAAATTTTTTTTTTTGTAACACATTAAAACACAAAATCTGGTTTTTATCCAAAGATGCGACTGGAAGATCAGCTCCTTAAAAAACGATTTTTGATTTAACTACTGCTTTCAATTAGACCATTTGAAAGTAACATTTGATGAAAAACGATCAGAATTAGTTAAAAGAAATGGTATAATATTCCATCAGGATAACACTACACTTAGGTACTCAAGCAAAAACGTTTTTGTCTTTACTCAGCTGCCAGATTCAGCAAATACTGCACCTTCAGATTTCTATTTATTTAGATTTTTATAGGATGAGCGAGAAGAATAATGCAAAAATTACTAAGAGCAGTTCTTTGCTAAGAAATAAAAAAATATCTTTCATTTCAGTGAGATGAAAATATAGTGAAACAAAACAGTAATTATAGTTAATGTTAAAAACAGAAGCTTTTATTTTTACTTAATAAGCCAACATTTTTCAATTATCTAATAATTCACCTATTAAATCTGTATTTAAATCTATTATATAGACACTTAATATCAGTTGTTCTAACTTTTTCTTACATTTTCATTGGTCCAGTCTTTTGCCTCATTCAGTAAGTGTATTCAACCATTACAGAATCCCAGGTCAGGGATTCCATATTTAAAGTGTGTGTGAGTGTGTGTGTGTGTATGTATGTGCATGCATGCTGCTGCTTTACCCAAACACTTCTGCACCAGATTTTTCCATTTTTAAGTGTAGCTTCCTGAAGAAAAAGTTGAACTTTTAGAAGTGAACTGGCTTCTCTGTTTTATTCTTTTCCGTAATTGCAAGAAACCCAGTCATACTTTAAAAGGGAGCTGCAATGTGTTTGTGTTATTGATACCTTTATGCTCTAAACATACTATAACTCTTTTTTAGTCATTCTTTTTACATATGGTAAACTTATTGTAGCTCCATCATTATTTTATAGGATTTGTCCTATTCCCATTTAAATACTACAGGAAAACTTTTTTGTATTTTTGGGAGGGTATGCTTTGCATCAAAACTTGCTTACATAAGCTTAACAGAAAGATCAGGCCAGTGTTGCAAGAAAATAAGTGAACAGAATCACCTCTATCATGAGATATGGTGAAGATTAGCTTAGTAGATTAGGTAGATTCATATATTTGCCATTTTTTTGCTTGAACTCTGATTCATTATCCCCACAAGCTTGTCCTATTTTGACAGCACTTTACCTGATTCGGCCACAAAGCATTCGTGGCCTAATAAAATATAGCAATAATAAAATATTCATCTAGATCCTTTCGTACTAACGCAGGTGTCCCCCCACCCCAGGGCTCTATCCTTGGTCCTACTCTATTTTTAATTTTCATTAATGACCTTCCTGATGACATCAGCTCTTAACTTGGTATCTACATTGATGACAAAATTATTTACTCTTGCCTCAATAGTAAGGCTTATCAATCTGACAAGGTCAAAATGGCAGCCTCAAGTCCATAGTCAACTGGGGCAAAAGATGGCTTGTTAATTTAATACCTCCAAAACTAAACTCCTTTCCATTAATCATCTGAGAGACCCCTTACTACCTTCCATCAGTATGGCTGACGCTACCCTCCAGGTAAGTTACTTGTTGTGCCTCCTTGGGCTCATGTTCTCTGCTGGTATGAAGTGGAAAGGCTATATTGAATCCATTGCAAGGCCAGCTGCTAAGAAAGTCAGTTCACTATGTCGGGTAAGACAATTTCTCTCTCCAGAATCTATCATATGTCTACCATTCGTCCATGCTTAGAATATTGCTGCCACATATGATCCCATGCTCCTTGAGCTCCTAGATAAGATCCAAAGAAGAATCAGCAATATTATTGGTTCTGATCTGGTGGCTCAGCTCCAGTTACTTTCCCACAGCGGTGGGAAAGTAACTGGAATCTCTGTGTCTTTTCTATAAATACTTTCATTGGTAATTGTTTGAATGAGCTCTTCGCCATGTTACCAAGAGTTTTTGAATTTAAGTGCAGCACTAGACTAATGTCAAGATCTCATCAATGTACAGTTAAGCTGGTTAAATGTAGCCATAAATTCTATGCTAACAGTTTCTTCTCTCGTACTTCTCACTTGTGGAACTCGGTTTTGGCTTCCTGCTTTCCAGCCAATTTTAATCTGCAAAAATTTAATAGCAATGTCAATTACTATCTACTGACCACCTGATTACTCTCTTCTCTTTCTGCTCATCATCAATGTTCCTTGTCACTAATTCTTCCACACCCTATAAACCTTTTTTGTTTTAGTGGCAAGCAAGACAGTAAGCCTTGCTTGAGGAGATATATAAAAAAGCAATGAGAAATCTGTTTCATCAAGCTGTATTAAAGTCTGACTCGGAAGCAATTTCAATTAGTCATCAAAAAATATACATAATCAGACTCAATATTCCTGCATTCCAATGGGAAAAGGAAACAACTGTACACATGGAGATTCCTTGATAAAATTTTCAGAAAATACCTACCACAATACCAGGAACAAAAGGTGGACACACAGGTGCATAGTCTGCAATTATGCCCTACAAGAAAAAAAATATTCAATTAAACTTTAGTTTAGTTCTTTTTATGCAGTCAAGGACATTTTTGTCTGTAAAATGGAAAAGCCAATGTGAAAGCAAGGCGGAGGATGTAGAAAAATACAAATATTTTCCACTTCTTTGAAATGGTTCAATAGCAAGGAAAAGCTATTGTTAATAATGCATAAGAGCTAGAGTGGAAAGTACAACTTACAGTATAGTCTTTTCCAGCACCAGGTGTTTTCACAGGAAGAGGAATACAGGGGAGTGGAAGTTGACTTTTACATTCTGGATGACAGATAATTTTGCACTCTGGATAGGAAAAAAAATGGTTTTATTTTGTAAAAATTTCCACTTATGACAATTGTAGTTCTTTAAAGATCAGAAGAAATCAGATGAAATGTATAAAAGTGTTAAAGTAGGATTTATTTGAAATTGATAAACTACAGGTGGAATTGTGGATAATAGAAAATCAGACTTTGAAAAATGTGAGAAAGTTTATTTTAAGTTTTTACAATATCAATGAGTGAACTTACATATCTCCAAGTATCAGGTCACTCAAGGACCAATTATTTAAGGAATACATCAACTGAAAAGTAGTCACCTCCAAATAGCTGCATTGTAAGAATCACCAGCAGACGAAATTCAATGTTGTTAGTTAAACAAAAACTTGCTTTGATTCTGAACTGCATGATATATTATTACACATGATAAATGATAATAAAGTTATAGCACTATCATCTTTTTATCATGCTAATGATTACTGATATATTAACTATTTGGTTGTATATGTTATTGTGATGTCACCCCGTGGCCTCTCTGCCCCACACCCCGTCTATCCTGCGACGACCAATGTGACTTGGTATTGTTTGCGGCACCATACGTGACGTTCTAACCCTTTGCTGATTCGGATGGGAATCTGTTTAGATTCGGTATCAACCTTGTCTTTCCGAGCTCTCCTCCAACGTCTGGTTACCGAAGTAACTGCTTTGATTTCTAGTCTAACCTACCCACGTTGTGATTTGATCTTAGGCAGACGAAATCAATCAGTCGCAGAGCTGCAATGCAAGTCGAGTCCGACCATGGGTAATACCGCACAAGTATAAGTAAAAGAAAATAAAGTAACAACTCGAAAAGTTCAAATGTGTTAAAAAAAGAATAACAATATTTTATATATGGTTGCTGAATACAGGACTGTGTCTTTCTCCCAAACCGCTAATATGGATTTGTGACACCTTGCGTTTGTTAGGCGAGTCTCATACCAATACCTTCAGAGGCGTCAACAGGTTCCCCTCTCTCTCACAGTGGCATCTCACACCAATCCCTTCAGGGGGCGTCAACAGGCCTCCCCTCCTTCTTCATGGTTTACCTTCGCCTACCACTCACGTCACCCTTCAGCCAATGAACGCTCAGCAGCATGGGTGTTTGCAATTATCGCTCAAAGGAAAAAAAAAAAATTATCGTCCCTTTTTTTTCTTTTCTTTTCTTTCTTCTTCCCGACAACAAACCCTTACGACTTATCTTAACCGAACGTTGTCTGGAACTCGTCAACGAGACCTTCGCCAAACAAGCACTGAGGCTGATCAATGATCTTCCGTACCCTCTCGCCAATTATCCGTTCCGATAAAATAATTTTTCTATCATGGCCAGCTCTGACACAAAACAGGTGCTCTTCTCAAATGATATCTCCGCAGATAGTTAATGGTTTAATCTTTCCTTCTTTGTACTCTGTGGGTGGTCCAGCGGACATTTTTTTTTCGGTCAGAGTGCGACCCAATTAATTTTTATCTCTTAGTATTCTGCCTTGTAGGCCACTTGACAAACCTAAAATTTTCATTATTGCCATGGGCAGATTGCAATCTTCTTTTGCCGCGTCGTAACATAAATCAAATTAAATCCAGTATCTTACTTTCTTCGCTAATGAAAATAAAATCTTTACCACTTTTCTTTGTTATAAAAAATAACATCGCTCAGTGTCTTTCCGTGATAGCTTCTTATCACCTAAATTAATTCTCGCCTTTTTTTTTGTCTCCACGCAACCCTAAATAGTGTCACAATCCTCCCCTAACCTATTTGTCATTTACTTGTAAATGACACCTAAACCCAAATACACTATTTAGCATGCATCATGCATCTGTCCCATGCAATTCTATTCTTTTCTTTTCTTTTTTACGGTTTTACATGCAAGGTGATGTACTTTTCATCTTCTTCTGTTCTACATGCAAATGTAATGTTCTTTTTCATCTTCTTCTGTTCTACATGCAAATGTAATGTTCTTTTTCATCTTCTTCTGTTCTACATGTTCCAGCAAGGTCGTCAACGACTGACTAGCTTGTCGTACCTTATTCGTAATTGTCATTAGTTGGAAATATCTTTGCATGAATCCACTCATTTCCTGTAATTCTATCATTACAGTTTCTGTATCATTAATTACCTCTCGTCTCAACCCTGCCAGGTTATTTATTAACCAATTAATTCTGGCTCTATTCTTGGCCACTTCCAACCTTGTCACATTTAATATTGTCTCACTCTCCCTTGCCACTTGAGCCAGCGTCGTCTGGTTTATTTCCACTTCTCCCAGTCATCTTCAGTCACTGTTCCAAACAGGACATTTAACGCTTTTCCCAATCGGAACTACCGATCTCTTTTTCCCGCGTCTGCAGTAACTCCATTGAGCCTCTATCATAGTGGCCTCCGATTCTAGGGAGTGTAATAATCTGAGGTATCCTTTCTCTTTGAAATAATCTTGCTCTACCTTCAACCGGGTTGCATCCAGCTGTGTTAGCTCAGTTTATTTAGTAGCGACTCGTATGGTTTTAAATCTATCACAAATGTGATCAACCATTTAGACCTGGTTATTATTACTTCACTCGTCTTTTTAAAAATGGTATTTCGGCTGTGCTTCCAAGCTTCCACCATCGTCACCATCAGTGTGGCTACCACCACCATCATCATCACAAACCCTTCATTTTGATCATTCCTGTAAGGCAACAAATTAGTACCATGAGCTTGCTGGGACGGCTGTCAACTGTTCTTTTAAGGTATCAAATGCCCGTTGACAGTCTTCTGTGACACCACTTGTTGAGCTCCGTGCAATTTCTTCGGCGGCCGTTCTCCACGCTGTGATGTTGCCGGGCATTGGTTGAAAAAGTCGAAGTCTCAAGCTGGGGGCACAAGATAAACCATTGAAGGAACGAACTTCCACAACTTAGATGAGTTTAATCGACGCTTTATTTCTTCAGACTTAGTCTTGCCGTTATGGTAGGCGATGTGACACTCAGCTCTAACTAATGGAGATCAAATGCCGAACCGACCGACCCAGACGAACAGAGTTTCACTTCTTCAGTGTGCCTGACACACATGGCTACTTCAAGCACACGCCCGGCTGAACTGCTCGGCTCGGAAAAATCACTTTATATTGAAATAATTGGAAGTCCACTAGACCACCGGATGAGAACAAAAGATAAGCATTGGCGACTAAGTTCAAAATTTCAAGGTACTTAAATTTTGCTTCCTTTGATGTGTAAACATCCCGTGGACATTCCGTCTACTCTTGGCCTCCAACGATGTATTTTCCAGGATATTTTTTTTAAAATCTTTTTATCTTAACAAATCTTTGTGTGAAGGTCGTCGGATGTTTTTTATAGCCCTAACACTTTCTCAGTAGTCAGGCATTTTTTTTTTTTTTTATTGCCTGGAGAAAGGGAAAATTCTATTATCTTTTCTTTATTTCCTTAATGTGTTGTCTAAATACCGTAAAGACAGTTTTTGACCTGGTCATCTAAAATCTATTTCCTAAACGTTTATCTTTTATCACATCAAATCACTTAGTCAAATATTTTATTGGAAGACTGGTAGGATTTAACAGTAATCTGAGCCCTTTTCTCTTCCCCAAATTTACTTATAAAAGAAAAAGCGTTTATTTATTTATTTTTTTCCTTTTCTTTTTACCTTGGTACTTTTGATAAACAAAACATGTTTTTAAACTATTTTTCTATTCTTAACCGTTTTCTATTCTTAATTTATTAAAATAAAATACATATTTTAGAAATCCACCTTAATATACGCCTAGTTATCGTGTCACATTACTTCCCCCAACGGATCTTGTCATTTATGTTAATAAATTACAATAAACACAAATAAAGTCATGACACGATGCTTCTTCAGGTCTGCACGCCATCACCACAAAAATTATTTTGATTCCACAGGGGTATTCTCCTCCCCTCCATAACCATTAATTATGAAATTTCTTATTAATCAATTTGGCATTATTTGCCATTCTTTGTATTTCCTCAACCCATTTTTTTTTTCTAAGTCACAAATCCCTGGGCCTTCCTGCTCCCACCTATGAAACCTTGTCATGATGGAAGTTTGCTGAGGACGCCCCCTCCCAATGGGGTCAATGGCGCCCGACAGAATAATTGAAGCATAGTTTACCCAATAAAATCAAGAGAGGGGAGTGTTTCCACCCCCTCCCCCAAAGAAAAAAAAAAATTAAAAAATTAAATAACACAAATATAACAGTCAAGTCCACAGCGATGTAACTGTTCCTCATTATCAGTCTCCTTTTCAACTGTTTAAAGTTCTCCAAACCTATTCCATTTTCCTTTCTTTCATTTTTTTTTCTTTTAAACAGAACAACAAAAAAAAAATAATAAATGTTTCTAAAATGTTTCTTTCTGTATTTCTCAAAAATCTTTTTTTTCATCATAGTCTCTTTTTTTTTTGCAAGCACAGTTGTTTCTTGCTCTCTCCCTTCCTCTTATTTTTTTTCATTTTTTTTTTTTTTTTTAAGTACACACATTTTTTCTTTATGTGCATGCTCCTGGAGCACCCTGTCCGTTAGAAGGAAGAGGAATATGGAATATCAGTTCTTTTCTTTTTCATTGTTTTTTTTTTTTTTTAAACCTCCAATTGTACGGCCGTTAGTTGCAACTGTTCCTCTGCCTGGGTTCCTTTCGCAGGATCAGTTTCAGGGTTCTCTGTCCCTTGGGTCTCCGTGGTTTCAACAGGTGATCCACCCTTTTTGCTATTCAGTCCTCTCACCAGCATAATTCTTCTACATCTTTTTAACCACTGCCTTCCCCAACTACTTGAATTATTATTAATATTATCCCCACCAAAATACATCCCCCAACTGATAACAAGGCTACAGATTTAGTGGTCCAACTCCCCTGGGGAAGAACCTCCCCATCTATCGTCTCTAGTTGATCAACTAAGTCTTGTAAATCGATTCTTTCTATTTTCTCTAATAGTTGTGGAAGTTGCAGTAACATTCAACGATGTTCTAACGAGAGGTTTCCACAAGTCTGTCCAACGAGCCGATGAGATGTTTGAGAGAGCAAGGAAAGAATCTCTAGATTCAAATCTCTCTTCCGCTTGGTAAAAAGGCGGAAGTGTGATAGACGTGCCGAAGGCTGTGCACCCCATAGGTAAGCTTATGATAGATAGGGGCGGGGTGGCTGTAATGGTTAGTGTTGGCCTCCCTTTGCATACCTGGGACAAATCTAACTTTGTCTCCAACGCTACCGCCCACACCCTGTCTGACAATCCTATGGCTTGTGGCATCAATTTGCTTTTTGATACCTCTATGTTGCATGTTCGGTTAATCTCCTCTTTGTTCCCATTAAATAACCCAAGTAAACAGGTTTGATGCCCTCCAGTGCCATATATAGGACTCCTTGAGGGGCATGTTCCCAGCATGTCCATTCTGCATTTTTCCGCTTCCGCTGCAGTGAACAACATGAACTTGGTTCTCGCTAGGTTCAAGGCTATATATTCTGCTTCTATCTTATATTTAGCAATTACTCCTAGCTCCTGTTTTGTTCCAGGGTAGGGGATGGGTAAATTAATTGCCTGGAAAACTTCAAACATACTCCCTCTGTTTAATAGCAGTATTGGTACTAAGGCTAACAACTTATCGTTTTCTATCAGCGTAACACAACCCAGAGAGCTATAGTAGCGCCATAATTCTATGTTGGGATCAGCGGGCAACCGAAACTGGTGAGGAAGTTCAGTCTGAATTCCCAGCAAGATATCTCTGAGGTGACCGGGAGCTACAATACTAGGTGACAGATGTCCTAGGGAGAGCATCTCTAATTGAGCACTAACATGCTCGAGAGACAACTGCAAGGACTGCGAGGCCTGTCGCAATCTGTTGATGGCCATGAGCAATTGCGCCACAAAGCCCCCGAGTTCCTGCAGCTTGGCAGACATGGAATGGGTCACTTGACCTAATTCATTCTGTATGTCTCGTACGTTCTTTATCAGCCGATTGATGGTCTGCCTATTTTTTGCCAAGTCCATCCTGGTAACATTTAAAATCGATAGACTATTCCTTGTCTGTTTCTCAAGACTTTTTTGACCTTCCCCTATTGCTGCTAATTTCCTTCTGATAGTCTCCA
The DNA here is from genome assembly GCA_963932145.1 of Acanthosepion lycidas. Classification (NCBI taxonomy): domain Eukaryota; kingdom Metazoa; phylum Mollusca; class Cephalopoda; order Sepiida; family Sepiidae; genus Acanthosepion; species Acanthosepion lycidas. The sequence continues at coordinate 33,181,616 of OZ010594.1, read as the reverse complement.
AGTCGGCCCCAGTTATCATTCCAAAAAGCACACTAAGTGCCTTACCTACAATTGGTAAGACCGACCTTTTTTTTCTAGATTCAAGTAACTTCAGTCCACCCAGATAGTCTCTCATATTGCCCCAGTGCAACTCCAATGCAATTATTTCCTGCCCAAGCGAATACATGAGGTTATGATATTTCCCCTTATCAGAGTAATAATTTTCAGCTATGTGTTCGCCTATTGTTTTTGCCTTCTGTATCTCCAAACCCAACCCTTCCAATAATCTGTTATATGGCTTCAGGTCGATCATCAACGTGATGACCCATTTTGATCTGGTAACGACCACTTCCGCAGTCTTTTTGAAAAGGGTGTTCTCGCTATGTCGCAAGGTAATGGTTGACGCAACAAGGACGAGCAGCAGCAGAATCCTAACGCTGTCCATCCTGAAACACAATGGGGAGCCCGGTTACTGTAGTGAAATGGATATAAATAATAGCACCCCACAAAAAAAAAAAAAAAAAATTAGACTAGGCTAAAACTAATATATATTTTAAACCCCATTCTACATTCTTCGTCTGTCTATTAACCTACTGAAGGTTCCTACCGATCCCAGAGAGAAAAAAAAAAAAAGGTTCCCCGTTCTTTGTTGAAGAAATGGTCTAGCTAGTGCTTTTTCTTAGTCCACTCTCGTCTCGTAACCTAGACTGTATCCTACTCAAGGGCACACTTTCCTCGTCCTCATCCGTATGAGGGGATCGCTTATTGTTTGACCTGTTCTGCCAAAGGGATGTCGTCCTCTGAATCCCACTCTTCGTGGTCCTGCTGAGGAAGATAGGGGTTCTCCCTGGAGTGGCGATAACTTTCAGTAAATTTTATGGAGGTTCCCTCCGAGTCCTCGATATTGGATTCTCGGTCTGAGGTGGGAGCCGCCAACGTTGATGGTCTGATTGGTCTTTCACCACTTTCCATCGTGGGTGTTTCCCAGCTTCGGAGTTCAGCTAACTTTAAATCATTGGCATGCGCCCTCTTGATTTTTCCACTAAGCTGGTCCCAAATTACGAATGTAACTGGTCCTGTTTGTTCAGTTATTCTATAGTAGGGTCTCCATTTCAGATCTAATTTGCTTTGTTTAACATGCTTCTTGTAATACACTGAATCCCTAACTCCCAATTTTACTTCTTGGCAGTTTTTGTTAACAGTGTGATTCCTCCTCTTCTGAGCCCGTTTAATCCTCCGTTGAGCTTGGACGAAGATTTTGTGTTGTTGTTCGATTATAAGACAATGGTGATCTTCGCCCATGTACCTTCTACGAGGCTTCAACAGATTATCTACCGGCAGAATCACGTCGCGTCCAAATAGCATATAATCTGGCAAGTATTCTGTTGTCTCGCACATAGAAAATCTCACTGCAGCTAATGCTTGAGTTAGGTACAGATCCCAGTTCTCAGTCTCCCCCATTGCTAATTTAGCTAGAATATCACCTAAGGATCGGTGGAAGCGTTTTACCTTTGCGTTGCTCTGTGGGTGGTATGGAGATGTGGTTATGTGCTTTATATTCAAACTGTTGAGAGTCTCCCTCATTATCTCATTGACGTTTTCCGTTCCATTATCTGTTACTAACTCTAAGGAGGCCCCATATCTTGGGAATATCTCTGTCAGAACTAAATTGGCTACCATCTGAGCCTTTTTTATCTTTTACGGCATAAGCTTCTGGCCAGTTGATAAGCCAGTCGACAAAACTGACTATGTAATTGTTTCCGCGAGGAGTTTCGCCATACGGCCCTGAAATATCTAAGTTAACCTTCTCAAACGGATAGGCTGGAGTGTCCGTTTCCACAAGAGGTCCTATCGTATGCTTATCTGACCTGACATGTGATGCAGCTATTCACATATGCAGTCACTTCTTTGTACAGAGCCGGCCAGTAATATTTCCTACTGATAAGTCCGTACGTTTTATCTATGCCCATGTGTGTCGTGGTGCTGTGCTAGTATCCTACTTCGGAGTGATCTAGCTACGTACAGCCGGGGCCTCACTTCCCCATCGGAGAGATAATATAGCCTATCTTCTTGTATTAGGTATTTTCGTGCACATGCTTCAGTTACCCGCCCCGCCTCTATCGCTTCCTTTAGATTCTTAATTTCATCATCCATTTCGTACTCGCAGAATATTTTGGGGGGTCGGTCCTCTTCAATGTCACTCAAGTCTTCCAGTTCCCCTAAGCCGGTTCGATTCTCAATTCGCTGAGAGTTAATCATGTTTATCTGGTACGCCCTGTCATTCACCTCAGCTATAATGTTTACAGATTCCTCTTCTAACGCCCAAGGGATTCGAGACAGCAGATCGGCGCATGTATTTTCCCTCCCCGCCAAATACTCTATTTTACAATTATACCCACTCAAATTAAAGGCCCATTGTTGTATTTTCCTGTTAGTAAGTTCCGCTTCAAATAAGTACTGTAGGGGTTTGTGGTCAGTCTTGATTATAAACTTCGCTCCGCTCAGGTAATAGTCTAGTCTTTTTAATGCATAGACTATGGCATAGGCTTCTTTCTCGATCACAGGCCACCTCTGCTGAGTAGGGGAGAGCCGGTGGGATAAAAAGTAGATGGGTACCTCTTCTGGTATCCCTGGCATGGAGCCATCCTTGTCTGGACAGGGCTGGGTCAGACATGCCCCAAAGCACTGATCACTCGCATCAGTGTACAGTATCATGGGCCTATTCAGATCTGGATAAGCCAATAGGGGGACAGCAGTCAGCTGTTCCTTCAGGGTATCAAAGGACCTTTGGCAATCTTCCGTCCATTTGAACCTGGCATATTTTTTTGTCAATACTATAAGTGGTGTGGCTATCCTAGAGAATGCTGGAATGAATCTCTGGTAGTATCCTATCGCCCCTATAAAACCCCTAAACTGCCGAATCGTTTTAGGTGCAGGCATTGTCCTGATCACCTCAACTTTATCCATATCTGGTTTAACCCCCTGTTCGTTGATTATGTATCCCAAGTACCTTGTTTCTTTATGCATGAATTGGCACTTAGATAGCTTAATCTTTAACCCATGTTTCCGCAATTGGGAAAAAACAATCTGCAAGTGCTGAAGGTGTTCACTTTCACTGGCTGAGAAAATCAATATGTCATCCAAGTAAGCCATTGCAAATTGCTCTAATCCCCCCCAAAACTACTGACATAAGTTGCTGAAAAATTCCTGGGGCATTGGCGAGTCCGAATGGCATTACTCTAAACTGATACAGACCCTTGTGGCATGCAAATACTGTCTTTTCTCGGTCATTTCTGTCTAAAGCTACCTGCCAATATCCTGATCTTAGATCAAGTTTAGAAAAGTATTTAGATTTTCCCAACAAAGCCAAGATATCATCAATCATTGGCAAGGGGTAGGCCATGGGCCTCATGATTTTATTCAAGGCCCTAAAATCAACACAAAACCTATGTCCTCCATCTTTCTTACTGACTAATACTATTGGAAAACTCCAAGGGGATTTAGAGTGTTCGATCACCCCTGATTCTAGCATATCATTGACTGCATCCTCCACCAGTTGACGTTTGTGTATTGGTGTCCGATACGGTTTTAATTTTATTGGTATGTGATCCCCTGTGTCAATCTTCATCTGCACCGTTTGTGTCCGATCCAAGTCCTTATCAGAGTTAGCCACCACGTCCTTATTCTTAAGTATTAGTCGCCTTATGCTCCCCATGTGTTCAGGCGGTGCCAGTATTTCTTCCTCGTTTACCTGAACATGAGCTAGATGTTTCTTGCTCACCTGTTGCCTTATGATAGTCGTGGGCGTTGCTCTTCCTATCTCATCCCCTTTCTCTATTTTTATCGTTGTGTTCGTGGCATTTCCTAGCATTATTGGGATGTCCTTAGTGTCCCTATATTCGACCACCGATTCGCATAACGTAATTTCCCCTTCCTCGAAGTAACCTTTATCAGTTGGAGTTACCTGATATATTCCCTGCCTTAGGTTTTCTGCTGGTGACAGCCTTCCGTTACATGCAATAGCCGTGCGCGGCGGCAAAACAATGTCTTTAGTAGTAAGAACGACCACTTCTTCATTCATCGGTGCTCCGAGAGGAATCTCCTTTCCACCTAACTTTAAGAAAGTTGGATTAAAGCTGATTTGGGCCTTATTGCTCTCCAACCAGTCTCAGCCTAATATCATTGCCCTACAGATGGTTGGGGCTACATAAAATTTCTGCATAGTGGATACCCCTCCCACACTTATAGGCAGGCACATCGCACCGGTTATCCTTATTTCTCGTCCGTCTGCCTGAATTATCTTCATATCTGCAGCTTCGAGTCTATTTTTTTTGGTTTAATGCCCTAAAATCTTTTAACCTCAGAATTGATATGCATGCCCCCGTATCTAATAATGCCTGTACGTATTTGCCGCTCACCAGCACATCACAAGTTGCTTCAGTACCTTGGCTGAGCAACGCATAACTTCGGGCCACCCTTACATCCCTCGAGGTGGCCCTTCCGCGTTTCCCAGTTGTCGTTCGGTTTCTTTTCTGGCACGTAAGGGCCCCTCCTGACGAGGACATTCCCTCACCAGGTGCCCCAGCCGACCACATCCCCAGCATCCCGGTCTGCCAGGAACTGGGCGGGACTGTCCAGCTCCTCTGCGGGGTATGGTTTCCCCAATGGTGATCCGTCCCACCGTACCTCCACCGTCCCCCATCGTTCTGGGGAAGTCCTACATATCTTCCATCACCTTGCCCCCGCGCCCCCCAAATTTGCTCCCGAGAGGTTGCCAGCCTTTCGTGCAGCCTGAGGCTCTGCTGTGCTGCATTGAATGCCTCTGTCAGAGTGGTTGGGTATGCCCTGGCTGTGTCTTCTCTCACAAACGGGTTTTCGATTGTATCCATGAAAAACTCAGCCAACTGCATCTGAATTACCTCACCCTCTCATTATACGCTATCTTAGCCAGTCCTAGAATCCTACTCGTTAGTTCTGGCAGAGTTTCTCCTTTCTGTCTAACCTTAATTAAAGCCCTTGCAGCATTAGCTGCACTAGTACAATCATCATATTGATGAGTTAGCTGTTTCAAAAGCTCATCCCAACTACATTCTGGATGATCCTCTAAATACAGCCCTACATATTCTGATACGACTCCATCTGAGTAGTCGTAGGCCACATTAACTATCTCTGCCTACGAAAGCTTGTGTATTCTACACTTTTTTTTTGGCCTCAACCCAAGCTAGGTATTCTTGACCCACTTGATCTGATAACATGAATTCTATCCATACCAAACTTTTACAATTCTAACAAGTGGCCAAAGAAAGAGAGAAAAAAAAATTCAAAAACAAATACCAAGAATATGCCAGCGAGAATTTTGAACAGACAAAATTAGGGAGTAAAGAATTCAGCTTACCTTAAGTGAACCAGTGCTTGTTGATTACGGATTCCCTTTTCTTTTTTTTTTTCTTTTTTTAAAAAAGCTTATACCAATCAATTAGAATGTCTTTTAGTTGGTGTGACAATCAAAAGTCTAAAAGAAACTCTTCTTTCTGCTGAGGTTCCTAGAGTACTTCTTCATTTGGTTGTTAGAGTGGTTCTTCCTTCAATTTCCTTTTTCCGTTCATCTTGTTTCGTTTTCTGTCTAGTCGTGTCGGTTCGTTGAAATCCAAAATTTAGCATCTAGTGGCACTTCAGTTGGTTCCGAATCCTGGTCACGGCACCAGTTGTGACACCACTTGTTGAGCTCCGTGCAATTTCTTTGGCGTCCGTTCTCCACGCTGTGATGTTGCCGGGGGTTGGTTGAAAAAGTCGAAGTCTCAAGCTGGGGGCACAAGATCGAACTTCCACAACTTAGATGAGTTTAATCGACGCTTTATTTCGTTCAGACTTAGTCTTGCCGTTGGGGTAGGTGATGTGACACTCAGCTCTAACTAATGGAGATCAAATGCCGAACCGACTGACTCAGACGTACGGAGTTTCACTTCTTCAGTGTGCCTGACACACGTGGCTACTTCAAGCACACGCCCGGCTGAACTGCTCGGCTCGGAAAAATCACTTCATATTGAAATAATCGGAAGTCCACTAGACCACCGGATGAGAACAAAAGATAAGCATTGGCGACTGTAAGTTCAAAATTTCAAGGTACTTAAATTTTGCTTCCTTTGATGTGTAAACATCCCGTGGACATTCCGTCTACTCTTGGCCTCCAACGATGTATTTTCCAGGATTTTTTTTTTCTTTTCTTTTTATTGCCTGGAGAAAGGGAAAATTCTATTATCTTTTCTTTATTTCCTTAATGTGTTGTCTAAATACCGTAAAGACAGTTTTTGACCTGGTCATCTAAAATCTATTTCCTAAACGTTTATCACATCAAATCACTTAGTCAAATATTTTATTGGAAGACTGGTAGGATTTAACAGTAATCTGAGCCCTTTTCTCTTCCCCAAATTTACTTATAAAAGAAAAAGCGTTTATTTATTTATTTTTTTCCTTTTCTTTTTACCTTGGTACTTTTGTTAAACAAAACATGTTTTTAACCGTTTTCTATTCTTAATTTATTAAAATAAAATACATATTTTAGAAATCCACCTTAATATACGCCTAGTTATCGTGTCACACTTCTGTCCACTTGAACCTAGCATATTTCTTCATCAAGGCTATTAGTGGTATGGCAATTCTTGAGAATTGCCGGGACAAATCGTCGGTAGTACCCTATAGCTCCTATAAACCTTCGTACATGTCTCATTGTCTTAGGTTCTGGCATTTCCCTTATGACTTTCATTTTATCCATGTCAGGTTTAATACCGTGTCCATTTATAACAAAGCCCAAATATCTAGTCTCCTCCTTCAGAAACTGACAATTCGACAATTTCAATTTTAAGCCGTGCTTTCTTAGTCTTCCCAACACTTGTTTTAGATGGAAAAAAATGTTGTTCTACTGTTTCTGAAAATAACAAAATATCATCTAAATATGCCATGGCAAAGCTCTCACATCCTCCTAACACTATTGACATCAGCTGTTGGAAGATTCCCGGGGCATTAGCTAAACCGAATGGCATCACCCTGAACTGAAACAGTCCCAAATGACACGCAAATGCGGCCTTTTCCTTGTCAGCTTCATCAAGGGCTACCTGCCAACACCCGGGCCTCAAGTCTAACGTAGAGAAGTACTTTGCTTTCCCTAATAATGCCAATATGTCATCAATTAGTGGCAATGGCACTGCCAACGGCTTAGATATAGAATTCAGTTTCCTAAAATCTACACAAAAACGGTGCCCGCCATCTTTCTTGCCTACTATCACGATTGGAAAGCTCCAAGGGGAGATCGATCTTTCTATCATCCCAGCTTCCAACATTTCTACTGCATCTTCCACAAGGGATCTCTTATGAATAGGTGTTCTATAAGGCTTCAATTTCACGGTTTTTGATCGCCAGTGTCGATTTTCACCCTTACTGTGTGGGTCTGGCCTAATTCCTTATCTTTATTATTTCTCAGCAGAATTCCCAGTTTGGCTCTAAATTGATCAGGTGCCAATATCTCTTCATCTACTATTCCTTCTAGTTGTTCTTTGTGTTTTCCTAGCTTCTTCTCGAACCTCACTTGATTCAGAGTTCGTAGGGTAGTGCTTTTCCTATCTCTTCCCCTCTCTTAACCGTTATCGTCTTTTGGGCCTGGTTCACCATCATAATGGCACTAATTCAGCTGCCTCCACTACTGCCTTACCTCATTTTCTTCTAGGCCCTTCCCTTCTACAGGGACCAATTGCAGGGTTCCTTTTCCTATTTTCTTTCCCGACACCGCCGTTCTAGGGGGTAGCTTTACATCTTCCTCCACCACTATTGTTATATCTTCTTCCGGTGGGCATCCCAATGGCGTTCTCTTGCCATTCACTACCAGCACAGTGGGGTTGAACTCTATCCGAGCCCTCCGGCTCTGAAGCCAATCTTCTCCCAAGATTGCTTCCGTACACAGGTTGGGGGTTACGTAGAAGTTCTGGGTACTTTTTAATTTCCCAATCCTCACAGGGAGCCTCGCCATCCCTTTTATCTCCAGGGGAGGTTCCATCTGCCTCTGTGATTTCTATGTCTGCTTCCTGCAACCCATTCTTCTGTTTCACCCGCCTGTATGCTTCCTCTCTCAGCAATGAAACAGACGCTCCTGTGTCTATCAGGGCTTTCATTGCCCTACCCCCTATTTCTGCCCTACAAGACAGCTCCTTCTCTTGCATCAGCGAAGAGAATATTTGGGCTTTCCTTTTCCTGGGTTCCCACCTTTGGGTCATCCCAGCCATAGGTGCCGGTAGCAACAAATTCCTTTCATTCTTCTCACATGGGGGAGTTCTTCATTTTCTGCACCTGAGCGGTCCCAGCTGGACCTCTCCCAGTCTCTTGCGGATAGTTCCTAAGAGCACAATTCCTCTTCTGGTGCCCTGGTCTCCTACAAAACCAGCACCTTCTTGTTGGACAGTTTACTGCAAAGTGGCCCACCTGACCACATATCCAATATTTTACTCTTCCTCTCTTCAACTGGGCCACCCTCTCCCTTATGTCTGGGGGACCTGCCCTCTACCTAAGTGGCTCTTCTGACCACATGTCCAACGTTTTACTTCCCTTCTTTTTAACTGGGCCACCCTCCCTGTTAATTCTAGGGTGGCCCGCTGGCTTTTCCCTGGTTTTGTCTCTTGGGCTCGGCCTTCCTTAACAACATCGGTGGGGCACCTTTTCTTAAACCACACCACTTAGCTAGGTGTCTCTTCTTCCCACACCTAGTACATTTATCCTGTTCGAAGTCTGGGGGCAAACCTCACTTCATCGGTCAGTTCGCTGCTCTGCGGTCCTCATATCCACATGTCCAACAGACCAGCCCGTATCGACCCGGCGTAGGCTTATAGAACCCATGCCTTGTTGACCAAGCCTTTCTATTGGGATCCCCCTCCAACATCTCAGGCTCTTCCACCTCTAGCTTGACCTTCCGATTCTACGCGGGGGCTCTCCCTCCTTCCCCCTTTCTTCCAGCCTCTCGACTTAGCTCTTGCTTCTTCCTACCTCTTTTCCCCTTCTCCCAAACTCCCTGGCTCTCTTTGGCCAGCGCCACTGCTCCCGATAACCTTAGCGGTCCTTCCTTCAAAACATCATGATGAACACGCTCGTCACTGAGCGCTTCCACATACAGATCAGCCAACTGGGCCTGCATGACCACATTATTTCTCACTACCCCTGGGAAAGCTAATGACAACAGCTTCTCGGGCCCCCAATTCTCCAGGGGTTTTGTCCCTCAGCTGTGTCATCTTCAGGAGGGCTCTCATGGCCTCTATCGCCGTCCTCTCGTCAGCGAACTCCCGAGTTAATAATTCTTCCAGTCTTTCCCATGTCAAGTGGGGCTCACTGGCTAAGAGTCCTTTTACGAACTCTGACGCTTTCCCCCTGGTGGCATCATACGCCAAATATAGGGTTTCTTGGTCTGAGAGTCCATATATTACGCGGCTCTTATCCAGCCAATTCCTAAAACCCCTTGAACTACCATCAAAAGCTGGGACCCTCGCTCCACCCAACAATTTTCTTAGGTCTGCTGACAATCCCTGTTCAACCCCCTCTTCCTCTATGTCTACCCTATCTGGATCGTAGTCAGACAAAGAAAAACAATCAGAGCAGCAACAATCGAAATTGGGAGATTAACCAAAAATAAAGTGTCCTACTGACAGACGATTTCCAGCTCGTTTTTCTCAGATTCCGGGTTGTCGTACTAGAGTATCTGGAACCGTATGGCTATAGTTAACCAAAGTCCTTTGGTTCCCACTCTAGTCTGTTTCAATTTGAGTCCTTGAGATGCCATGCGTTGTCCTGGTCGAAATTTTTTGCAACTCCTGTGGCAGTGGCTGATCCAGGGTCTTATACTGTTGTCACAGCACCAATTGTGATGTCACCGCGTGGCCTCTCTGCCCCACACTGTCTATCCTGCGACGACCAATGTGACTTGATATTGGTCACGGCACCAAACGTGATGTTCTAACCCTTTGCTGATTAGTTCCCAGCTCGCCTCCAACGTCTGGTTACCGAAGTAACTGCTTTGATTTCTAGTCTAACCTACCCACGTTGTGATTTGATCTTAGGCAGACAAAATCAATCAGTTGCCAGGCTGCAATGCAAGTCAAGTCCGAACATGGGTAATACCGCACAAATATAAGTAAAAGAAAATAAAGTAACAACTCGAAAAATTCAAATGTGTTAAAAAAAAAAAAAAGAATAACATTTTATATCTGGTTGCTGAATACCGGACTGCGTCTTTCTCCCAAACCGCTAATATAGATTTGTGACACCTTGCGTTTGTTACGCAAGTCTTAACATCTTAAGTGTTTTTTTTTTTTTTTTTAAGAAACTGTTTTTTGGTGTATCTTCAGGCGATATTTGTAAAACTTGTTTTGGTGGTGTGAGTCTAAGTTGTTCTTCAAAAATAAATTGTTCTTGGTTAGAAGTTGAGGTCGTGATGCGTGGATCTCAGTCAGCTTTCTGCGAGGCAGGTCTCAGAGCTCACAGTCTTTGCGTCTCTCTCCAACTGCCAACTCAACTCTTGCCGGTCTTCAACCTCTACTGCCATCCACTCACTGCGACTCTGCTTATATGGACGCCGACCAAAACCAGGGTGGGCCTGTCGGGGTTTGAGGTTCCTTGATTATTCTAAATCTGCATCAAGGATTTCCTGTGTTTTCAGTCAGGAAAATTTATTACTTTCCATTTTTGGAAGTCCTTAATTTCTAGTTTAAGGAAATCATCCTCCCAAATTCTTCCTTTCTCATATTGGTATCTCATACCAATACCTTCAGAGGCGTCAACAGGTTCCCCTCTCTCTCACAGTGGCATCTCACACCAATCCCTTCAGGGGGCGTTGTCAACAGGCCTCCCCTCCTTCTTCATGGTTTACCTTCGCCTACCACTCACGCCACCTTTCAGCCAATGAACGCTCAGCAGCGTGGGCGTTTGCAATTATCACTCAAAGGAAAAAAAAAAAAATTTCTTCCCTTCTTTTTTCTTTTCTTTCTTTTCTTCTTCCCGACAACAAACCCTTACGACTTATCTTAACCGAACATTGTCTGGAACTCGTCAACGAGACCTTCGCCAAACAAGCACTGAGGCTGGTCAATGATCTTCCGCACTCTGTCGCCAATTATCCGTTCTGATAAAATAATTTTTCTATCATGGCCAGTCTTCTCAAATGATATCTCCGCAGATAGTTAATGGTTTAATCTTTCCTTCTTTGTACTGTGGGTGGTCCAGCGGACGTTTTTTTTTTTTAGTCAGAGTGCGACCCAATTAATTTTTATCTCTTAGTATTCTGCCTTGTAGGCCACTTGACAAACCTAAAATTTTCATTATTGCCATGGGCAGATTGCTATCTTCTTTCACAGCATCGTAACATAAATCAAATTAAATCCGGTATCTTACTTTCTTTGCTAATGAAAATAAAATCTTTACCACTTTTCTTTGTTAGAAAAATAACATCGCTCAGTGTCTTTTCGTGATAGCTTCGTATCACCTAAATTAATTCTCGCCTTTTTTTTTTCCCCGCCCCACACAACCCTAAATAGTGTCACATTATACATTATATAATACTAACAGATTTATTTTAAATGCTACATTAAAAAAAACAAAAAACTTCATCCGAAGAAATAAGATTTTACATAATCAGGAAAAGATAGTCTTTTTTTAAAATTGAAAATTTTAAAATAAAAATAAAATCTACCTTTACAACGCATTGCCATTTTACCAAATTTGATCTTGATACCACACTGGAAAACAAATACAAAAAAAAAAAAAAAAAAAATTACAATATAAAAATTGCAATATTGCCTTGTTCTACTTCATGCTAAGCATTTCTAATTTCTATACTGGAATTTATTTAAGAAATCCAGCTTGAAAATCAATATGCTATTTTTATCTAATGCAAATCAGTGCTAATTTATACATACTGCTAAAAAGCTAAATTTCTTTTAGAAGTAATAAATGCAGATAAGTAATAAGATTAATTTCCATCAAAAATTCATTATTTCAAAATATAGTGTTTCCAGCTATAAAATTTCATTAGCAATTTAATAGTAATTAGTAACTTCCTATCACATCTACATAATTGAAGGTTTTCAAATAAGCTATTCAAACTATATTAACATTAAAACTATTAAAAACTTAAGTATTCTTTCATATTAACACCCAACACAACATGCACTATCCCACTACTAGTAATCTTCAAGATGACCTGTCAATGAGAAATTATGAATAGTGTGGCTAAATGGATTGTCAACAGCAAAAAAAAAAAAAAAAAAAAAAAAAAAGAAAAGAAAAAGAAAAAAGAAGCTGTCAATCATGACAAAGTAGAATAAAAATCAACTGATAACTGTATCAATTAACACTTAACCTTTACAACTCAGCAGGGATACATGTCTGCTCGCAATATTCTTTCTCAATACTCTCTGAGTGGACATGATGTCATTAAGCTTGTGATATGAACTGGGACTGATTGGATGTCAGTCATTTTGTCCTAATTGAAATAGTTATTTTATCAGCAAATTTTAATAAAGTGTTTTAAAAACGTTTGTTTTTCAATCACAATGCCAACCCACAGGGTAGGGTGTGCATCTGTTATATCAATAGAGGGACTTTTCATGGACAGTGAGAGCGATGAAGAAAAGTTGCTTAGATTTACCTACATGGATATTAGTGATGTGTGTGACAGTGAGACTGAAAGTGATTCCGACCAAGAAGGAGGAATTTTCGAACTATCACAAGCATGCAATCACCTGTGGCTAGAGATTTCCTATACTTCTAGACCTACAAATGTTGATTAAGAAGCTAGTCAGGTAGACATTTTTTGTTTTTTCTTATCTGACAAATTTATTCAATAGTAGTGGATAGCAACTGGTATATAAACAATGTGAAAACAAAATAAGCTGATAGCAAAGCCCAATTCTCAAATCAGAGCTTGGAAAAACGTTTGCTTTGAAGAAATGAAAGCATTTTTGCCTTGCTTTTGTTGATAGGTTTCATATTTGTCTTACTGGACCCCCTTTTATATATGCAAGGCTTTCACAATGTGATGAGCAGGAATCGTTTTTCATCAATTCTGTTGTATTTTTGTTTTAGTTTTCATTTTTTTCCCCTCAAAATATATGTACAGTAAAAAAAAAAAAAAAAAAAAAAAAAAAAAGTGTACATTTTTCTACATCTTTTCTGAAAATTTTATAACACTATCTCTAAAACCCTAAAAGTTATAATGCTAATAATATACCCACCATTCAAAAACTTAAATTCCTACATGGATGATCTTATTTTTCTAATTTGCCAGTGATTTATTATAAGTGTACAGTGTAAGGGAAAGATTACTGAATAACAGCAGAAAATAAAATTGGTGAGCTGAGCTCAAACTCTGGCTGAGACACTGTGTTCACTCTTCCCTTGGGGAAAAGATATGAACCCATCTCTCTTAAATGTCTAGCCTTGGTAATCAGTCTAGGAGATAAAGAAGTTTGAATTTAAAACAAAAGTAAAGAATGGGGAAATACTATTTTCCTCTAATAACATTCATGGAAATGAAGTTATACAGTTAGAAGTATTATGGAAGCTTTGAAATTGAAATTGTTTTCATGATTCTTTCTCTGCTGGAAATTGTGTTTTTGTTTCAGCTATTTTTTTTTGTTTTTAAATTGCCCTGATCATTCATAATTTGGTTTGATTTGAAGTACATGTACCCAGAGGTACATGTACTTCACTATGGTAACACCTTTCTCATTGCACTAAGAGGGAGAGCTTCAAGGTCAGTCCCTGGTACACGACTCAATCTGGAAACACTGAGGAAGCCGAGCGATATTTGTTACCAATCTAATGTCCACATAAGATTCCCACTTTAAACATGACCTTGCAATATACTCTGTAGATGTGCAGATAACTATCTTTCTTTTTGTAAGTGCCTGCTAAACCTAAGTATGTTTCAATAGATTTTATAAATAATAGAATAGAAATTAAATAATAGAATAGAAATTAAATAATAGAAATTAAAATTAAATAATAGAAATTAAAATTAAATAATAGAAATTAAAATTAATTAATAGAATAGAAATTAAAATAAATTAAAAAAAATGATAAGGTAACTTCAGTAACTTCATACTAGTGAAGAGAGAAAGTAGCAAAAGATTATCTGAATACAAAATTGTATTGAACAAAATTTTTCAGCTTGTTTCAGGTAAGCTGTGGTAGAAAAAGTAATAATTAATGTTAACTTACTTTTTATAAAAGGACTAAACAGGCTTAAAATGTAAGTTTAAGCCTGATTTAGTTCTTTTATTTTTTTAAAAAAATTTTTATTCAGAATTATTATAGTTTTAGAATAGATGAAATAAATACTCACAGGCTGACAATATTCAGGCTTTATTACGGTTTTGGACATGAAGATATGAATTTTGTTCAGACCAGATGAAGCAGAATTAGCTTTTCGTAGAAAAGGAGAACTATAAATAGAGGGAAAAAATTAAGATAAATGAAAATGCACCTTGAACAACCCAGAATTGTAAAACAAGTATTAGTAAAAACCTGCTATCTTCAACATTTTATGGAAAATTTTATGTCTGTTGACCACCAAAATCTACATCATGTCATTAAAATTAAAGGTCTGGGATCTGTAAAAATGGTGAGCATCAACCTAGAAAGTATACAGACCAATTCAGATCTTCAAAGCTAAACAAATCAGTTTATTTTTAATATGAAAAAATAAAAATACAATAAGCTAATGCTAAGCCACTACACTTGCATTGATAGTGATTAATTGGTATGCTATTAATTAGAAAGAGGAAGGTTGATGAGTAGATAAGCAATCCAATTTGATGGCCCCTGTAATTTTGTGACTTTATTTGATAACCACTTGGAATGATATTATTAACCTTACTATTGAGAATTGTGCCACAGAAGTTTCTTCTTTGGTTAAAGCTGGCATTGATGTTTTTTTTTTTGTAAATTTCTCGTAAATACCAGGTGAAACCACAATTTTCTGCTTGGTTTGTGTCTGCACATGATAGCTGTAAATGTGTCTTCAAAGTGGATAAGTCTTTGCTGATAGAATGAAACACTGTATAGCCTCTAACAAGTTTGGTTCATGTGACTACTGGATGTGCTATGGCAGTGTGTTAAATAAAAGTAAGTTTCCTATATCTCCTCTCTTCACACAATTTGAGTAGTTAACATCAGCTAATAAAGTAGAATATTTTGCTTGTAAATTCTTTTTAAATTCTAGTTGACTCAAGTATCTTTGTCCGACTTTCTAGTCTCATAGTTTCTGCTAACATCTATAAAATGGATCCTCAAAAACCGTGTGAACTTGATGTCATCTCTGCAGTAGTCCTTAAATAATGAGCACCTGAACTAGGTCCTGTTCTTTTTAAATTCTATGTCTTGCTACTTCTTGCTTTCCTGCTCGTCGGAAATTCTCTTCTATAGTTCCAGTTTTCAAGAACACAGATGAACCTTCTATCATTTTTTTTGGCAAAATACTAGAGGCTCTAATCAACACTGAATTGATGCATCCCACCCCACATGGTCTTCTTTCAAATAAACAATATGGCTTTCACTTCACTAAATCAACTGTTAATGTATTAACAATTATTGATTAAAGATTTTGTTTTTCTTCTTTAAATAGCATAATTTTCAAAAAATATTACACAAGACCAAAAAATAAATGTATTTGAGTTTTTCTGACATTCTTTATAACCAACATGTCATGTGAAAAAATGTGTTAAAGAATTAACTTTTTATTGTCAGTCATCACCTCATTTATTGTCAAACATGACCTCAACCACCCAAATTGACTCGCATTGATTGCTGTGAGATATTCATGTTATAAAAATAAATTTAATATTTTGTAAATAAAATTTGGAATTTTTTAGCATAACAAAGTAACTATTTTATATATCATTGTCTTGATGATACAATTATTTTTTTAATGTGTTCACAATAGGGAGTTTTTTGCCAGTCAGATAATGGCTATTATTGACATTTTTCTAATTAGAGAAAAACTGACTTTATAGCCATTTAATTAAACTTTAATTAATTAAAAGCATAGTTTTTTTTTTCTTTGTAACTTTCTGCTCATATACTTGTGATGAAAGTAAACCAATCACTTTTTAAATTGCTAATTATTTTTTGACATGAGATTAACGTATATAATTCATTTAAAAAAAAAAAAAAAAAAAAAAAAAAAAAAATGAAAATTTCGTATATACAAAAAAATATGCTTTCATTAACTTTTTAAAAACTGACAAAAATTGCTTAATAGTAAAAACTTACTCAGAATCTGATTGCGTTCGTTGATGTGAGGACTTTGAATTCCTTTTCCTGGACCTGTGTGTTTGTCCTGGACGAAGTGTCCATACTTCTTCCTCATCAGAATCTGAAAATAATTTATTTAATCAAAAAATCAATTGTGACCAGATCACTTCTGGACACCAAAACCAAATTCCAAAATTAATGACTTTTCATTAGGTACCTCCACTTGCTCACTGAAAAACAGCATAGCATGATGAAAAAAGCCCCCAAACTTAGTAAAAACAAAGTTTTATTGTCAAAATGTTTGCTATTAAGAAGATATTAGATGTTATTTTATTATCAAAATATGTCTTTATAATCTAAAAAAATTTTTTTTTTAATCCTTTCTAGCATTTGTGAAATTTTGATTTAAATTGTTTTTTTTTTTTGTTTTTTTTAACATCAGCAGTCAACGTTAATTTACGATTAGTGCTTTCTGTGCTTTTTTTCCTGGTGAAAAACACAGCGATTTGAAAATTTTTTTTCAAAAATCAAATTGTCAGATTTTAATGAAACTTTCAGGACTTATTCACAAATAAAATTATTTTGAATTTTCTGTTCTTTCTTTTTTTTTTCCCCATGAAACCCATGCTTACTAGAAATAGTAAATTTAATCATTTAGTTTTCAAATAAAGCTAAAATGGAGGTGCCTACTTTTCAGATTTGTACAGGGGTTCAATTCTCTCTGGTTCTCTGATCAACTTCATTTTATGTCTAATTTAACTTTAATTCTCCATTTCTTTTCCCATTTTCCTCCTAATTATTTAAGATATCCCTCTGGGAGTTTATGATTTCTAATTTTTAATTCCTTCAAATCATCATTTTGCATTCTCTCGCAACTAAATGTTGAACCAGGGTTAGCAACCTGTTACATGAATTTAATGTGAAAATATATTAATGTAATATTTAATTACTTTAGGAGAAAAATAACATAGGAAAATTTGGAGAATTTAAATTAAAGTAAACATGAAAGGCAAGTTTCAGCAGAAAACTGCAACATAAAGGGAGATAGCACAATCTTGACAAAAGATGTATTTGTTTTTTTTATACTTCACTTAACAAAAATGTTTGTTTTAATATATATTTTTTTTTAATTGCATTCATTTACTGCTTAACACCTTGAAAGATGAACTAAGAAAATATTTCTAATCAAAGAATTACATAATATTAAATGACTAAAATGAAATCAGTCTTAGAACATCTGATTTCATTACATTAATGCATCATTTTGATAGAGACACTTAATGTAAGAAATGTTCTATACTTTGCAGTCTAGTAAAAACAATAAGCAATATTCTATGGGGAGAGAAAATACACTACCAACCATGCATGGAAACTCACCACACCCAGACTTTTTGAATTGTACATCAAGCAATGGTTCACTGAAACTTTTGTTCAGCTTGGGCATATTAATCTGTGTTGTAGTTGTTGCATGGGGCTTTCCAGATTCAGGATCAAGATGAACACTGGTTCGTGTCACTATTGAAGTATCAGCCTTTAAAGTGGGGGAGAGAAAAAAAAATTTAAAATATATACATATTGTTCATCCTTTTAAGACAAATAGTATTTACAAAAATGATTGAGAGACATTCCAGTGAACTTTAAGGGATTTACTCTTAAAATATGTGAAAGAGTTAAAAGGACAAATTATGGTACAGTATTGTCCATAAATGAGTACACTATTGCCACATTTTTATTTATTTATTAAGAAAGTTATTTTTTCTACTAAATCAAACATAGCAAGATTTCTAGTGAAATATTATACAATCACAATGGATATTATTTATGACCAAACACAAAAATACTGATTTTTTCCTTAAAATCAGGACTAACACACACACAAAACTTTTTTTTTTTTAAATAAATAAATTTCTATATAAAAAGGTTTATAAAAATCAATATTTGGTGTAACTGTCTGTTTTCTATTACTGCTAGACCTCACTAGATTTGTGCAGTCATTGGAATACATTTTCACTGATAGTATTCAAGTATTCTTTCAAATCTGTCTTGCTGGATAATTTATTCGACTACTCCTTTTTATCTAAATTAATATATCACTAAATTAAAATTAAATCAAGTATATCACTAGGTTAATCCCATATACTTGCATCTTCAAAAATCGTTTTTTCTTTTAGCAGAGTGCTGAATTTGTATATTTCCCTGTGTAAATTTTAAACAGACCTATGTATAACTTGATTTCAGTATTTGTTTCCTATGTGGTCATTGGCCATGTATACAAGCCAGTCTTGTTCAGGGTTATAGTAGAAACATTCATGGGACACACATTTTTGATTTCATTAACAGTATCTGTAACCAATTTTTGAGGAGTCTTCATCAACCAATCATCTGATAAAATGAACAATTCTTGGTATTAGTTTACATGGTTGACCAAATTGTTTCTGTACACCTCCAACATTTCCACTTTTATGATTGTGCTCAATTTTCGTAAAAGTGTTTTTGCTCAACTTCAATCATCTAGCAATTTTTGTACTTGCTGATCATGTCAAAGAAATATAATTTTTCAAACCAGAAAAGAGATCTTGTCCAGATTATTATAATCTATTAGTCAACTAAATGTTTGTACAATGAAAACTGACTTTATAAGAAATACATTTAATATTACAGGCATTAAATTTAAATCCCCTAATAAGGGATTTATATGGGAAAAAAAAGTTTAAAATAAACTTATATAATTCAATTTTGGACAATATTTTCATATTTTAGAAATTGAGTTTCAATGCTGCAGTTTATTTAACCATTTTGACTGTACAAAGTTTTACAAGAAATAAAATCTTGCCATATTTGATTTAGAAGAAAATTAATTTTCTATATAAAAAAAGGGGTGGGTAAGCATGTACTCATTTGCGGGCAATATTGTGAAAAAAGAAAAATATCTGATCTACACAGTTTGTTAATAGGATACAGTGTTAAATGTCCAAACTTTTTTCTTTTTTCATGTTATTTAGGTTTAGAAAAGTTAAAAAAAAAAAAAAATTATGCCCAAACAAATTTATGTATGAACAATTTAATACAAAACTTAATTATCAAATCTTCACAAACTAGTGAAATTTTTCCACAGGTTAAAAAAAAAAAAAAAAAAAAATGTAGCGCCAGAATCTGAGTTGACAACCAAATTTTGTTATTCTGTACATTCATTAAAAAGGAAAAAATGCTTTATTTTATCTTGAATGCACCTTGTAATTTATGTTACATTTTAAGTTACAGTAATCTATCTTCATGATACTGTATTACATTTTTTAGATGTTACAAAAGACAGTTGTGTTAAATTAAGAACCCCATTAAAGACTATAGCTTATTTTTACTGTGTAGATATATTTTCAGAGTTTTATCACAAGTAAAATCATTTGAATATTCCAAATGACAAGACTAGCTCAACAGATACTAAATAATAAAAACTACACTGGAAGTTTCAATTCTTCATGCTTGTAAGTGAAGATTATCAGATTGCCTTCTGTAGTTTTATACTGCCAAATCCTTGGTAATACAGCTGATATCTATGCATGCCAGACTAAGGCTTGAATTAGTGTTTGAGGTACAATTCAATTTTAAGACTTGTTTGTGGCATGTGCAAGAATTTTTTAATTTTAGAAATTCAAAAGGTGACTTACATCCCGACTAGTTCTTTTCTTTTTAGGTGGGGTACCTTCTGTCTGGAAATCCTTAGAGACTGAAACATCAAGGTCATCATCAGTAACATCATAACTGATGTCTGAAAGGCAGGAAGCAGAGGATTCTCGCATGTGATTGTCAGTAGCCCTGCATCACAAGAGAGTACATGGTGTGATAAGACTACTAGAATTTTTAAGAAAAGGGTTTACATTATTCATTAAAAAAAACAAACAAACAAAAGAAAACGTTGCTATACTTATGTCACTTTTCCTTTCACTCATTTTCACCTTACTTTACACAAACCTTATCTTTGATTATATTGAATTTATTTCCTTTATTTTCATTGACAGACGAAAAAACTAAAACATGAAAAACTTTGGCACTTTAGCTAACATGTTCCAAAATATTTTCAAAATTTCAATAAACATCACATCTTGGATTTTGGAACTTCACCCACATTCCCACTTCTAATGGCATATCTTCTACAAATTTAATAAAAGACTATAAAAAACTAATTACA
>OZ010594.1:33096167-33146167 GCA_963932145.1 Acanthosepion lycidas | reverse complement strand
CATCTAGAAAAATAATCTACTAATTAAAACACTTGATAATATTTTTATCTAGGAATGAAGTTTAACAAATGCAACTACAGTTTTGTTGTAATCTACATCACTTATCTTGTAAATGGGGGGGACCTT
The DNA here is from genome assembly GCA_963932145.1 of Acanthosepion lycidas. Classification (NCBI taxonomy): domain Eukaryota; kingdom Metazoa; phylum Mollusca; class Cephalopoda; order Sepiida; family Sepiidae; genus Acanthosepion; species Acanthosepion lycidas. Next base: position 33,146,041 of record OZ010594.1, on the reverse strand, counting down.
CCACTAATTACGAGAACCTACAATTTGCCATCAATTTTGCGGGTGACCAAAGCATGGCGTACTCCACAACAGGTATTGTCACGAAAAATGTGGTGTGTGATGTACTGTCCACAGATAAAAAGCAAACTTAGCAGATTGAAGTCACAGGAATTCACATCTTTCTGGTTTGGTTTGGTTTTGCCAGAAGCAGAAACAATGAATAACTATGCACTCCTGTGGGGAAATTTCACCCGAAGTGAGTTGCTGTGAATAGTCGCAGTTTTGTTTTGCAGGCTTGTTGTGGTCTTTTTTTCTGTACTGTTGTTTCATGCACACGATTTAACAATGAGATAAGTTTAGGGGTTTGTTTAATTCAGTGGGGAATTTAGAAACTGTGTCTCCAGGCCCACTTTTAGTGTCCAAGAATGAAAACTGCAATGATTTCTTAATTTTAGGCAAAAAAAACAAAAACAAAGGGGAAAAATCAAGGTGTCGCAATTAGTATTTAGTGTCTCAATTTGCATTTTTATGCGAATGAATTGTTTAACTATCACTGCCTTTTCAAACATTTCAGTGATTTTTTTTTGTTAACATTATTTTGTTTGAACAAGTGGACATTGTTCTTTTTCTTTGTTTCTTAATCCTAACAAATGGGATTCAAATCCTGACATTTTATGTGGTACAAAATTCAGAAATGAAAATAATATATTGGGTTCCTAGAAAAAAAATTTTTTTTCATGAGACCTAGAGCCATGTATGAAACAATGAGTGGGGAAAACTAATAATATTGATGGGTGGGGAAAAGCAGGAGGAACGGATTGGTTCTCTTGTTGAGATTTCTCTACATATGGGCACCATTCTTTGAACATTTCTTTACATATGGAGTACTTTTCTGGTGAAATAGTCATTTCAGAAGTAACTGTTTTAGGTTTATTTAGGAGTTTTGTTAGATAGGTTAGGAAAAGTAAAATTTTATGCAGAATCATACTTCGTATTTTATATTTGAGTTGGTGCATTGTCTGTATAATGGAAATCAGGAAGATGTCTATATATAATTTTTTTTTTTTTATTCAGGTAACAACAAACATGGCTGAAAAAGAAAAAAACCCTGTGATTTTGGCGATCTGTTGAAAACACCATTATCACAAGCTGGATTTCAGAACACCTGGAATCAAAGAGCTTGCTGATCTCAATGTAGAAGTTCAAGATACATATTTGTGGAGAGTTGGTCTGTTGGAAAATAAACATGAAGGCATGATAATTTAATATCATCATGAACAAATCTTTGGTAATGTATTAGAATGAAGAGCAAACAAATGCTGAGATGTAATGATAAAACAAACGTATGGTTCAAGGTTGACCTCAAAGCTAAAAATATTGATGTGATTCCTGGTCATGTTATGTCGTTAATGCATTGCTAAATTCAAAACCGTTACAACTACAAACGCAAATTCTGCTGAATCAGTGATGGAAGATGACACTCCTTTCAATGATATTGATGAATCTCCAAACAGTGAGAACCACAATTTATGCAAAATGCCAAGAAAAAGATTGAACACAAATTTGGAAACAGTTGTTATTTCACCAGTGAATTTGCATGGAGTGCCTCAGCATTGTCTAGCAACAAGTGCCAAAACAAAGCTTGAAAAAATTATGCACACATATAAGACCAATATTTTTGAGATGTATCAAATAAATGGATCCACTGGATGACACTGGTTCTGTCAAAACAAATGGTTTGGTTTGTTTTATGGCATATCAACCTCAATGGATCATTTAATGCCAACAACTTTTTTTTTTTTTTCTTCAAAAATCTATTTCTGGTAATACTTTTTTTCCCTCAAAATTGTACTGCTGGTAATATTTTTTTTTCTTCAAAAATTTATTTCTGGTTACATTTTTTTTTTTTTAAACCAATTTTTACACTTTCCTAATGTTTTTACCTCAGTTTCAGGGGTCAACAGCTGGGACCCTAACAGGTGCTACCACCATGGGTCAGGGTGGACTTGGGAACACCAGCAATTAAGAGGTGGTTCCACACTCTTCAAAGCCTCCTGATCAGAGGCCTTGCTGTTGGATGTAGTTTATCGTCTTACTCTGGACGTGGATGTAGTTTATCATCATACCCAGAAATGTCGAAACAAATAAGATACAAGAGAAAGCAGCAGAGCTGGAGAGACTATAGATAATAGCATCATACCCTGAAAAGATTCTCACATTGGTACCTGACAAATAGTCAAGTAAGTACTGTTCTGAACAATTTCATGTTTCTGAGTATCTGGTACGAATTGCTTGGAGTTTAAAAAAGGCTGGTGCCTGGTAAGAGGTACTGTGTCAGTATCAGTAACAAAATTCAGAAACAGAAACAATTGATTCGCTGTAATCTCCAAGAAATGTACAGCTCATTTAAGGAAAAACTACCTGATATAAAACTTGGTTTCTGTAAATTTTGCACTGTGTCCAAAATGGCGTGTCCTTGCTAGATCATCAGGCACTCACTTGGTCTGTGTATGCAGTACTTATAGTCGATGATATTGACTGGGACATTACATACAAAGACCTTATGAACAAAGTTGTTTGTAACACTGACAGCAAGGAATGCATGATGCACCGTTGTGTGTCCTGTAACTGCTGGTTTGAAGAAATTCCTTGAGGATAAGCTCAGTGATCTCAACATTGGGATCTACTGTCAATGGGACACTACTGATTGTACCTCATTGACAACACTGACAACCACATATGAAGCGTATAAAGATCTCACATGACATTCTTATCTAGCCAAGTGCCAAGCAAAATATCTAAGTTGAAGGAATCACTGGAAGAAAATGAGGTGCGTGTGTTTCCAGAAACATAGCGAGGTTTAGAAATTTGTTTTATTGTTAAATTTAATATCATTAATAGTCTTATGTGGTAGAATATAGATAGAACAAATATTTACTGTTTTTTGCAATGTTGTTTTGACAGCAATTATTTAGAGTTCACTGTCTATGGTTATTTGGTGTTGAGTTATGTCTTTCCTAACTATGATCGATACACCTCTAGAAGCTCTGTGTCCGTCTTTGTATAAGTGATTGTATGAATTGTAATTTTTAATGTTTATCTGGTTGGTGTCCTTGAGAAATGTTTCTTGATGGCATACAACTTTGGATTTATATTTATTGAGGAGTATTAGTTCTTCATAGTTGGCTCTAATTCCTCTGCAGTTCCATTGTAGAATTGAATTATTTTGCAGTTTCATTATGTTAAATTAGATTTGTTTTTCCTCTTCAGTCTCCATTCTTTCTATCGAGCTAAATCTATTTTTGGTATCAACCTTTGATGTTGATAATTCTGTAGATTGACTTGTCAAGTTCGACAACTTTACCCGTTCCCATGAGGATGAAGTTTGAGTATTGTCTATTTTAGATTATAGGGCATGTTCTGTCTTATCATTGTTTGGTTCGGGGTTTAATGTTTGTTTTTTCCCCAAGATTGTCACTTTTATAAGTAGGAGGATGGCTTGATGATTTCTGCGACTTTTGTTTCTTAGGAGAAGTGGTTTGTGTCTGCGCTGTTGTTTTTCTAGTCGTTTTAGTGGAAGATTCTCCTTTGTCTGCAGGATTACTTTGAGTAGTTGATGTTTCTGAAACTGTAGCTGTATTGTTTTTATCAAGACCACGCAAGGCTTTTATCTTATTAATAAAATTGTCCCAGTCTCCCAGGTTCAGCTGCATTAATGTTTTGACAAATTCTTCATATTTATTCTGTCATTTTTTTTTAGTTTTTTTTTCCTGATGGACTATTTGGGAATATGTGGTAGTGTTCGACCCTACTACCATCTTCCGTGCTTCTTGGTAAGGAATGTTATTTTTGTGCTTTATTGATAGAATTTCCTTTTCTCTTCTCCAACTGTCGCAAGATCTTGCGTAGACCGGATGATCATCACCACAGTTAGCACATTATTGGGAAATTCACATTCATTCATGTGATGGTCAGGATCTTTTTGGCCACATTTCCCCACAGACCTCTTGTCCTCTACACGTGTCTTCATGACGTCCATATTTTTGACATTTATAACATCTCAGAGGGTTAGGCACAAACTGCTCGACCCTCTCCATGGTATAGTCTACTTTAATTTTCTCTGGTATTTTTGGTGAGTTAAATGTCATTATATACGTGTTTGTTTCTATCATTTTACCTTCTTTTTTTACTGAAATTTGTTTAACATCAATGACATCTTGTTTTTTCAACTCTTTCCTAATTACTTCTATTGTACATAAAGATAGTTCTTTGCTTCTCACAACCCCCTTACTTGTGTTCAGGAATTTGTGTTTTTACTGGAATGTTGTGGAACAGTCATTTTTAGTAGAAAATCCACATGTTTCTTCTTTTCCACTTCGATAAGCAGTGTCTCATTTTTAAATTTCTTGACAGTTAAAGGTGTTAAGTTGCCCGATATCCCCTTTTCTATTATAAAGGGAGATAAATTTGTAATTGGTTAGCTATATGACTATAACAACAAATCTTGGAAAGGATGATTCCGTTTCATTATCTGAAGAATCAGATTCTATATAATTGTATTTATGATTTTTTATTTGTAGCGGAAGCCATACGTGTTTTTATGTTTTTTGCTAGTCCCATGCTCCTCCACCCACTACGGAGTCCAACTTATGTTCGAAATAAACCAAGTGGAAAACCCATTCGCCTTGGCTGAGATGGCAATACAGAACCAGTATACTCACGCCAAGAGTATGTTTCTGAACAAACATCAAACATTCAACAGTCTAATGAGGGTCAATCGTGTCAAGAGATATTTATATCTCTTGACACGATTGACCCTCAGCTCCCGCCTTCTAGCATATATAAAACAGGGTTGGGACTCGTTCTGCAAGAGCAGATTGATAATTCTACACGAGCAGAGTTTATAATATGATTGGGAGAAAATAAAGACAAATATATATGCTAGGGCATGTCGGAACTAGCCGATTGATCGGACCAGGCCTCTCCGACCACCCGTCTAGCCCAGATAAGGGCCAAAGTGGAGTGTTGCAGTACCATGGCCGCTTTTTCCTGGGTCATGGATTGCTCAGCCACCAGGATCCTGTCTCCAGGCATTAGGGTTGCCACCCACGGCCAACAGGTGGCCCCATTGAGAGGTTTTTACTCTCTGCAGGGGGGCAGTCGACATATTCAGACACCCTGCCGACAAGGAGAAGGGCCTATTTAACCCATAAGTGGGACCCTAGCTGTTGGACGTAGCTTATCTTACCCAGGACACGGATGCAGTTTATCGTCATACCCAGGATGGACCCCACACCGGTTTTTGGTCAGTATACATATAAACAAACATCCTTGGGCCATTCAACAGACAGTTCAGTAGTTCCAGTTCATGAGTTCATGAGTGAGTAGTTTGCCAGTTAGAGCCTTTGGAGTTGCAGGAACCAGAGTGCTGCCTCGCAGAAGCTGACCATGAGATTCCACAACCTCCAACTTCACCTATCCTACCAATAGCAAGTTATACTGATGAACGAAGCTAAGCCAGCACTTAAAAACTAAACGTTGACTTAGAGGACCAGAACTTGCCTAAGAAGCATAAAAGTGTTGCACTCCAGAGAAAAACACTCCTGTATATAACAAACAGATAAAAGTTAATTTATTACTTTTAACATACTTGAACCTCTTGGGTTTTTATTTGATTTTCTTTATGATTGTGTGATATCACCCCCAGTCTAGACTCATCTTACACTACAGTCCGACGCCTGATTGATCTGGTCTACCTAAGATCAAAATCACAACACGAGTAGGTTAGACTTGAGATCGAAACAGTTACTTCGGTAACCAGACGCTGGAAGTGAGCTGGGAACGACGGAGTTGGTGTGAAGCTGTTAGCATCGACCGACCATCCCACTTGGTACCCTGACCAAAGGATTTCGCCGGACACAGGCTGGTGGTAGCGACTAAGAGTCAACCCCAAAATAACAGTAGGAGAAATATTAGTTCTGCACTGTGACTGGGAGTTGACCACAGGCCGGCAGCTCAGTGTCACATATTGGTGCCGTGATGACCAGGATTCAACCCTGGATGGGCCAGTGTCATATTGGTTGTTTGTTTTACAGCATATCAACCTAAACGGGTTATTTAATGCCAACAAGTTTTTACAATAGATTTGTATGAATAGAACATATATTCTTTGTAAGGAAACAGTTTGAAGATTCGGTTTCATCGATATATTTTTGTAAAGAGGGCTGTTGTTGAGAGTCTGGTTTCATTAACGTATTCTTTTGTAGAGAAATTGATTTTGACATTCTTGCTTTATAATTTTTGGTTTGGTTTGTTTTACGGCACACCAACCTCAATGGGTCAATACCAACAAGACACCTACTGCTGGTAATACTTTTTTAAAAAATGCACTGCTGGCAATACCCTTTTTCTTCTTTTAAAAATGTACTGCTAGTAATATTTTTTTATTTTTTTCCCCTCAAAAATGTATTACTGGTGCCATAATGTTTTTTTTAGTGGTGTTATCTTCAAAGTCCATGCTTTTCTATTGGATTATTTTTGGAATCCTTGGCTTTGGCCTTAGGCCCTTGTATTGTCTTCTAGCCAGCCATCTGATATTGTTTTGGAATTTTGGGGTTTTCATTCTCATCTTCAGTTTCCATACTTTACAGTACTGTAGATTTATTCTTGTTTAGGATCTTATTTGTCTGTCTTGAAAGGGATCTCAATTGTGTGGTTTCATGTTATAGTGACAATTCTTTTTTGTCTTATGGTTTGTTTTTGGTTTTCTTAGTCTGGGTTCGGGATTTAAGATGGATTAGCAGTGAACTTTCATTGTTATCCAATTTTTGGGGTAAGGAATTATTGGGTTTGGTAGTGATAGTAGGGATGTTTGAAATTTGTTATTGTTTGGTTTGTTTATATTGAGTCTTCAGCTTTGTTGGTTTTTCTTTGAATCTAGTTCAGCACAAGGCCTGGTTGTTAAGTCGGTCAGGCTTTCCCTCAGTAACTCCAAAAGTATCTTCAGTTCCTTCATTAAATCTATCATTTTGTTTTGGGCCATCCCTTGATTTTGGGTTGAGTTGTTTGTAGTTTTGGCTATGCCTGCATAACTTGTAGCCACTGAATCCCCAACTAACCTCTTTGTCTCCGGGAATGATATATTTTTTTGTGTACTTAATTTCTGTTATTATTTTTTTCTTCTTCAATGTTTCAAATTGTTGATCTGGTACATCTCTCCCTGTGGTGTCTGAATTTTCGGCAATTGATATATATGTTTCAACTTTGTGTACCCTATTTTTATTTCAGTTGGAGGTTTTGGGGTGTTAAATTTAAAAATATATATGTTTGTTAGGAATGTTTGGTTGTTTGCCTTTTTTTTTATAGATATTCTTTGGATGTCGGTAATGCCTTGTTGGTAGAGGTGATTTTTTTATTTCATCCAGAATGCAAAGAGAGAGATCTGGGCTTCTCACTACATCCTTTGATGAGTTCAGGAAAATGTGAGGAGTAACCTTTTATTTTGAGATTATGGAAGTATTTCTGTTTAAGTAGAAGGTCTGAGAAAGTTTTCTTTGGTACTTCTACCAGTAAGGTATTGTTGATTAGTTTTTTGACTGATTTTGGTTTTTTCATTTCATTCCATTGTCATCTTCACAAATTGGACAAACTCTCCAGTGAAGATGACTCATTTGTTAATATCCATGATTTCAACATTTCCACTTTGCTTGATATCAGTGATATAGGGCCATCCTCATGTTACTTGTGTATATAATTCTTTTTGGTAGGTTGGTATGGTTACTCATATTGGTAAGGAGGAAAGTGATGTAAAAGTTGACTTTATGCATCCCCATGAACCATAAAAAAAAACAAAAAAAAAAAAAAAAAACCTTCAAATGGCCGGAGGATGGTGATTCATGTTACATTTTGGTAGAAGAATACTGTTCGTGCCATCAGTCCACCTACAACAAGCACTAGAAGAACATACAAGTGATGCAGAATATATATATATATATATATATATATATAAAACTAGCTGCATTTGCTAAACTTCATTCCTAGATAAAAATCATGTGATCAAGTGTTTTCGTTGCCAGATTATTTTTCTAGATGTGAATATTTCTCATGAGGTTGTTTTTGTTTCTCTACTGTTGTACTGTTTAGTATTTTATAACCATTTGACCTAATAAAATCCTGAAGACTAGGGAATGAAAAAAGTGTCACTTTAGTTACTCATCTATCTTCTATTACTGAAAAATCCATTGTTATTGAACTCCCTTGGAGTGTATTATGGAGATTAAATATAAGGTCCATATACTAATGGCCGGAAAAAAATAGCCATTTTCAATTGTTAACTGTAGGCTAATGATGAGAGAACAAGTACCGATATACTTTCTGTCTCATAAGCTCTCAAAGACACAACAGAGATGGCCAGTAACAGAAAGAGAGGCATATGCTATTATGTATGCTCTCCAAAAACTGGACTACTTGAATGGTGCTGTCTTTACTATAAAAACAGACCACAGGCCCCTTCAGTACCTACTGCAGTCAGAATGGATGAATAAGAAGAAGATTCAACAGTGGGTGCTAAAGTTAAGTGGCTACCACTGTAAGAGAGTATTTTTATTTTATTTACAAAAATAGCCCGTGGAAGAAGCCATGTGTGAGGTCTTGTCAAGTTATTGCCGAGGGAGATAGAAAGAAAGACAAATATGGAATTATTGGCTAAAACATGTGTTGGTTGTAAAAAATTTGAGTTGGAGACAGGCAGTGAGAATCAATGTTAATTATCTTTCCAAGATATTGTTCAAATTTTTTTTTTCTTGGATACAGGCAAAGAGAAGCAATGTAGCAATTATAAAATTTTGGCATTGTCTCGATATAGGTGAGAGGATTGTTATCATTTACTTTGCCAACAGACGCTAAGATGTCGAATGGCAATGTGGCAATTGTAAACTTTTGGCAATCTCCAAAAATAGTGGAGAATTGAGATTTGACAAGATAAAAGAATTCAATTTCTTAACAAGTCAAAGATTCCATGATAAAGCTAACTTGGCATAGAGAACCAGATGGCAAACTTTGACAGTGATTAATGAGACAGTAAGAGTGCTGGATAAGTGACTTTTGGGTGGCCCAGGAAAAAGAGAACATATAAAAATTTAATTGGCAAGGAGAATTTTGTAAACAAAAATTCTAGATTATAATTTTAAGGAGGCCAGCTTATACACACCCACACTGTTGATGGATCATTGGTTGTATGATGGCATGGTGATAGGCGGAGGTGAATGGATGAGAAAGACGGAGAAGATGTTAACGCCCACTGAAAGGATCGGTATAGGATATCAATGTGAGAGAGAAAGAGTCTAGAAGGATATTTCTCCTCCAAACTTCCCTCAGGAACGATGGAGACCCCCCCCAATGGGAAGTGGTTAAATTTCCAAAAATATGAAATAATCAATTTTCCTGTCCTGACAACAAAGAGATTTCTTGTTAGAAATAGAGATTACCAAGAACCCCAGGCCACTTCGGGTCCACACACAGAGATTTGGTTGGTACCCATATAAACAAATGACAATAGGTCATTCAGCAGAGCAGTTGAGAAGTTGGAGTAGTTGAATTGAAGTTGAGCAGGTTTTGAACCAGGGTGTTGCCTCGCAGATGTTGACCGAGAGATTCCACGACCTCCAACTTTGCCGATTCTACCGATAGCATCTCTTTTCAAGCCATAGTCAACAAGGTCTACTTTTGATGGTAATAGTGTGTATTTTATCTTTGTCAAGTCCTGTTCTATAGGCAATAAGCTTTACATCCATTGCATCCAACTGATCAACTAAAATCAATCCAACCTGTTTATCATTGAATAAACCATGACATGTTTCAACTATTAGCTCAGTACAAATAGAACAATTCATCTTTAACTGAAAAAAGAAACTACTGTACTTCAAATCCAGTGTGCAAGTGAAAAATCTAAGTAATTAGAAAAATTACCACCTGGATACTGGATGGTAAGTGACAGTTGTTTCAGGACCTAACAGTGCATAGTGTAGTTTAAATGTAATCTTTTAAAAACGCTTTTATATTCATTTTTATTATGACTTTCTTCTGATTAAAACAAAATCAAATATTTTTGTTTCATGAAAATAATTTTTCAAAATTATCTAAAAAATAAAAATTTGAAAAATGTAATGAAAACATTTATATAGTTGAAGGAAATGCTTTCATTACTTTTTTCAAATAATTTTTCAAAATTATTTTCATGAAACATATATTTTGTGATAAACTAGAATTCAAACCAACATCTAATTTTTTTTTTTACTCCAAACAAGATTGATGAACCGCATAATGCAATTATATCTATTTCAGCCAAATCACAAGATTTTTAAATAAAAAAATTCTTTACCAAATGCCACAAGAAGTAGGTAAACCTTTACAAAAGGGAGACCGATTCAGAATTGGAACGGGAAGTGATGGCACATACACTGAACAGGTCATAAAAATTCAGGATGTGGAATTAATAAATTCTAAACACTTCAAATACCTCAGTGTATGGATCAGTTATAACCAATTTAATATAGGAAATTGAACACAGGTTATACAAGGAATATTTTTGTCCAACACCATAAGATGCCACAAAACCAAAATATTAATCTGAAAATGTCATGTTCTTAAATATAAATGACCTAGACTCATAGTGAGACAGAGATTGTACTTGAACTCCAAATACTTGTGGAAAGATCATGCCTTGGCAATGATTGTGCCATCAGTCATTTAATTTGGGGACCCTAACAATCCTGTCATGGTGTAGAAAAAATTGACAAACCAATTTCAAAAGTAAAACACAGCTGAACAAGTTAGTAGTGTGGAGGAGATTATATTCACTTAAATTGAAAGAAGGCGATTCTGTTAGACATATTAAAGCAACGATGGAAATATTTGAAGAGATGAGACAGATTGAGTTTTACATCTTTTAGCTAGCCTACCAGATTCTTATGTTGGTGACAAAACTTGAAGCTAGTCATTATGTGCCTAAGTGGCCATTGGTGACTGATAACTGTTGTACAAGCAGTCAAAGTTTAAAGAAAAGGGAAGTATTTAAGCCGAATGCAAAGCTATATCATGAAAACATAAAAGTGGACCAAAGTGTTATTGTGAAAGGAAAAAAAAAAAAAAGTAAAAGAGAGAGAGAGAGAGAGAAGAGGACACAATAATACATTACTAAGGAAAAGGGGAATTGGGTTATGGACTATGGAGCAACATGTCACATGTGAAAAGGTTTCTAAACTTTAGACAGCTGGATGCAGCAGAGAAAATAGTTCCCAAAAGAATTACCAACTCAAAACCACATTTGTCTAATATAGCAATTACACATTTCTTGATACCTCAAGATGTTAGTGGAAAGTTTAACAGAGTATTTGTAATGTTTATGGACAGCTGATGTTATTAAATTGTTCGTGATTGTTACACTAGCAATTTGCTCTTCAGTTCATAATTTGTTCACATTTCAAGTAAGCTTGGCAAATTGTACAAAGAATTCAAGAGGTGCATTTCAGCAGGTACACAACAACTTTATCTGGGGTCTGATGACAAGCAGCAATCTCAACTGATCAAAAGACACCCCTTTCATGTAACATGTACTCTTCACTTGGTGCTAAGAAGTGAAAACTTCTACCACAGCTAGCAAGAGTGTGTATATTGTGTGCCCTGATTAAGCAATTGGGCATAATTGGTGCTGTGGCCAGGCAAAGGTGTATAGTCATAACTTCAACACCAATTGGGCTACCAAGATAAAATTTGGACAGTCTTGTTTTGTCATGCTCTTTATGTCTGTATTAATAGGGCCCTTGATTTTTCCATTTCAAATTTTCCTCAATTCTGTTTCCACTTTTGGTAAATTCCGTTTATACTTTTAGGAAATTTCATTTTTTCCCCTTTTTTATAGTATTTTATGAGAAAATTGCAATTCAATATGCTATAATTATAAAAACTGAAAACAAAACAATAATTCAAAGTTTTATTGCATATAAAGAAATAGCAAATATCTACAAATCTTTTTTTTTTTTTAAATGTTAAAATCCAAAAATAAATATGTAAAAATAAAAAAAAAATGTAACATGACTAGACAAAACAATGGAATGTTAGTGCATAATTATCTTTGAGGTAGAACTTTTTATCAGAGCTTCCTTCTTTAAGAATGCATTCAAATTGTTTTATTTTTAAGTATTTAGATTGATTTATAATTGATTCATAATATAAAAATTACATTTGAAGTATCAACAGCAAATAACTTGAATCTCAATAATATCTGAATTAAGTCAAACATTTTGACTAAAATTTTACAAAACAGTAATTAAACCATAATAACTGAATCTTTGTAACACAAATTAGACATATTAATTCAAACTTTAAATAAAACAACTTATCCAAAGTTGAAAAACTGCTCAAATTTAAAATTGCTAATTTCTTAATTTGGGAAATATTTAATCTTTAAATCTATTTCATGTAAGTTTAATGCATTAAAACGGCTCATGAATATTGCGCTTTAATGCACTACCTTGACTATATGACTTTATTGGCAATCTGCTATTGTTTGAATTCCAAAATGATAGTATATTAAAAGGATTTGGTAAATAAATCATCTTGGTAATTCACATACATTTGGAATTCTTCAAGAAGATTAGTAGAAGGACATTGCAAGTACTTGATGGCTACAAAACTGTCCAAATCATGGCCTATATGGGGTAGCTGGCTAGGATCAAACAGGTGAGCTGCCTTGTAAAAGTTATACACAGGGTGGGTATCCAGGTATTTATTCAGATTCAAGAAAGATATGCTGACAAAAAATCTTGGAATTTTGAAATAACTCTTTCCCTCTCCATGTTTTCTAGTTCAGACAGAAGATAATCAGTTTGATTTTGATGTAACAGTATGCAAATACTGTTTTACATCCTCCATCATGTCAAATACAACACATGCAAGCAGAGATTTAGTTCCTTCTAAGTTTGTCAAAGCTGTAATTAAACAAGTGGTCCTCATTTATAAAATTCTGATTTAGGTGCAAGTAAGAGGAATACTATTAGGTTGGTGCAAAAATAATTTTGTTTTTTAACATATGTTACTATGTGAAAAAACGAAATTATTTTTGCACCAACCTAATATCTACTGCAAGGCCATCGCTCTTTTTTTGCTTATTAGCGATATTTGGCCAAATTAAAGCAGGCCCAACTTAGTTAATATTATTAAAGGATTTTTTTGTTCAATTTGTTACAATAGTGAAGCACTGAAGATGATGCAATTATTAATCCGGGAGAATTGCTGTGTAACCTTAAGCTTAGACAAGCCAATTGTTTTATAGAATGGTGTTTTTGGAGAATTGTTTTTCTTAATTTCTAAATTGTATGGTAGGCACGTAATAGCATTTAAAGGGTTTGTTTGTTCTTTCTCCCCTCCAATTTTGACATCAACTGTCTTCCATTTTGACTTCAGCAATGGATCTGTGGCCATGGCAAAGCTGTGACCTTCTGACTCATCTTTTAGCAACATAGTTTCTTAGTTATAAAATATTTAAAAATTGACTAGCCAACATATTCTCAGAAAAATCGACAACCCACTTTTTTTTTTTTTATGTAAACATTTGTTCTTAATTATCTTTCGTTTTTATAATGAAAAAAAATGACAAAGATTTATAAAAACAAATTTTAAGGAAATAACTATGTTATGTCAAATTTATTAAAATGTTTAACAAAATTGGAGAGACTCTTATTAAAAAAAAAAAAAAAAAAAAAAAAATTTCAAATTAACTTATTGAAAATTCCATTAAAAACCCAGATTCGATGATCCCACCTGCAATCTCATGATTGCAATAAATTTATTCCCCTATAAAGATTTTTATATACTAAATGATTAATTCATTATTATTGAAAATGATATGATAAACAGATTTTGTTTCAGATTTGCTAGGATTAGAAAAACTGAACCTCACCCCCAAGTAAAGAGTATAACAGAAATAAAAATAAAACCTTACCAAAGTATTTCTGTCATTTTCCACTTGTGTACGTTTTTGGAATTCCAGTTTTATTTGGCTCCTATAGTGGTGGCAGTACAGGGGAAGAAGAAAAAAGAAAAAAGTATTTCAAAACTTAATCTAACTTTTAACTTCTTTGAATTAAAAATTTATATATATTATGTAAGCATTTATACACACACTTACCTAGGAGTGCAGAAAAATTCTCAGGCCAACATACTTTCCAAGATCTAAATAGCCAAATGTCAGAATTTTGGAACCCTCTCTTGGGTGAGCTAGGAATTTTTCAGCACCCCTTCTATGAATGGATTTTTGAATGGAAAAAATAATGAAAAGTGAGAGGGAGAAGAAAAATTCATCAGTGAATGAAAGAGTAAAATTTATAATTATTAGTATAAAAAAAAAAAAAAAAAAAAAAAATCAGATTAACTTGTTATTTATCATTGAAAATTCATTGTAATTTAAATTGAATGGGTTGATCAGTATTTATTTGTGGTTCTAACCTAGGGGAGCTCAAACATTTTAGACTATCACCCCATTGCATGGAATCTGTAATCCCTCATCAATTCCCCAAAAGCACATATAAACAACGTATCAATTATTTTTTCTATTTAATTCCCTTACCCTTTCATTACTGCTTAGAGATTCATTTTAGCTTTATATTTTGTTATTTCTTTCTATTTCTCTTCCTATACTATAGCATTTCAAAATGGAGACTAAACAGTTTTCAACAAAACAAATGAGGCATAAAAAAACTGAGCTAGCAAATATTTATTGTTCCTAACTCATGAATTGCGGAATATCTATGTACTCATGCATGTCAAAAATTCATATCCTCAAGAACCAAGGCTGGCTGTATAAAACGCTGAATATGTGCCAGCAGAGCAGTACATTTAGACAGGGTTATGAGAGCTATATTATTAGCAATCACTTGCTCAAGTTGTGCACCAAGAAATTCAATTTGTGTTGCTTTTCCCCGTCCTTCACTTGCAAGAACTTAAGAAAGCTTCAAAGCGACCTTGGATTTTACACCAGCCTTAAGAAATGACCATGCTCCTTCTGTCGATGTTTGTTTTTGTTGATATCACTATTAGCATTCTCTGGCTCATTATGAACTATTTTTGAGTGTGAATAATAGTCCATTCAAATGTTGTCAAAACTCACAAACATTGAATCTCTGCTGTATTAATGCTGCCATCTACTTCAATGTTATTCATGGGTTCCTTGTATTCAGCACCAATTTTAGAATGACGCAATCCACCATGTTGCTTTTTGGGTTCATCATATGTAATCTCCCATCAGTATGCTGTGAATTATTAATTTACAGACTGTAAGACTTCGCCAGTCTCCATTAGTATCATATGCTATTATTTGCTTCTTCAAATCAGTTGCCTGAACTTTAATATAATTACCATGGTGATTACCAACAGCTGCCATGATAATCATTTCAGATGCAGAAGGGCGAAGAATGAAATATTTTATTTGTTAAAGAAAACCACATGATTGTGATTAATTTAATAAATATGCATATATGTTGTGTTTAAGTGATGACACATGTCGTGAATTACTGTTTTTGGACATTTACATTTACACCTGGGTGGGTACAAATTTGAAATTGTTTGGTACCAACTCAAATTTGATTGATCCAACTTGAACTTTAAATGCTATAGTTGTTGGAATAAAAAAATTTAAATAATATAGGCAATAATAAACATTAAAAATAAATTACCTTTTTATTGAGTTGGTTGACATTAATGGTAAGGGTGTGCTGATGAGCATTGATATTTGGTTGGAAATTGGTTCAGTTTGTGTCTAGACTTAATTAGAATTGTATTTTGGTGGTTAAAACCATTTCAGTTGTGTGTAACAGTGGAATGCAAGTAAAAAATGGTTCAACTACTGCAACTACTTTGGGTCATTTAGTAGCAGTATTTACATTACTCCAATAGTCAGAGGCTTTTAATTTTGGGCAAGGATTTAGCTTCAAGATCAACACATACCAATGACATTAACATGTGAGATTCAGTGTCTGTATTTCCAAATCAAATGACATAATCCAATTAAATACATGAATTTTATAAAGGTTCACAAAAGGTATTTTAAAGTCTTCCCTTAATTTTCCAGGTGCTTTGTGTATATCTTAATGTCAGTCTGAAATATTTTCATATTTTCCTTTCAATTAAAGTATCTGTGTTCGTGATAGTACAGGACTTCACACAAACCTCCAAAACCTCTTCCTCACATCTTGCCTTGAGAAATGCTCTGCTGAAGTGTTACCTCTCATGGGCACTTTATACCATTTACTGGTCAGTGTTAAAGTTGAAGTCAAAATGTATCCCCTGATGTACTGTTTCACAGGTCAGTATTTTGATATACCAAAGCTGACTGGGATGACTTCAGATCTTACATGACTGAAGCTCCTCTTTCAGCAGTCTTCAAATACAGAACTCCAGAACTGCTGCCCTCATCTCTGGATGAATCCTTTCCGGCATGGAAAGGATTATACTCCCCACAAGTATCACCAAAAGCTGAACAGCCAGCTGGAGGTTCACTTCAGAATGTGCTGCTTACCATAACCACTACTATAATATCATAGGGAATGGTGTAGGACTCTTACTGAATTCAGAACTGTCAGTAATCATTGCAAGACAGTTCTTGAAAATGCTAATCCTAGTCAAGGTTGAAAGCAAACAACTTCAATCATATGATTTCTGGAAAATCTCTAACCAAATTCTCAAAGCATCAATTTATCATAAATGGCTTTGAATTTATCTTATGCTAGTCAGATAGGACAAAGCTCTTTTCTCTCTAATTGTACATTAGATAACAAGAGTGACAACCCCCAACCCACCCTCAAGGTGAACAAACTTACATCTTGGGAAGTCTCGATACTTAATTATTTCCAATCTTAGAAAAATTGTTCAACCTAAAGGAGAAATCCTTCTCAAGGATATGGAAAGTGTTAAGTGCATGCCTGATTTTTTAATAACACATGAGCATTCATTGTCAACTCAATATCAGCTCATCAGTGAACTTTAAAGCTATAATCAAAAACATCTTTTAGTGAAGAACAATATTGTGGACTTCAATCTGCTTGGTCTGCTGTTGATATCCTAACAATCATTACACACTTTTGTGATGCTTGTTGTAGTAGAGACTTTGTAATCGCATATACAACTATAGTACACTGTTGAACAATACTGGTGCCAGACGCCTTCGAATAGCACTCGCACTAATAGTACTTGCTCAATAATACTCACTTGAATATTAGTCTTAATAGAGAAATAGTATAGTGAATAGAATAGAAATAGCAATCCATATAGTAATAGAAATGCAGATCAATCAGACATCATGCAACTTTCTAGTTATGAGTTTCTCCTATGGTCACATGGTTTACTAATGGGATCACCTGTGTTTGCTCACTGGTGATCTGTGTTCAAATTCAAGTGTCGGCAGTGACACTTTATTCCTATATAACACCTCCCCTTTGAGATGACTTCTCGAGTCTATATTTCTTCAGCTTCGGTTCAATATTCAAATGTTCCAATGCTGTTCTTTTTCTTTAACTGGACCTCCTTTGTCCACTAATTTCTGGCGATGTGTGTACGTCAAACATGTCATACAATATTTCCATCGGTAACTCATTCTGTGGACTTAGTAAATCAGTGAATCTGTTTTAACTGATTAAGGTATCGCTTATGTTCTCACCTTTGTCCCTGTACCATGTATGTCATATTTCTCATCCATATTTTTTTTTTTTTATAATACCATCTTCCCAAAATTCTCTTCTACGTTGGTACATTTTAAAAAACTTTATCACCAGATTTAAAATATTTATTTATATTATTTTTAATTCCTTGATGTTCTTGTTTTCCATTTTGGTAGTAATTTGTTAAATACAAACGTAATCTTCCTGGTGAACATCAACTCTGCAGGTGACATTCCAGACACGGTGTTCGGGTTTGGTGTTATTCTGTAAACACTCAAAAATTGATGTAGCACTTCTTCATCTGACTCCTCGCCCTACAACTTTTTTAGGGCCCTTTTAAAAGTATCAGCAAACCGTTCCACTCGTCTGTTTGAGTGATAAGGGGGAGTTGTAATATGTTCTATTGCTAATGATTTGCAAAAAAAAAACTTAAATTCACTAGACATGAATTGAGTCCCATTATCTGAAACAATAAAGTCAGGAACACCGAACCTTGTATAAATCTTGAGTAGCAAATTTATCATTACCACGTTAGTTGGTCTTATACATTTTAATATTTCTGACCATTTCAACCATCAACTAACACTAGATATCATGCTCCATTTACAGGTCATGTGAAATCTATATGTATTCTGGACCATGCCATATTGGTTTTCAGCCAAGGTTGAATTTTGATAGGCAGTGACTTCGCTGCCAGAGCAAAGCCTTTGCATGATTTCAATACATTTTTGATATCTTGATCCATTTTTTGGCCATTAGGTATAACACCTCATTAAGGATTTCATTCTAGAAATTCCTGGATATCCTAGGTAAAATTCCTTTAGCATACGTCTTTGCAATGATTCTGGTATCACAATTCTTTCTGCATAAACAAGTACATCATTACATAATGAAAATGCATTAATTCCAATAATGTTTTCCTTTAAATCTCAATTGCTTCTTCATTTTTATTATAAAGTCATCTTTTCTGACTTAACTCTTATTTCCTTCAATGTTATGGGTAGTTCTCTTACAGTATTGTATAATAAATTATTAATTTCATTTTTGGCCCTTATTACCACAATTACTGTCTTCAAGTGGTTCGCAGAATCTCGGTATTAGTCTAGACAATCTGCCCGCATGACAGTTTTTTGGATGTTAGAAATTCCATTTTATAATTCTAGTTCAATAGGATAATTCCTCAGCGCTGCAGTTTATTTGCTGTATGTGTGGGAATACCCCTTTTTTGATCCATGTATGGACAATAATGGACGATGGTCTGTCTGTAGTATGAATTCTGTACCATGTATGAATTTGTGAAACTTTTTCATAGCAAATATGATGGCCAATGTTACCTGGTTGTAGCTTTTTTTCAGCTGCAATTAATGATCTTGAAGAAGCATGAGCTATTGGTTTAGTTGTTTTGTCCTCATATTTGTGTAGTACCACTGCTCCAATACCCAAATCACTTGAATCTGATGCAACCACAATCCTTTAATTTAGGGTTAAAATGAGCTAGTGACAAATCAGATGTTAAGACTTTTTTGATTGCCTCAAAAGCACTTTGACATTTATCTGTCCAATCCCATTTCCCATCTTTCTTTAGCAGGTTAGGTATATATGATAGTAATTAGCAAAGCCTAAAACTGTAACTTTGTTGCGCTCATGTCCTTTATTGTGCTCACTCTTGAAGAATCGGGTCATCTACCATGGTTTTCATCAATATTTTGTCCTAAATACTTAACTCTAGACATAAACAATTCGAATTTTCCTTCACTAATCATATTTTTTGATTCTTTCAAATACTTTTTCTTTTACACATCTTCTGCATGTTGCTTTCGGGTCTTGCTTTTAGTTAGCATGTCATTCAAATATGGTTGAACACAATGCAAACTGTCAATCATGCTATCCATTATCTGTTGGAATATGCTTGGTGCTACCTTTATATTGAAAGGAAGGCAGTTGAATTTGTATAACCCTCTATGAGTGTTAATTGTTAATAGTTTTGAGCACTCTTTCTCTACTAGTACTTGTAGATAAATGTCTGACAGAGCCATTTTAGAAAAAAAAAAAAAAATTACCTCCATCTAATTTGGTAAAAATTTACTCTGAACTTGATAACAGGTAATTATGTTGTTTTAAACTTTCATTTAACACTGCTGAAAGATCAGCACATACGCAGATTTTATTAGTATTTTTTTTTTTTTTTTTTTTTTTTTAAATAAAGACCGTTGGTGATTCCCATTCAGGATAATCTTTTTTGAGAACACATCTAACTTTTCTAGTCCATCCAATTCATTATTAATCGGATCTAAGGCTTCAAAAGGTACACTCCATTTTGGATTAAATGTTGGTGTTACATTCTCTTTTAACTCAAACTTAGCTTTTGCTTTCTGACTTGTCCCTAGACCTCTGAGAAAACTTTTTCAGTTCATTTTTCAATTTTTCATTTGCCATATTAGTACTGGTTGTAACAACATTTATCTTGCTGCAAAAAAAGTTAATTGAAAGATCCCAAAGATCAAATAATGCAATCCAGTCTGTTTCAAACAAATTAGCAGTATTCTTTAATACAAACCCCACTTCTTTTTTGGTTTTTCCCCCACAAAAGAAATATTACAGCTGAATTCACCCCAAAAGATCAATCTCTTTTCTGAGACTCCATACACAATTTTATCAGAAGTCAATAAACTGGGTTTATCCATTTTCTCCATGTCTGTTCATTTATGATAGTGATATCAGATCCTGTACCCAGTTGCAATTTTATTTTTTACATCATTAACTTGCACAAAAACAAATTTCCTTTTTTTGAGATGTCTTGTTAATTTCCCTTTTAGATTTATTATTGTTACTCCATGTATTTATCATGTTCATGTACGTTTTTTCTCCATTTTTAGTATCTGAAACACATACTTTTGTGTCATAATCTCCCAGTGTCATAACATTTTTTGTTCTTGGAAAAGCAATCACTTTTAAAATACCTCCACAACCATGACAAGTATTAGATATTGGGGGCGGGGGACATCCTTTTCCCTGTTCTGTTAGGATTTGAAAAACGTTTGTAGTTTTCCCTTAGATGGTTGGACACTATGTACTTGCGAATTGACTTTTTCCTCAATCCTTGTGGTATTCACAATATGTTGACATTCTTCTGCTATTTTCTGGAGATTTAATTTGGAATCCCTTTCTAATACAGCAAGTATCCTGGATCTTATCTCTGCATCCTTATTAGAAATTAAACCTGTACAAATATCAGGCACTTAAATAAATCCAGAGTTAATTCATTTAACTTGAATGACTCACATTCTCGATTCACAACTCCTGCATAAATGACAAAATCTTCATCGTTGGGCTTTACTAAGTTAAGACATTGTCATTGTGCATTAAATAATGAGCTTCTATCAACAAAATTTTTTTTGATAGTATTAGAACAGTTTCATCAAAATTTATCTCCTGTTTTTTTCGGCAAATTCACATATTTTTCATGTTCCACAGGGGACAATTTCCTTAATAATAATCAAACTTTCTTTTCATCATCCCAATGTGAACAATCCCTTTTGAAGATCCCTTCATATCTTATAAGCTGGAAAGTTATCCTTTAATTTGGATTGTATACAAATTCACTGATTGAATTAGCAACAGCATCTGGAGTGAATGACTAAATAACTCAAAAAACTTCAGTTGTCATATTTTTAATTGTAATTGCTGTTCAGTTTGTGGTTGCAAATAGTGTTCTTGTAATTTTTGTTGTGCCAACTATTGTCTTTGTTGTTGCTTTTGTATTGATATTTGAACCATAATAGCTTTTAGTTCTTCCATTTTACTGAACTCTGCTGAACGGATCCTCATGTAAGTTCAAGAAATCCTTGTGATGTCAATGAATACTAGTTGTCACTTTCATAATGCTCAATGTAGCAGAGACTTTATAATCACAAATACAACTATAGTAACACCATTGAACAATACTGGTGTCAGATGCCTTTGAATAGCACTCGCACTAATAGTACTTGCTCAACAATACTCACTCAAATAATAATCTGAATAGAGAAATAATATAGTGAATAGAGTAGAGAATAGCAATCTGTATAGTAATAAAGGATAGAATAGAAATGCAGATCAATCAGATGTTACACGACTTCCTACTTATGCGTTTCCTCTGTAATTCAATAATGGAATTGCTTGTGTTGGCTCACTGGTGATCTATGTTCAAACTCAAGTGTCAGCGGCAACACCTTATTCCTGTATAACACTCACAGAATTAGTAAGGGCTGAAGCCCAGCAGATCAATTCAGGTATACCCAAAAACATGCTTCCGAGTCCTACCTTCTTTCTATTAATGATCTGCCTAAAGCACATACTCTGATCTTTAGTGAATATCTATGCAGAGCATACAACAGTATATGGATGCACCTCCAAAGTTCAACCCCTTCCCATAGATGAAATGTTGCAAGTCTCTCACTACTATTTCTATTGGAAAATACTCAAGAGTTACATTCCTTAGTTTGCCCCCAACTTTAGCCCTCCCAGTTAAGACCTGCTACGCCATGTACAATATGTGTAGTCCTGGCGATGCACATACTATGCAGCTAATGAAAGCATCATAGAATCTACGATGACTATGATCCTGACTGTGACTGTTTAATTAAGTCAAAATATATTTTGCAAAGGAGTTTCAGTTTCAAATTTTGAACATGAAACTTTTGCTGAGAAAAGTTTATAAATGAAGGCAGATTTATTTTTTTAATTTGAAGGAACACTGGCAGTACAGAAACTAAAATGGTGGGACATATAACTGATTACAGGACACAAAGTTATATCAAAGTGGTATCTGTTACAAAAAACAAAAACAAAAAACAAACTGATTTTTCTTATACCTGTTTTCCATGTCAAAATCCAATACTTGTATTATGCAAGAATTGTTATGTAAAACTTTATGCAAATGAGATAAATCTTGTTTACATTACAAATCTGATTTTAATTTAACATTTTAAGCTTAAATCGAAGAAAAAAAAAAAAAAAAAAAAAAAAAAAAAGCGTTGAACACACACACACACACAAAGAGAAAAGCTCATTTTTTAATATATACCTGTAATGTTTTTAATTCATGTGCATTGCACCAGCTTCCAAGTTTTTTGTTTTTTTTATTTAGAAATTTCAGGTTTGTAGGTTTCAGAACAAAAACCCTTTTTTATTGCAGCTGCTCTAATTTGGGCTTTATTTTTTACAATGTTCCTTGGTACATAGGAAATCACAGTTCACCACAGATTCCTTTTCTTCTGTGAATTGTCATGACTTATTGAGAAAGATAATGGAGTAGTTTCCTGTTGTCTCAACAGTTTTAAATTCAGTTATCCTTCTCCTAAAGTGGAGTACCACCCAATGTTAGAGAGCCCAGTCTACCCTGTTATCTTGCCTATAGCTAAGAGTGGAGAAGAGAGAGTACAATGCTCTCCAAAAGCATTAGTGCAAAACTGAAGGCAACAGATGAAGCTGAAATTTGAACTCTGCTCACCTCTGATTAGACACTATGCAGATAACCATCATACTACATGCACATCCTTAGCCTTTATAACCTACAATAAAATTCTAGAGAGCCTTTGGGATGGACATAAAATGTCCCCATGAATAACTAACCTTTCCTTTGAAAGTTTATGAAACACACAAACGGAAGTTTTAGTATCAATCATGTTTTATCAATTACCTCATAACTTTGACCAGGTAAAGAAAGAAAAAAAAAAATTTCATTACTATTTGTTACAATATATATTTTCCAAAAATCTTACGAGTACAATCAACAAACCAGAGAAAATTTCTGCAGACAGGTTTTTAATTATTCAAAGACAATTTATAATAGAATAAATTAAATATATTTTAAAAGAATTAAAATAACCCAGTTCAATCTGAAAATTAGCAAATTTAACGTTGTGACACTATTTAGCTAATTTTAATTGGCTAACTAGTTAACCAGAGAATTTAAAACAGAAAATAGACATTCTTAAAGTGGAAAAAAAGAGCTATAACGAAAGATAGACTGATCGACATTAAAAGATTTTAATTTGTTTACAAAAATAGCCCGCAGAATAAGCCACGTGTGAGGTCTTGTCATGTCGAGTTATCACTGAGGGTGATAGAAACGCAATTATGGAATTATCGGCCAAAACACGTGCCGATACAGGCAGGAAGATTCAATGTTAATTATCTTTCCAAGATATCATTTAATTTCTTTTCTTGGATACAGGCGAAGAGAAGCAATGTGGCAATTATAAAATTTTGGCATTGTCTCGATATAGGCGAGAGGATTGTTATCCTTTACTTCGCCGACAGATGCTAAGGCAATGAATGGCAATGTGGCAATTGTAAACTTTCGGCAGTCCCCAGAAAATAATGAAGAATTGAGATTTGGCGAGATAAAATAATTTGGTTTCTTAATAGGTCAGGGATTACATGCTGAAGTTGCAGTTGAGTTGAGCTGGTTTTGAACCAGGGTGTTGCCTCGCAGAAGCTGACCCAGAGATTCCATGACCTCCAACTTCGCCGATGCTACCAACAGCAAGTTATACCGATGAACGAAGTTAAGCCAGCACTTAAAAATAAAATTAGTTGACTTACGATATCAACTTGCATAGAAGTATCACACTTTGTAGGAAACAGGCTGGGAGAAAAACACGCTCTTGTATACAACAGAAGGATTTAGTTAAATTGTTATTTCTTAAACATACTTGGACCTCTTGGGTTTTTCTTTCATTTATTTTTTTTTTCTTTCTTTGTGCTTGTGCAATGCCACCTTCAATTTGGACTCAGCTGACACTACGGCCCAACACATGATTGATCTCATCTACCCAAGATCAAAGTCACAACGTGGGTAGGTTAGACTTGAGATCAAGGCAGTTACTCCAGTAACCGGATGTTGCAAGTGAGCTGTGAACAAGAGTTGGCATTGAACCGGTACAACTGGTGAAGCTGTTAACATAAACAACCAGAACTCGAACCTGGTGCCACATATTGTTGCCGTAACCACTGGATTCGACCCTTGATGGCTGAGTATCACATATTGGTATCCTGATCAGGGGATTTCGTCGAGTAGCGACGACCACTGAACGACCGGGACACAGGCTGGTGACAGCGACAAAGAGTCAACCCCAAAACGTGGGTAGAAGAAACCTTACAGCTTCACAATGCCACTGGGAGTTGACCAAGGGCTGACAGCTTGGTGTCACAACATTTTGCTTGGATTGTGGTCAAAATCTAGTAAAAAGTTTTTGTACCTTGGTAATGTCAAGCAAATCTGCTTTTTTGATGTGGTTTTCCCATATTCCTAAGTCCAGGTAAAATAAAAAAAAATAAAAATTGCACAAAGCAGTTTATTAAAAGTAAAGTTAATTTTGATTTTGTTGCTTTCCCTATCTATACCAGGGCTTTAATAGTCAAAGCTTTGAAGAACAAAAAAACTTACCTTGCATGTTTAAGCTCAATCTCTAGTGTTGCCTTTTCCTGCTGACATTTTCTTAGATCTTCTCGTAATTTTAAAATATCCTTTTCTGTTTGAAACCAATGGGAGTAAGCCTTGTGCACACTATGCACAAACCTCTGAAATTCTGGAAAGATTCAAAATGATCACAAGTGAAAAAAAATTTGAAAAAGTGAGGGTGAGAAACAAAAATAAAAATGAATCAAATCTCAATTGACAATTTGCAAGAATACATTTTAGCAATTACAATCGTTTTATAATTTTTTATGTAGATAAAGCTTGACAACTTTATGTACTGTCTACAAAACTAATATAATTATTTGACTAGGATTCACTAATTCTATTCTTAAAAAGGAAATCATTCCTTAAAAAAATTGTAGCTTTTTTTTTTCTTGGTTTCACTAAGACTGCCAAAATGTTTGCTCACTAGTATAATTACAGATTTGTATTATAATTATTGTTTAATCATTTAATAGGTTGAGTGGGTGTAGCATTACATTACAAACAATGGCTTTCAGCTGATAGAACTATAGAAACCAACTTCTATAATTCAGTGGATCACAGCTAATTTCCATAATGCTGTTATTTAACGTCCTGATTGGACAATAAATATTAAAACTGTAAATCTTGTACAAACTAAACACTTGCAGGCACCAGGTTAGGTTTACAGTAGCTGGCATTTTGATTGGTCCATTAATACCAATATCATGTTTCCACCTATGTCCACATGGTTGACCTCAAATTGAACTGTTCAAACTTAATTTTCTGCCAAAAACTGATTATGTGTTCATGAGCCTCCCACGTGATCAAGAAAACTCATAACAATAGATATTTTTATATTTTTTATATTTATATTTCATAACAAGTACAAATAATATAATGGAGCTGTTTAAAACACTTTAGATCACACAACCCAGAACTCCTAAAGTAATATTGAAAGTTATTTTATAGACCTGGTATTCAGAAATTGTGTGTATGAACATCAAATTTGAACAAGTATTTATAGGTTTGGTAAGAAATTAAACAGTTTGTGTTGATGGTGAAAGTGATTGGAATAGTTTGCTCAATTTGCTGTAGAGTTGTCTTGCTTTGACTTTATCTGTGATGACTTCCTTTATGTCGTTAAGATATTGAGTGAGTGTCTTTATGAATCTCGTCTTGAATTTGTCATCTGAAGAGTTGATGGCAGTTGAATTTACCAAGCTGTTCTGATATAATAAATTTAACTTTCAGCCAGGAAGTTGGGTTTCTTAGATTTCTGAATTGAGCTGTCAAAGTTGTTGAAGTCAATGAAGAAATTGAATTGCAAACACAGATATGATGTTAATAAAAATTAACTTTTTAGCGAGGAAGTTGGGTTTCATAGATTCGAGTGATGAGTTGATTATTTTAAGGACTCAATAAGTTGTGTTGAAGTTTCATATTTATGAGTATTCTTGATCATGTGGGAGGCTTGTGAACACATAATTTTGTGACAAAATCTGGTTAAGTTTGAACAGGTCAACCTTGCGGACATAGGCTGAAACACAATATTGGTATTAATGGACCAATTAAAACATCAGCTACTGTAAACCTACCTTGGACCATACAAGTGCTTACAAGATTTACAGTTTTAATATTTTTTGTCCAATCAGAACATTGTTAAATAACAGCATTATGGAAATTAGCTGTGACCCTCGGAATTGTAGAAGTTGGTTTCTACAGAACCACACTACAAACTGTCAATCTACAGAATTTATTGAAACTTTTTGCGTAATCTAAAAAAAAAAAAAAAAAAAAAGCATGGTTTCATTGAAAAAGAACAATCAAAATTTTGTTCTGAGAAAAGTTCTTTGATGAATGATGAAGTCATAGTTATTGTAAATTTTGCTGAGAATTATTTATTTTGCAGGATGCTGCACAAGGCTTCCACTAGAATAATTCTCAAGTCACATTATATTCATTTGTTTGTTATTATAGAAATGACAAAGAGCTGGAGAATATTAATATTGTAATTATATCAGATTGTCTCAAGTTTGACACAGTAACTGTCCAAAGAAAACTTATAGTAGTGTGAAAAAAAAAAAAAAAAAAAAAAAAAAAAAATCAATTTTAAAATAAAAAATCTGATCTATTTTTCTCTGATGGTGCCACTTCAAATTATAAAACTTATCAATTTGTGCAACCATAAGACTGACTTTGGTGTTGATGCAGAGTGGCACTTTTTTGCTACATCTCCTTGGAAAGGACTATGTAATGGGTTAAGTGTACCAAATTTGAAGAAAATCTGTGTTGGTGATGGTCAAACTCTTGTTGATTTGACATAGAATGACTACTGCATATTTTGCAGTCACATTAGAATAGCTTAAGAGAATAATGGTATCAGAGAAGTCAACGACACAAAGTAAAAATTATTCGTTTTGTCACTTTCTTTAGTTAAACACTGGCTTATTTTCAATTACTATATATTAACCATATAAGATGTACTCCTCCACTCCAAAATCAACCTTTGTCCTATGTGACAGGCATTAAGCTTGGGATCTATGAATCACCTAAATGATAATTAGTGTTGAGACTTCAGCAGACAATGTCACAATCAAAATGCTAAACCATCATAGCCTTCATTTGTTGACTAATGGTATTTTTAAAAACACTTAAAATACAGTGATAATAAGAAAGAGGAATTTACAGTAGATATGAGGTACAACAGATTTTATAAAATGTAAAGCAAGCCTGCTTGAGATTGAGATTCTTTGTGTATTTTGTATTATTAAATCAGGAATCAAATAATCTAAGATTGATAAATCTGAAATATAAAGGTTTAGTGAGTTATAAACAGAGTTTACAGAGATAGCTACTCTTGTGGAATCTGGAGAGGCTCTAAAAAAAAAAAAAAAATATGCAAAAAATATTTTAAGAGGTTTTTAGACCCTGTAAATTTTTCTCCTCCTCCTCATATCCTCAACATTTGACTATGTACAGTTCAGTCAATCACTTGAATATACCAATACCAATCTGTCTTACAAAATTCAACATCAAAGATATGAAGAACCACATGTTTAGTATAGTCATGTTTACTAGAAACAGTATATACTGAAGTGATAAATTTAAAAAAAAAATTCACTGGTAAATTTCTTTTTAACTGTAATAATTAACAAACCACTATCTAAATGTATTTTGTTAAAAGTAACTTTTTACAAACACTTACCATCTTCTGTTCCTTCAGCTAACACAAAGTGATTGCGAGTAAGGGCATCATAGCTGGCAACAAGTGATGGAAACATCATCTAGAACAGATCATCAGTAAAGTGTTATTAAAATTAAGATTTGGAGAAAGAATTAGTTTAAAAAAAAAAAAAAAAGCACTCGAGCAAACTTGCTGTAAGTTCCTATATCTGTTAGAGATCCCTAACAACAAAGAGTTTAAAAATAATATTAAAATCAAGTGGAGCTGAAAAAAAAAATAAGGTGAATGGATTTCATTTGCCTAACATCATGTAACATCAGGCTTAACTACATAACATCTGTAAGGTACATATTTGTCTAATTGTAACATTATAGGTACCAAGTAGAGAAAGAAATCAAACAATTTAGATATTTACTGTACAGGTGGCTACAAAAACATATGTGTGGCCATTCTTTGGCTCTATTAACACAAAAACCAAGAACTTGTTTGAATATCTTGGTTGTTATAGTAACATTACAAATATTTTTAAAATGAAAATTATTATACCTTGGATTAGTATCCTCATTTTGATTTTTATTGTCACACAGTATTGGATGTTATACTCTTTAGACTCCTTCAAGTATGTGTTTTAGTCTGCAACTTGAAAAGTTTAATCAAACCCTTTTATTTAATTCATTTTGCTATCTAACATAGGAGATCGCTTGTATCAGTTAATTCTTTATTTATTCTGGTCATGCTGCCACTAAAACATGACTTTCACTGTTTGATTCAAAAATTGAACTAATGACAATAAAGTAACTATATGCTTTTAATCAATGTCTTTTTCTCTGCTAAACAATTATTTCATATACAAATGTTTGGAGCTTTAAACATGTTTGTTCAGTCCTGATCAAAGTTTGAGGACAATAGCTGTAAAACTGCTATAGTCTGTTTACATGTAAGGTATGTTGGAAAGTATTCATAAGAAGTTTCACCCTTTAAAGATACCTCATTAGAGCCAAACATCCATCAGAAAACATAACCAACAACTATATATACTATTCTATTAATGTAAAGAGACATGAAATGAAGCATGGTTGATCATGAGCAGACAAAAAGGTGAGTGAAGAAATATTACTTTATATTCTTCTGTAACCCAGGTGTTGTGGCAATAGAAAGGAAAATTAATACTTTGGACACATATACACAATTGAATCTCACTTAAATTGTATGCACATGCGGGTTTATATATACACATGTATATTTTAATTCAATGGCAGACCTAAAAAGTATCGCTTAAAAAAAAAAAAAAAAAAAAAAAACACCTTACTGAAAATAATTTCTGGAGGGGAAAAAAAAAAGAAAAAGAAAAGACACTTGACAGTTGTGGTGGGCTTGAGAAGGTTTGAAGTTGTCTTTCACAAAAAATTTCTAAGTTGAAAACTTTAGTTCAAAAAATATCAGAAATTCATCACTTAAATAAAAATAGCACATTCTTGTAGAGCAAGGTCTCATCTTTAATAATCATATCTCTGCACCCATACAACTTGAGGTGCATGTGAATCAAAAAGAGTGTATACTACATTAATTTTATGCAAGACTACTGGGTCTTACACATCGATATTTGTATTACTGCCAGAGTGAATGAACATTGCCAGATGAACACCTATTTTAAATCAGACTTGTTTTATTGATGGATATTAGTTTCAAATATGTTAGGAAAGAGAATTTCTTAATTCTCTAACCTCAGGGTTGGTCATAACAAGAAATTTGAGTGAAAAAGTAAGTGGTTTGCATATCCAAATTTTCATTTTCTATTTAAACATGCATTCCAACAAAAAAAAAAAAAAAAAAAAAATTGCATGTTAAATCTCTTTGTAAATGTTAGGAACTGTTTTTTTAAATATTCATTTTAATGTATCACTTTTTCAGTTCAATTTTTTTTTTTTTTTTTTTTTATATTGAAAATTTGATAATCATCAACATCATTTGTTGCATATTTTATGTTATCTTAACATTAATTCATGACACTTAAGAGATATCGATATTTAAAATCTGTTACTATTTTCCAAAATTCACTCCTTTGGCTAGGGTCACAGGATCATATCCCGGGAACCCTTATAGTACCATCCAATTTCTATCATTAAAATTTATAAGTGCACCAAATTTGAAAAAAATTTGTGCTGGGGATGGTCAGGCCCTTGTTGATTTGAGAGAGAAGGACTCCAATTGTATTTTGTTCAAACTATTATCCTCTTCACCTTGATTGTCGTTTTTATGCATCTTATAAAAAAAAAAAAAAAAAAACGTACTGTGATATTTCTCCAAAATTAATGAAAACAACTTTCATCATCAAAATCTTTGTTATTATTAAGAGAAAAGATCAAAGAATTTGAACATTTAATTAAATTTTTTGATCCTTTTTAGAACATTGGAAATTTTTGATTAAAAAGAGTGTTTTTTTTATTTTTTTATTTGTGTTTCACACCACTTATCTTTATGAAAACAAGAAATTCAGTGAGATAATTTTTATTTTAATGAAAATCTGCTCTAAATTGTAAAATAAAAAAAATGTAATAAAATTAAGACATTATTTAATTAGAGAAGACTAAGAATAATATATATATATTATATATATATATATATATATATATATATATATATATATATATATATATATATATTATTTATTTATTAAGGGCAATATTGTCTAAGAAAATATTTATGAAAATGAATTTTTACAAAATTTGTTTTCATTTTTACAATTTTAAATAGAATAATTTATAATATTTTAAAATTCAGTTTTAATGGTGTAGCACTTAGGGAATATTGTAATTAAGTAAAACTATATTTATATATTTATCATAAGGCTTATTGCAATCTGATGACTCCAGAGATTTTTAAAAGAAATTTGAATTGTATAAATGTGCTGATTTTTATAGATACATAAAATAAAAGCAATAATTATGGTAAATTTGTTGAACATACAATAAAGGGTTTTAACCTTTTAAAACCCTTTATTGTATATTCAGCATCATCACTTGATAAGACACCAGAGGTGTTGAAACAAAATGGCTATTTTTGTAGTGATTTTATAACATATTTATGTTATAATTTTTGAATAAATAATTATATATATCTCAATCAGTGCCACAGTATTTTTTCCATAAATCAAACAAACATTTACTTTTGCACATTTTTTCTTTAAAGAATATATACTGAAATTTTTTAAATTTTTATACTTTCAGTGTTAGAATTAACAATACACCAATTTTAAAATATATTTTTTAAAAATACCCACTTATATTGTAAGTATTATGAACTAGTTTATTTGAATCACTGTTCTCATTTTGTTTTTATCAATATGATTTGGCCAATTATTTTCTGGCCTTCTTCAAGTACCTATTTAGTTCAGTAATATTACTTTTAGAATTTTGAGTCTAACCTTTTATTCAATCTACAGAGGTAGATGTTGCCTAAAATAGGAGATATCATTTATTAGTTAACGAGTCCTTGAACCAGTGTTTAGATACTACAATCTAACTTAGGGATTGAACTCATAACCAAAGTAAAGTAACATTTAACCAAAGTGTATATATCCACATAGGAAAATTAGGTTGTGCAATTTTAGAATCTGAGAGTGAATGTTTGCTCTTTCCTGATTAAAGATTCCCATATCATGCTCATTCTAATCTAGGCCTACTAAAGTGTTATCATAGCCTAGCCTGTACTAATTCTTTCAATTATTGTTCTTCCAATATGGCTTCTGCTTTTTATCCA
The DNA here is from genome assembly GCA_963932145.1 of Acanthosepion lycidas. Lineage (NCBI taxonomy): Eukaryota > Metazoa > Mollusca > Cephalopoda > Sepiida > Sepiidae > Acanthosepion > Acanthosepion lycidas. The sequence goes on along the minus strand of OZ010594.1, from coordinate 33,113,982 downwards.
ACTTCATTCCATATGATCTACTATATGCAACTTCATACTATAGCATTATTTTTTCTCCCAGCTATACTTTTTATATTCCTTCATACAACTGCATGGAATGGCACATACACAATTCTTGGATATATTTTATTTTTATTATTATAGAGGTACAATTCTGGTCATACATATATATGAAGGTTGAATCTGCTTACGAGTGTCGTTTTTGTATGGTCCTGAATTTTTTGTGAAAGATTGACTACTACCCTTGTACCTAAGTTATTTGCATAAAAATGGCAAATTCGACCAGGATTTGTTTAACTTAGGTACCTCCATGAAATTGCTAAAAAAAAGAGCATAGCTTGATGAAAAAGACGCCAACCTTGCCGAAAACAAAATTTTATCGTCTAAATGCTTATGTTATTATTAAGAGGAAAGACCAAAGTTTTTTTTAATTATTTTTCTTTCTTTTTAGAACATTCTAAATTTTGATTAAAAAAAACCTTGTTTCTCTTTGTATCAACGGAACTAGTAAATAACAGACAATTTTTAGCACATTTTGTTGGTATGAGACACACTAATTTGGAAAATCTTGCAAAAATATAAATAACTGTTGGATGTTAATGAAACTATTCACAGATGATCGAAATTATTATAAATATGTTGTTTTTTTTTTTTTTATTAAAATCATGGCAGAAATAATTCTTTAAATATTTATTAACCCCGCCCCATAACTAATTTTATGAAAACGCTAGAAATTCAATTGCATCGGGTTTAGTCATTACAATAGTTAAAAGCACAAGGCTTTGAGGAATGCAAATCATGTTTTTTTTTTTTTAATTGGACAGCCCCCACCACGAAAATCAGCTCTGAATTGTAACATACAAAACTCAATAAAACAAAGATATTTAATTTCAAATGCTTTTATTTGTTTTTATGAATATGGAGAATATTTTCTGAAAGCAAAAATTTTTTTTCTGATGAAAAATGAATTTTTAATACAATTATTTGTTATTTCTTAATTATAATAGATTTTTTACATTTAAGTTGTATATAAAATTAGTTAAAAGCCGCATCGGGTTTCCTAAGTTTCCTTATGAGATAGATCTTTTTTTAGCGTGTTGTGAAATGTATCATTTTGACTAATCAGAAGATCCGCAGTAATTAAAAAAAAAGTGATTTTGTGTTTATAATTGAGCTGTAATTATAAAGTACGGAAGATCAACCAGAATACAATTAAGTTGTGTTATTTGAGTTAAGCATTTTTCTCCGCTGTTAAGGCCTTTACTTTTGTGAAACACGTGTGGAGAAGTTAATTTGATTTTTCAATTTCAACTGAGAAGAGTACCTACAAGTATCTGTATCATGTTATGAAATTTATATGATCTTATTTTTATATTAATCTCAGTTATGACATTTTTCCATAAATGAAATATCAAAATTAATAATAAATTGAATGAAATACAAATAACACAGTAAAATGTAATAGATGTACATAAAATTATAGTATTTTAAGTACATTTCTGATAAAATTTCATAAGAAAGGTACCTATAAATTAATTAGATACCTTTCTTATGAAATTTAATGTTACTCTTAACAGTCTTATTTTAATCTTTTTAGAATATATTTTCCATAAAGCATTGTAAACATAAAGGTGAAAGCTAAGTACAAAAAAAAAAAGAAAAAAAAAGAATTAGAGCGCTGAAAGTTTTCCTTAAAAATAATGTGGTAAATAATTTGTTCCTTTGTTTAAATTATTTCACTTTTCTCCTTCCGTAGAACAAATTAGCCTCACAGAATCCGTCAATATGTCATTCATCACCTGTCAAGTGACGCGAAAGTTTATGAGCTGCTTTGTTCTATTTTCAAATTACATCTTTTCGGCGAAATAGCTAAGTTAAACTTGGTTCAAAATATTTTTAGAATAAACATTATGATTTCTGATTTTCTTAAAATAAGTTTTGAAAAAATGGTAATTGATATTTAAAAGAATTTCAAAGTGAGATTTTCAGTTTTTTTATAAAATGGAAAAAAAATGGTCAATTTTGCTGACTCAAAAAAAAGAAAAACAAGATTTTTAACGAGAATTTCGGACGTGCTATGAACGATTAAAAAATGGAAAAAAATACCCTAAAAATAGTTTGATCTTTCCTCTTAATAACAAACATTTTTAGACGATGAAATTTTGTTTTCGTCAAGTTTGACGTCTTTTTCTTCATGCTATACTCCCTTTTTAGCGATCTCGTGGAGGTACCTAGTTTAACTGGTAATTGAATTTATATGCATTATTATGCCAGATAAATATACGAAAAATGACTATTATTAACCCACCCCCCAACCTGCTGTTAACTTGTTAATTCTTTGCAATTGGTTGTAAAAGAAATCTTGGTTAGCTTGAAGAAAATCAGTTTCAGGTTATTTTGCTTTGTAATCAATACGAAAGCCTTCGAACCATTTAAAAATTCCAACAATTACATTTTTTTTCTTTTAATAAATCTGAAAGAAAAAATACCTGTCGATAAAACTAAAACAGTTCCTGGCACAATGAAGAAAAAAAGAAAAATTATATAGCTGTGAAGGGGAGGGGAACCAAACAAAATTATATACGAGGGAACATCATTACACAACTACAACTTCATCTCCAGTGAAAGTTTTTTAGTTTACAGTACACTTTCAGTTTTGCAATATCTGAGAATTTAAGAATAGTAGTTTGCATGTAATTCAAGCAAACATTAACCTAATTATCATCTCGTATTTTAAGGCAACAGGCTGCTAAGAGAGAAGACGGGCTGTGGCTAACAACTGGATCTACGCCTTAGACGTGACAGGTTTTGAGCGGCAAGGTGCAGTAAATTTCAAATAAAAACTCTCGTATGAAATCAAAAATAATAAATGCCATAACAGGATAAGGAGAGAAGAAAAAACGAAAGCTATAAAAACAAGTTGATTTCTAAGATATTGTTATGTTTACTTTAAGGAACAAAAAAGCAATTAGGGACACAAAAAAAATATTTCCGTAAACACTAAACAGTGTCGGAAATACGATCAAGAAAAATATATAATCGTGCATCAAGTTACAAGTGCCTTTTGAAAATTAAATTTTTCCGTTTTATTTTGAATGCAGAACTTCAAATCTAAAAAGAAAAATCAGAATATTAGTTAAAAAAAATTAAAGTGAATGTAAGAGAATTATTTAAATATTTAGGATGCAGAGATAATTTTAAGCGCTAAACAGAAACTTATTGTGTCGCCATAAAAGTATATTTACTTAATTGACCAGTAGTGCCTTCATAGGTTCAGTTTAAGAAAAAAAAAATATATCCGTTTGTTAAATTTAAAAAATTTTCATATCTTGTAGGAATTTTTCGGTTTTTCGTTGAATGTTAACATTTTGAGTGTCGGGATTCGATACAATTACGAGGTCGTTCGTAATTTGACTGTCTAGAGAATAATTATACGATTTTCATTGAAAGAATAAAATTCAGTAGAAAAAACAACGTATTTTTAACCAACAAACATAACGACAAGAATACAAGGACAAGCAGATGTTAAATTAGTTTTTACACAATATATTCAGAGAAATTCTAAATTCAATCAAAATAAATGCAATATAAGTTTTATAAAATGTTTACTTTTTAGTTTTTAATATCACAAGAAAACGATGTTTCTATTGTTTTGTCTAAGTTATTGAAAGAAAAATAAAAGTTATTGCGTTTGTTGATTATCAAACACAAAATGTTTTTCTGATTAAATTTATTTCGAGGTTTATTTCTCAGTGAAAAATAAACTCTGAAAAATTTTCACGGTTTACTTGCAATACCAAAATATAAAAACTACATAAAAATCTATTTCCTATTTTGTTTTTTAGCTAGCATTTATCATTTTTATTAATAATTGACATTAATGCTTCATAATTTAATTGCTGGTACCGATACGAACAGTAATTGTTTCACATTAAAACTGAATTCAATCAAAAAATTCAAATTTAAATATAAAAAACAAAAAAAAATTTTTTTTAAAATAAAACATTTTTTTTAAAATATGGAAGAATTACTATTCGATCAAACAATTATTATTAGCTCTAAGCTAAAAACGTAATTAACAAATTGGGTATGGCGAAAGAAAATATTTTATATTTTCTCTTGTCATAAAAAAAATAAAATAAATAAAAAGGGTGGCCACCGACTGTTAAAATTTAAAAAAATCTATTAATGATAGTTTACTAAAAGTTAATAGAATAAATAAATTTAGTATCAATCATATAATCTCCATTTAGAAACTGAGAAAAATAATAATAAAAAAATTAAGTATACTCACAATTTTCGTACTCTTAACTTTAACAGTCGATTCAGAATAAAAATTCATACATGCCGCAATTCAAACTAAAATGACGTCATCGACATTCGCGACACCAACGAGCAAAATAGGCTTTCAAGGGAGATAATTAAGCATATATATATATATATATATATATATATATATATATATATATATATATATATATATATATATATATATATATATATATATATATATATATATATATATATATATATATATATATATATATATATATATAAATAAATAAATATAAAAAGCAAATATATGGATATAGATCCGACAGTATGAAGAAAAATATACGGAAAGACAAACAAAAATCCGTATATTTTTCTTTATATATACACAATTTATTAGATCGCATGAGAAATTGTATAAAAAACTAAATAAAAGCACCTTGTCTTTATAAAAAAAAAAAAAAAAATGCATAGCACCAGTTGATAATAGCAAAAAAAATTTGATTAATTATTTTATTACAAAAAATTTAAAACCTCTAACCTTTAAAAATAATAATTCACCTCCTAGAACAAAATTAAATAGGGAAAATATTATTTACGAATTTAAATGCCCATAGGAATTATATTCCGGATCAATCAAAATTCGTAAATAAGTATATAGACCACACTACAACATGTTTGACACGCTGACTCACTACACGTTTCTGACAATAGCTCAATTAGATCTCATTTAAATATTCATGGAGACCTACCGGACACTATTCGTAACATACTTGTTGACAACGCTAATATAATAGCATCATCTACATGCAAAAAAGGGTAAAAATAATGGAAGCCTTATTAATAAAAACAAACAAACCAACACTTAATATTAACTTTGAACATGGACATAATATCTTGACCGTGTTTTAAAAAGTGAAAATTTTTTAAAAAACATACAACAAACTATTTCTTACTGTAACAGTTAAAATATAATCCTTGAAAATGGTTAAATGTATATCCGAAAGCGCTCGGATAAAAAGATCATTCGGACAGTTTTTATATAATATATCATCCGAAAAAAAATATAAAAGCACCTTGTTTGTCGTTTTCAATGAAATGTGCATGAAAGAATGATTGCTACCTAAATACACAAATATATATATATATATATATATATATATATATATATATATATATATATATATATGCTTATGGCGATCTTCACCACACACACATACACCCTTACATTCAACTCTTCAACAGTATTCATTTATTGGACAGGAAGCAACGCTGCTATCTGAAACGACAATTTTAAAATCGCTATATTTTCATATAGTAAATTTTATGCACTTTTGGGAGAATCGGCTCCCAGAAACTCATGCAATGATTGCTCAGTATCGACCAATCAAATTCTCTGCATGTGGAGAATGATTTTTCCCGCACAGCACTCCTGATTCAATGACCACCTATATAAGAATAGGAAAAGAGGAGACCCGCAGGGAGACTTCAGCTGCTACAGAAGTCCACGTCATTTGAAGATATGCGCCCATCTTCCCACTCAACTCTCAAGCTGCATATTCTATCACACCTACATATTTTCCTCTTGCACGGCAGAAGTGTTTGAAAACATTTATAACAGACTAATAACTCTGTCGTGTCCACTAAAATATCAACTACAATATTTATAAACCAATCACACTCAAGAAAACACTTACATCTTAAAACACACCAATAAAATCATAGATTACAAATCAGAATAGAATGTTTGTTGAATTAGTTATAATTATTTTAGGTAGATACTGTAGTGGATGGTTTATCTAAGTGGTAATATTTGTTGAGAATAAGTTGCGTGTCAATTAACTATTTCCACTAACATCAAAATAAAATACAAAATTCAACTGAATTGTTTTAAAACGTAACAATTAGATTTATTTAGGTTAGTGTACAACATGCAAAGAAAAGGTAGGACAGAGTCGTGTCCCTTTGATTTGGAAATATTTGTACCAGAGTTCATATTACGAACAAGACATATTTAATTAGAAACTAATAAAACATTCAAAACAATGTACAAGCAGAATATTTGGTATATGTTATGTTGGCAAATATGTATGATGTTTTAGGTTTCAGAATGTCTTTCTTGTAATCGTTCGTTAATGTTGATATTAAAGTTGTTAATATTAAGTGTCTTTTAAACAGAAAGTCCTTAAGAAGTAATTTACCTTTTAGTTTTACTGTAATATTGAAATTGTAATTCAGAAGAATAAAGTTTGGAATTGTGAGTTCTAAAGTTGATAAAAGTTCAGGAATGATTTCAGAGGTTGGTGAGTGAGTGTATTGGAGTTGTTTCGTGTTAAATAAATTTAACTTTGTAACTTCAAAAGTATGAGTGACGTGGAGTTGTTTGGCAGTTGGTTATTCGTCACGAAGCTCACAATATTTATTATTGTATATATACAATAAATGCGGCACAAGGCCAAAAAAGGGGGGTTGGGGAAAAGGACGGTCATCACTTGTCTTAATATAAAACTTAGCTAGCCACAACCACTGACCCTATCATACAGAACAATATTCCTTTCACCAAAACAACACATTTAGCCATACCTTTCTTACTACATCCACCAAAATACCTCTTTAACTCAATGAAAATTCTAAATACTCCCCTTATTTACAAATATCGACTGTGGGGGGAGGGGCATAAAACAAAAATATTTAAAAAGAACCCCAATGAATATATACAATATGACACATAAAATATTTACAAGAAACTAAACAAAAAAGGTGTTAGTAATAAAACCACCAACAAACTTTAAATGTGGCAGAAATATCAGTTAACCGGACGAAATGGATGCGGGACTATGAAAAATAAAGGAAAACATTCAATCCTCCCAAGCATTCACACAGGCACACACTCATTGATACACAAATACGAAAAACACACACGAGAAGCGAAAGGCGCCCCGCATCCCCCAGAGAACTGACATCACTGACCACCTAAACCAGGGAGGGGATGGGGACTTAAACTAAAGGAAAAAAATGGGGACAGAAAAAAAAAGGGACCAATGAGCAAAAACACCCTAGCTAAGTTTACAGAAAAAGAAGAGAAACTAAAAAGTCAAAAAACCAAAAACCTACTCTAGCCTAAAACCAGGGATGGGTTGCCCAAGTTCAACCCAGGAAAAACAATATCCTAATGCCTAACCGGCATCAAGATGCCACTCAAGGTCAGCACCTTTTACTCGGCACATACGCGAAAGATTCACCCACCTTTTGCCAAATTCTGATGAGGTGAGCCGCCGCCTTTCCGTCCTAATCTTGACTTTAAGCTGATGCTTAAAGAACAAGATCAGTTGGGAAGAAGTGAACTTCTCGCCCTCATAGAATTCCTTCAGACGCCTCCTCCAAATCACGACTCTCATAACCCCTAGTAAGCAGCAGAACACATAGTGTTCAGCCTTCGTCATCTGCGGCACCACATTGCTACAATCAGAACTGGCTTCAAGGACAAAAAGCTTTCCCCGCAGCATGCGAACCATGAGGCCTTCAACAAAACTGCACAACGGCACTGCCGCCCTGCACTGAAAGAAGGCGTGACCAATGGTCTCGACTTCCCCCGTACAGCGACGACAGTTTGGATATTTCTCCAAGCCTGCTGAACAAAGTCTCTTGCCGACCCAGAGGGCTTCACGAATCACCAGCCAGGTGAGTGATGCCTCATCATTATTGAAGCATTTCAACCCAGGCGCCCAAGGCCATATCGAGCGAGCCTCCTGCTTCGTAAGACCGAGCTCGCCAATCAGATCATCTTGAACGGCCCCGCTAACACTTGATACAATGCCTTACGAGACAACGCCTGGGCATTGGAGAGGCCATCCGAAGCCCGTAAGAGGAGCTTCAGAGCACGAATACATTCGCGACAGAAGGAGCACTCGGCTCCGGGTCTACGGCGGGCCTCTTCCTCGAACGAGTGCACACTTCTCAGGGACGGGAAATGTTTGCGGACGTCTTCTTTCCAAAAAGGCACCCTCCTCATCCGATCCGCGACACATTCGGTCTAGAAAGGTGATGCGAAGCATATGTTGACGAATCTCAATGCTAGGCATACTCAGGCCGCCCTCAGAGGGATGAAGGCAACAGATCTCGCGAGATGCCATAGGGGCCTTGTCTCTCCATAAGAAAGAGAACAAGGTCCGTACTAGTAAAATTAGTCTGGCATACGGGAGTGGAAGTACAGTATGTCGGTACAGGAGTATCGGATAGATGTGTGAAACACACACTTCCGCCCTTCCCTTCAGGGAAAGTCTCCTCCGAGCCCACAGATTAACCGCGATCTCGGCCTTCCCTTGCACCTCCGACCAATTCATTTCCAACTGGAGATCAGGACCGAACCAGACGCCGAGTATCTTGATCGGCCCATCCGTCCAGAGGAAATGTCCGGGAAGAGAAACTCCCTTCCACGCACCCAACCGCAAGCCAACAGACTTATCGCAGTTGATCTTGGCCCCTGTCACCATCTCATAGGCACTGATCTCTTTCCTGACTTCGTCAATCTCGGCTCTGCTCGACACAAGAACCGAAACGTCGTCAGCATAGGCATAATACCTGGCTGAGGTGGTAGCCCCAGGCAGGGAAATTCCGCGCAGGACCGGATTCGCCTTTAACTTGCGAAGGAAAGGTTCCAACGCAAGAACGTAAAGCAAAGGCGAAAGTGGACAACCTTGACGAATGGAGCGAGACAATACGAAAGGCTTCGATCTTACCCCATTCACTTCCACCAGCGCACCGGGGGTCGCATACAAAAGTCGGATCCAGGAGCGAAAGTCGGCTCCGAAACCGGCCGCCGAAAGGTCAGCCTCCAGAAACCAATGGTCAACCCTATCGAAGGTCTTGGACTGATCTAAATTGATCAGCGCGGCTTCACTGTCGACTTGTTCTAAGATCAAGCGTACCATAGGAAGATTATTCTGAATAGTCTTGCTCTTCACAGCACAAGTCAGTTCGGGGCCAATCAGACGAGACAGGACAAACTGCAAACGGTTGGCTAAGATCTTCGCCAAAATCTTTAACTCTGTGTTTAACATGGTTAAAGGGCGAAAGTTCCCTAAACCATCCCCACCTTTCTCGTCCTTACGCAGCAACTTGATCACACACCTGGTGAAGCGTTGAGGTATAGACCCCTGCTTCATCCAGTGGTTGAAAATCAGTCCCAGCAAAGGAACAAAAACGGGCGACTGCCTCAGGTAAACTTCGTAGGGAAGACCATCTAGGCCCGGAGACTTATCCAGGCCAACCTGCTTCAGCGCTTCCCAGATTTCCGACTCTGTAATGGGACCCTCGCACCTAGCCGCTTCAGCTGCCTCAAGGCAGGGAAAGTCAGCCAAATAGGCGTCGAACTGAGCAGGGCTCAGACCGGGCTCCCTGGTGAAAAGATCCTGAAAGTAATCTCGAAAGGCCTCGCATATGCCCGCGTTTGTAGTCACGGTCCGCTTATCCAGCAATGTGACGCACGCTATATGTCGCCTAGACGCTTTCCGATTCTCCTCTGCACGCAGTTCAGTGGCCATGTTCGTCGCCTCAGAAGACATTCTTTTTAGCCTAGCCCTAACTACCAGAGCTTGATCCTTCTTGATAAGCAAGGAGGACAACTCTGCCTTAGCTAAGGCTATATCCCCACTAACACGGGATTTCACGGCCCGATCAACTTTATCTTCTAAAGCTGTTTGCGCCGCTAATCTATCTAGATTGAGTCGACGACTAAAATCGGCAGCAAACGTTCTAATTTTGAATTTTAAATTATCCCACCAGGCGTTTCCCACAACCGCCCACGTCAATTCCCTCTGAATCATTAGTAGCAGCTGGTCCCGGAAACCCTGCTCACCAAATAATGAACAGTTGAATTTCCAGTAACCAGCCATTCTAACCTTAGGCTTATCTAAGTTTACACGGACCAGGACAAGACTATGATCCGTATAAACTATATAGTGGAAACTTGGACACCCTAAGAGCCCTACATCGACTCTCTTAACTAAGACTCGGTCCAGGTAGCTCGCAAGCGTGCCAGGAGCCGAGTTGCCACTATTTGTCCAAGTCCATGCTACCTCCCGAGGGTGCTCATTCCGGAACTTATCGACAACATCAAACCCGCCGATAAAGTCCCTAAATGCCTTCACATCAGGATTGTTAGTACTCGGATGTTGCCCTATACGATCTATATCGGGGTCAAGGACGGCATCCCAATCCCCAACTAAAACTACCGGACGAGATGTCATCAAAAACGGCTCGATCTGCCGAAACAAAGCAGGCCGCTCAGCATGGTTATTGGGCGCATAAACCCTAATGAGACGTAAAGCCTTATCCTTTATGGTAGCATCCAGCACACAAAGCCTGCCCGCCGGATCTGCGAAGACAAGGGTACATGCAGCCTTCAAAGACCTGCTCACTAGCCAAGAGATACCCCTCGAACGACCATCAAAACATGCTGAATAAAGGGCGAACCCCTTAAACAGTCACGGTCATGAGAAGAAAACCGGGTCTTTTGCACACAACAAATATTCACCCCGAGGCGCTGAAGGTCACGAGAGAGCCCCGCCCTGCGAGACTCGGACCCCAGGCCCCGCACATTTAAAGTAGCTAACCAGAGCGCCATCGAGAAGTCCGATTAGGCTTGTTTACCTGAATTAAACATGGCCGGGGTAAGGATACCGACAGCCTCTCCCATAGACCCATGGCCCATTTCAGTTTTGATGGTGCCGTCTTTGGAGATTCCGCCGATATCCCAGGGGAAAGTCAATTTTAGTGCTCTATAAAGGAAGGGGTGAACATAAACCCGGACCCTTCCTGCACAAAATTGCTTCATCTTTTTAAAACTGTTATTTTCAATAATAGCGATGGGTGGGGTCATGTTGAAAGAAGTTATAGCTCCGTCCAACATGGCCCAAATCTGTTTCGTGCCGGGGTCGGATCTGACCACTGTTAACACCCTTTGTGCGTTAGGGAAGTTACGAGGGTCATCAATGTCCGTGTCAGCAAACTGCTTGATCGGCAGTAAGTATTTTAGGTTTGTGATTCTGTTTTCATAGTCTTTAGCTTTCTCCGCTTGTAGCGGAGAAATTTTGCAGACTTCAGTCCCTAGGTTAAAAATGTGTTTAGCTTTTTTCTTTTTTTCCTTATCATCTTGGGTAGGGCTTCTGAGTCTTTTTGACGGGAGAGGCATTACAGGCGATTTAGTGGGGGAAGGACTGGGGGTATTGCGGGGGGTAAAGGGTTGTCTAAATGGGCTGGGGTCTCTACTGAGAGGAATATAGGACTGGGCAGAAGAGGAGGGGGAAGCAAGTGGAGGCTTCACTCTACAAAGAGAGGTTGAGGGACGAGGAAAAGGTGGTGGGTAGGAGGATGTGGAGGGAGTCGATTTCTTTGTAGAGGGGGACTTAGGTGGACGGGATGTAGAGGGCTGTGGAGACTGCGAGGAGGGAGAAATCTTAGATGGAGATGATTTTGCTTTCTTTTGTTTATCCAGTTGATTTTTTAATTCTTTAATTTTTTCTGTTTTACTGTATTTCGTATTTCCTTTTTAGATCTTCAATGTTCTGGTTTGAGGCCGGGGCATCGCCCTTACTGTTGCCAGAGGGAGCGGGGATGTAAGTGTCTTTAGTCCCCGGGGCTTCAGGGGACTGAGGCCCCGCTGTCTGACGCTTCCCTCTGGCCTGCCGACTACCTGCCATTTCCCCTTTTCCTTCTCCTCAACCACACTTGCAGTGGAAGAAGGCTCTTCGGGGAATGGGGGCTTGGATGAAGACCCAACCGGGGGTACAACCGCTCCGGTCCTGGTAGCCGGCGTGCCCATTACAGGCGTGGCGGTTTTTGAAGACTCGTTCAGAGGAGGAGTTTGGTCGATTGGGACCTGAGCTCCAGAGGCCTTCTTCTCTGGGCAGGAAGAGGAGAGGTGACCAGTCACTCCACACTTCCAGCAAACTGGTTTACGGTCGGTCACGATGACCGCAGCTTCAGGTCATCGACGTCAAGACAGTTGGGGATAGAGCCGAAGGCTTTTTGATTGAGCATCCATCCCCCGTTCAGGCTATCGCAAGAAGCACCCAGAATCTCCCCGTATTGGGACAAGAACGCCGCCAGGTGCTCTCCGATAACCTGAGGAGGGACTTCGTATACCGTTACGTGGTCCTTCGCCGGCCCTCGTATTCTGTACGAAGGATTACATCCTTCGTAATAAGATCACGGGTTGTTGCTTTTATACATTCTTCGGTGGTGAGCAGCAGCACGTCCCACATGAAAAAACCCTTGCCCTTAACAATTCGGAGGGGCTTAAATTCCAGGGACTCCAGTGATTTGAACACCGTGTCTTTAGTCGAACGACAAATTTTGCGAGATCGCTTGTCGACGACAAAGACTGACACTATTCTTTTCTCGACTTTCGTCAGTTCTATTGGATCCTGCAAGAGCCCACCTTCCACCACAAGAACTCCACAATGTCGATTATGAATTTAGGAAGGGACTTCCAACAAGAAGAAAGAAAAATTAAAAAAAAAAAAACTTTTTCAGTACAGTGACAAAAATGTAAAATTAAAATAAACAAACTTTAACCAAAATGAAGATCAAAATGCAAACGGGTAAATTTCAAAAAAGATTCGAGCGAAAATCAGCTGTCCGCCACAGTCAAAATAACGATAAAAAGGTCAAGGCCGTCACGAAGCTCACTGGTAAACTTGTGTTCGTGCATTGTACTTATTTACATTCCTGGTCACGTGCGTGGCTCGCGAACACATTTCAAGATTTTTGGCAGTATTTTGTGTTTAAACATGTGTGCGTAGGCGTTGTTATTACTTTGAGATATATTGGCCAATCAGAAGCAATTATTGTAAAACTTGCGTCTGGAGCCTGGATTGTGTTTAGCTTGCACAAAAATCTATAACTAACATGAAAATGTAAATTAGAAATGTTTTTAACATTTCTTGTCCAATGAGGATGTAGTGCACTCAGTAATTGGTTCTGAGCCACTGGCATATGGAGGTTAAGCTCTGTAATACCCTCCCGCAGATTGTAAAAAATTTTAAAGATTTTTTCAATATGTATAATATTTTTTTTAACTTGGTAGGCCAATGAACGTGCCTCCCAGCTCTTCTAGTAACTTCCCTGGGCTGTGTTTGTGTCTGTTGAGGGGTAAGATTTTGAGTTGAACTGGAGAAAGGTTGTGTCGGTACATCCAGAAATGCTGGCTTCAATCTGTCAATACTGACTTTCGTTTCTCTGTTATTGACAAGAACTGTGAAATATTTTGGGCAACGGGAGACTACTCTGTATGGGCCAGAATATGATGGCGTAAGTGTTTTTTTTTACTGCATCTCTGCGGACAAATAAGTATTCACAATTTTCCAAAGTTTTTGGAATAAAAATCTCCTTGTCTTGTGTGCGAGTAGGAGTAAACGAAAGATCGGAAATGCGTTGCTTCAAGTCCTGAATAAAATACGTTGTTGGCCGAGTCGGGATATCTTTTTCAATGAATTGGCCAGGGAGTGTAAGCGAACTCCCGAAAACTAGTTCGGCTGTGGTACAATGTAGATCTTCTTTTACTACGTTACGGAGTGAAAGCATTACCATTGATAATCTTTCAATCCATGTTTGAGAGTCTTCAGTAGCTGTAAGTGCAGCCTTAAGCTGCCTATGAAATCGTTCGACTAATCCGTTGGCACATGGATGATAGGCAGTAGTCGACACATGTTTGGCACCTAGCAAGTTTGTGAATTCTGTAAATAGAACAGATTGAAACTGAGTGCCTCGGTCAGTGGTGATGACAGAAGGGCATCCAAATATAGAAATCCACTCGCGTAGAATCGCTTGAGAAATTACATCTGCGGTGATCGATTTGAGTGGGACAACCACTGGCCAACGTGTAAAACGATCAATAATGGTTAACAGATACTGACAACCATCGACTTAAGTTAGATGACCGACTAAGTCGACGTGTATGTGTTTAAAACGACCAACTGGTGCTGCGAAATGTCCCGGAGGTAATTTCGTGTGCCGCTGGACTTTAGTTTTTTGGCACTTAGTACAACATTGTGTCCAGTGTTTAATGTTGGCGGACATATTTGGCCAAACGAATCGCTCCGCTATCAGTTTTGTAGTAGCTTTGCGTCCAGCGTGAGAAAAGGAGTGAAAATGTTCAAATATCTGTTTGCGCATTGAAGGTGGGACGTAGGGTTGTGCATGACCGGTACTGACATCACAATACAAGTGTGTTGCGCTGAAAGGAAGAGGTCGTTGCTCAATTCGTAGTGACGTGTCCTGCTTTACTTTCTCAAGTGTTACATCGTTCTTTTGTTCCCTGGCTAAACACTCCAAGTCCAAGGATTGTGAACGAACAGTTTAAAGTTGATCTAGACAAGGTGTCTGCAACAGTATTATCTTCTCCGTGAATATGACGGATATCAGACGTATATTGAGATATGTAATCTAGCTGCCTTATATCTCGTGGGTTGTATTTGTCCATTCTAGAATGCAAAGCGTAGATTAGTGGCTTGTGGTCTGTGTAGACTACGAAATTCTGACCTTCCAACAGGTGTCGGAAATGACGGATTGATAAATAGATCGCGAGTAATTCGCGGGAGAAAGTACTGTATTTCCGTTGTGCGGAATTTAATTTAATTGAAAAGAAGGAAAGTGGTCTTTTAAAATCACCATATTCTTGATGTAAAACAGCTCCTATAGAGTCTGCTGAAGCGTCTGTAGTCAGCTTCTTCGTTGCTAGAGATGTATGATAATTTAGTAAAATTCACAAGAGCTTCCTTTGCGTTTGTAAATGCTGTCAAAGTATCAGCAGTTAAGGTAATTTTTGCATTCTTTTTTTGTTGGTTCCGTAATAAGTTCGTCAAGGGAATTAGAATTTGAGAACATTTTGGAATAAATTGTCTGTAATAGTTAATCAAACCGAGAAATCTGCGTAACTGACGGAGAGTTGTTGGTTGCGGAAAATTTTTAATTGCATTAATCTTTTCAGGGATTGGTGTTATTCCGTTCTCGTCAACTTCATGACCGAGAAATGTAAGTTTAGAATCTGCAAATACACACTTTTCAGGATTGATTTTCAGTCCAAAGTACTTTAAACGCTGGAAAACCTGTTCTACGTGATCCGCGTGTTTCGCTGCGTTCTTTTGTCTATGTATGCGAAAGTAAAATGTAGTCCACGTAAAACTTCATCAATCAGGCGTTGAAAGGACTGTGCCGCATTTCTTAATCGGAAAGGCATTCTGGCAAATTCGAACAATCCGAACGGTGTAGTGATAGCCGTTTTGTGGATGTCCTCTTTAGCCACTGAAATCTGGTAAAAGGCCTTTCTCAAGTCTAGCTTGGTGAAGATTTTTGCACCTACCAAAGTAACAGCGAAGTCTTGCAGGTGGGGCACAGGATATTTATCCGGAATCGTGTGAGAATTAAGTCTCCTAAAATCTCCACACGGTCTGCAAGATCCTGCTTGATTTTTAGGTACCATATGTAACGGGGACGCATATGGGCTAGTTGAAGGGCGAATAATCCCTAAATTCAACATATGCTGAAATTCAGCTTTCGCCAGTTTGTGTTTTTCTGGGTGTAGTCGGCGTGGCTTCGAAAATACAGGAGGTCCAGTCGTCTGAATTTTGTGTTCCGCGCTGTGTCTAATTGGCTCTGCGTATGTAAAGGGTGTTGTGATTTCTTCATAAACAGATTCTGTAAGCCATTAGCGGCAGGCAAGGCTGTACTAATGCCTGTAGTTGTGAATTTTGACGTTATTCCTTTAATTGAAAAATCTGAAGTTCTATCTGTGAGAGATCGAGATGCCATGTCAACACTTAAGTTGAAATGAGACAAGAAGTCTGCCCCTAGAATAGGCGTATTAACTTGTGCAATAGTAAAAAGCCAAGAGAACGATCTACGTAAGCCAAGATATAACGTTAGTGAAGTTTCACCGAAAGTTTCGATGCGAGATCCATTCGCGGCTTGTAAGTTAAAGTTAGCTTGTTTGGCTGACATGCCTGGCTTGGGTGGTATGACACTGACTTGGGCTCCGGTGTCAATCAGGAAAAGGTATCCAGAATTCTTATCACTAATGTAAAATAGGCGGCTTTGCATTATTTCCCCAGCAGCAGACGCCGTCCTCACGTGCTGCCGGGATTGTCGTTTCCCGCCTGTCGTTGAGGACAGTTGTTTGTAAGGTTTGCACTGTACTTGCACTGTACTTGCACGGTCGGATACATTTCCGCACCTGTTTACCAAATTTGAAGTGATACTAGCAAGTATCATAGTGTTGCGGCTGTTGCCTATGTCTGGGTGCCGAGTTCGATCTGCGTCTATATCCGTGTTGACGCGACGAATGTCTGGAACGGTCGTTATAAAATACGGCTTTCTGTAGCCCTTGTAGTTGTAAGGTGAGTTCCGATATTTTTTCTTTTAACTCTTTTACTTCGTGTGACTGGTTGATAGATGCTACGGAGGGTGACGAATCAGTATTAAAAATAGTATTAGATGGCTGATTATCAACGATCTTATCAGCTATTTCTGCTAGCCTCTGAAATTCGATGTCGTCTGGCAGTGACGCTAGAATTTGGGTGGTCTGCGCATGTAATTTGTCCATCCATAGTTTGCGTAAAATAATATCGGACATCGTGTTCCCTCCCAGCAATGCTCTCATTTTCCTTAATAGTTGGGAAGGCTTATTTTGTTCAAGATGCAAGTTACTGAATAGGTCGTGCAGCCGTCTCTCCCCTGATTCGCCTGTGCGGTGGATAATAGCCTCTTTAAGTACATCATAAGGCTTATCGGCAGGTATCTAACTGAGGAGGTCGGAAACTTCAATGGCCACATCAGTAGGAAGCTTCTCGACTAAAAGGGCGAATCGAGAATTCTGTGATGTTATTTTCTTCGCGTTGAAAATGGCATTTAATTGGGCGAACCATACTTGCACGTTAGTTTTGTTGTATGTTGGGAGGTTGATAGATATCGCCGCCTCTGTGTGTGTTTCAGCCATGCTCGTAAATTGAAAATGAGAACTTATATAAGTTCTGGCGTTTGAATTTGGTTGTTTTTTAAATGTGCTTTTATATTCCTTGAACGTCGGGTCACCAAAATTGTTCTGGCTGAAATCACGTATCACGTCGAAAGTCGGGGTCGCCAAAAATGTTGTGCGCACGTCGGGTTCACCAAAAATGTAGTGGATGGGTTAAATATGTGGTAATATCTGTTGGGAATAAGTTGCGTGTCAATTAACTATTTCCACTAACATCAAAATAAAATACAAAATTCAACTGAATTGTTTTAAAACGTAACAATTAGATTTATTTAGGTTAGTGTACAACATGCAAAGAAAAGGTAGGACAGAGTCGTGTCCCTTTGATTTGGAAATATTTGTACCAGAGTTCATATTACGAACAAGACATATTTAATTAGAAACTAATAAAACATTCAAAACAATGTACAAGCAGAATATTTGGTATATGTTATGTTGGCAAATATGTATGATGTTTTAGGTTTCAGAATGTCTTTCTTGTAATCGTTCGTTAATGTTGATATTAAAGTT
>OZ010594.1:32746216-33086216 GCA_963932145.1 Acanthosepion lycidas | reverse complement strand
GCTGACATGTTGGCAGACAAAGAGTTGATGAGTTTCATATGAGCCTTCCTCTTTTTGTCAATAAGAAGTCTGATTTCATTGGAATTGTTAGCAAACCAATCTCAATGACTGGGAACTCTCAATCCAAGAATCTCAACACCTTTTTTATAGATATCATCTACTCTCTTCCAATCACAATCTGAGAAATCCACCTGGTCATAAGTAGATTTTAGGTTGATTCTGACAACTGGATATCTCAACTTTGAGACATCAATCCACGTATGAACTTTGACTCCATTGAAATGACTTTTCCGGTGAATAGAAATTTTGAGCTCAGCTCTGATCATCAGTGTCCCATCGGCATCACGCATCACTGACTTTGCAAAAGTTTCAAATTTTGTAATCAAGTACATGACCAAGCTTAGACTGAAGATGGAACCAATTTGCCTTGTTCTTCTGGTGGGAGAAAGTGTTGGTGATAACTAGATTTAATTCAGTACAGAGCTGAAGGAGCAATAGACCATTCAAATTGATTTTACCAACACCATAAGGACCTAGAGGAGACTAGGTTTCAGCATCTGAGCTGACCCATGCATTCAAATCACCAAGGATTACTAAACTAACAGCACTTAGTATACTGGTGACAGTGGATCTGAGCGTATGGTAGAAGGATGTAATGTCATCTTCAAGTGAAACAAGAGTGGTTGCATAGACAGATAGAACTGTCATGTATCAACCAGCTGCAAGAGGAATTCTCAGTGTCATGAAACAGTCATTAACGTCAACTGTTTGATCTTGTCAACTAAGGAATTCTTAATGGCAAGGCCCACACCAGCCTCATGCATCTCTTTTTCAGATTTACCAGACTAGAAGATAGTGTAGCCAGCATCATGCTTAACAAGTTGATCTTCACCAGAAAAACGGGTTTCAGAATGGGCAGCTATGTCTACATTGTAGCTCTGCAATTCCTTGGCTAGAATTGCAGTCTTGCAATCAAGTCATTTCTGATTGTCAAAAAATGTTGTCACATTCCAGCAACAGAGCTGAATGCACATGTGATTCTAATGACTGACAACAATTAGATATGTTGTTCCACTAGTAGTACTAAATAAGAAGTAAACCTAGAAATGTTCTTCTGATTAATACTTTTATCTGCTATACCACAGAAAGGTGGTACATAACTGTATTTACATATTACTAACATTATATAAAATTTTTCTTTTTTTTTTTGTAAATGTCAGTCAGGAATTATCCTTATTTACAGATATGAATGGATTGAGTAGCAAGTTATGCATATTATGTTTTAAAAGGATGAGATCAAAATAATAACAAAATCAATCACAATTCTGTTTTTTTAATCAAATACTGATTACCTACAAGTTTATCATTGAGTTATTATCATCCAGTATATTAGTGGAGTACTGGAATCATGAAAAAAAACACTCTTCATAAATTATATTCTGCTATAAATACATACACATTTATGTATTCATATGCACAGATACAAAATATCCACATATGTAAAAAAGAAAATAGATGATTTTGTTTAATATTTCAATATTTATTCACATCATCCTTAAAACATATTAGTAACTTTGTCTATTATAAAAGTAACTAGATGCAAAATATGAAAATAACTGAACAATTAGACTTAAATGATAGTAAATAGATAAAGCAAAGTACATAAATAAGTGGTCAAAAGATGAAAAAAAAACAAAAAAAAAAACTTTTTTTATCTTGTCTATTTTTATCCTTACAGTCTTTATGTCCATGTCTGGATTATTACTAAACACTATGAAGTATGTTGCAAAGTCATCATACACACTTTCCTCTGCATTCTCTTTTAGCATATTGGATAGTAGCAAAAAAATAAAAATCTAAAATAAATCTGAACATTTAACTGCCACCAGCTTTGAACACTAAAATATGAAGCAAACAACTGAATTTGATATACATTTGACATAAAAACTGTACAATTGAAAACAGAGATAAGTCATAGTTTCCTAAATAAAATATAGATATTTATACTCAATTCCTATTGTTGAATAAAATAGTTTCCTTATAATTCCACTAAAACCAGTGGGAAATTTTGATTAAAGTTATATATTGCAATGAAAGTGGTACTAATAATTAGAATAATTTATGAATAAAAATGCTTTAATCAATACAAGGAAAAATGGTAAAGGAGCTTATTCATAATTCTTCAGAGTCTGAACTTAACATGAAAGCCTTTTTCAAAGCTGCTAAGGCTTTTCCTCGATGCGAGATTGAATTCTTTTCACTTTTAGACATTTCAGCAAATGTTAGACTGTATCCATCAGGTTGAAAACAAGGATCCCAGCCAAAATCCTTAGGTCCACGTGGCTCTACAATCATCCCATGTGTTTTGCCAATGAACAACTGTACTGGCTCCTCAGGTCGTCCTGAGGAGTAGGCAAATGTACACATGGCATAAGCAGTTTTGTCTTCAAACCCATGCAGCAGTTTATAAAGGCCTAAACAAAAAAAAAAAAAATAATAATTGTTATAAAGGAGGTAAATAGATAATGTTTTATATAAAAGAATATAACAGAGATGGATGGTGTTGCCCAAGGGAAAAAAATAAAATACAACACAAAAAAACATATTTCTTCTTACAAAACGAATGGAAAAAAAGATTATTTATATTATTTACACATGAAAAAGAAGCTGTTACTGAAAAACATCTTATGCACAAAAAATACATGTAGTTCTTTAAGTTGACAGGGCTTCTGGGAACATATGAATGCTTCTTCCACTGGGTAACCAATATGAGAAGGTTGGAGATCCAACAATAGAATAACTAACATACAACTAACTATTGGAAAGTATGAAGAAGTCAGGTTTAGGCCATGGATATAGAGAAATTTTTCATGTACCTTGGAAAAGCATGGGGAATTGAAGTCCTCTTTCCATGTTTATTGAAGAGAAGAAGTGGTTTATCCCTTGTTTCCTATTTAGGATATTGTTTACCAGTTTCTTTCTTTCATTTTGAGGTTACCAAATTGGCAGTTTTCTGGTTGCTGCATCCTGACTAGTAAGGAGCCCAAACTCTTTAGTAGCACTTAGAGAGGCTCTTCTGGTCAACAGTCATAAAATAGCAGGGTATTTATAGTTCCATATGGATAGGTATGTTCCTGCATGTACTTCTGGTGGGTAATCCTTAGGCTACATCATGCTTTAGTTTTATCCAACTTCCTGCCCTGCTGGTTTGTATTGCGATAGACAATGGAGTGATAATTATTTGAGAATTTTTCCCCTTAAAAATTAAAATAATTTTCTCATGAGAAATACAACTAAAAGAAATACAAATAAAAATCGCCTACCTCCCTCAACTTTTCTTTTTCATGGTATTTGTACCAATTTATCTGATGTAGAATCTTTTCTCTTGATATGTTCTCTAGATATTTTAGCACTTTGCAAAACTAATTTAAACTCTTCTATTGCTACCAATGAATTATCTGTCCAAAGTTATCTTCCACATTGCTGAAAAGGTTCTAGGATACATATGCATGGCCTTAGTGTTTACATTTAGGAAAATCTCCCAATGGTAAAAGAATCAACTATTGAGTCCTTAGATAATTTTTTCATGTGCTTTCAACTTTCTTTATTGCCCTCTGTTAGCTATTACTTTTTCCTTTATCACTCCCCTTCTCAGGACTACATATTAAACAAAAATCTTCTCATCATTAATCAATGCTCATCATATCACCTATACTATCATCTTTTTTCTGTTTTACATACCAATTCATCACCAAAAATGTAATTGTTTGGTTACAATACAGATAATAAAGGTGACTAATTTCAATGCCCTCAGTATTCATGGCAGTTGAATTTGACCTTATCTTCCTGATCCTTCTTAAGGTCAAAATACAATTTTGTACTTTGTAGCAAATTCAATACTGTTAGAAATTGATTCAATTGGCTAGAAATGGCATGTTGTTTGCTTTTATCATGTTTTGTGACTTCAAATGACCTTTGAGATCAGCATCACAGACTATGTTATTATGTAAGGTCTTGTAGTTATCCATGCAAAAAACTGAGTCCCTGTAACTTTTCATTTGGCTGCGATGTCTGAACATATATACAAACTTCACCATAGTATCTCCTCATAGTAATACCTTTATCTCTCTCATTTTGTATCATATTTAAAGAGGAGAAAATATTGCTCTATCACTGTTCCATTTCATATAATTATTTTCAAACACACTAGCCCATTAAAAACAGTACAAACCAATTTAATTTAAAATTTTTTCAGCAACCAGTAATGGAATAAATAAAGCTCAATGTCAGCTACTTCAATAAAATATGACAAAACCTGAAACATTTTGATCATCCAATGACCAAAAGTCTAGTTATAATCTTTATTCAACTTACTTTTCACACTTTTATTATACAAGAATCAAAATTAAAATATATTTAGTTATTGCAAAGAATACATTCTAGTAAAATTTCAACAGATGCTGATTGTTGTGATGCTTGTCTAACTAACAAATCATTTATCACAAGTAGGTGCTGAAAACTTCTTGGCCCATTCCACTTAAAAAAATCTGATCAAAAATCATTGTATTTTTGAAAGACATTTTTGGTTGAGCTGGGAACTTTTCAGCAAACTATCATATTTATTGTTAGTGGCTTTCAATTGAATATATGCTGTACACAACAAATATGACCTTTGTTTTGTGACCTTTGTAAATGCATTAAAGTATCTGTTATATAGTAAGGCTGAAAAATGCAAAACCACAAGGCTCCACACATCTTGAACATTATACCATAGTACTTCAAAACATAGCAACAAATACTTATGTCAACAAGTAATCTATAATTGTTTTCTTTCTTTTGTGAGAATGAGATTTAAATTAACCAGTTGTAACAGTTGACAGAGAAATAATGTTTGAATTTACTTAAATTAAACCAATTTGGGCTCAGAGCATCTAATCAAAAATAAAGTTATCAATAGCTGCAAAATGAGCAAACATCCCATGGTACCATGAAGAATTAATTTCATCCAAACTATAAGCAAAGAAAAAGAAGAATTTTAGTATCCAGAGGTCTATTAATCAGAACCAAACTCTCATATACAGAAAGTAATTTGCCCATTTGGTTTTTTAATTGGCCTGATTACTGACACACTGACTTATCTTACTGATTTTAATTCCTTAATTGAGTAGATTAATCCTCAATTCTTATGACATGTAGCTACTATCACTTAACCTTTAACTGAGTAATTGTTACTTGTAAAATATTTTTAATGAAAACCTGAAGATTCTTGAAAAGTAGTGTAATCATTATATAGTCATTTGCATTCACAAAGAGACACAAATATCTTTTGTTTATTAAATTTATATTATTATTGTTATTATTTTTCTCTCTTTTTCTCATATGATTTTGTATAATTCTCACCTTCGGGTTTGAGCTTGTCAAGGAACCATTTTATGTAGGGCCCTGGAAGACCACCAAGAGCATTGAAACAAAGGCAAGTGTCTTCGACCAAAACTGGGCCTTTTATTATTTTTGCTGCTTCTTTGCATTTGGCCTGAGAGATATCATCAGGTTCTCCTTGGAATTCAGGTAAATCTATTTTTTCATTGACCATCTAAAAAAACAAAATAGTGAGAAACATGGCTAAAAAGGAAAGATTTTTTTCTCAAACCACACCTAACAATCTGATCAAGTTTTTTGGAAGGACTTCTTGGTTGGCACAAGAACTTTAAAGCACCTCATATATTTGTTAGCAGTGGCATTCTGTTGAGTATTTTGTATGCAATAGATATGATGTTTTTGAATGTATTAAAATATTTATTGTAAGACAGAAAAGAACAGACAAAACAATAAATGCTCCTCACACACCTCCACAGTATTAGATAAGCCTTAAATATGGCAGTGTGAAACACAGCTACATATACTCATGTCATTATATATATAACAGACTATGAATGTCTTATGTCTGATCATGAGACGATCTAATGTTTGAATGGTTGCTTTAATTTCTGGTGAAAATAAAGACAAAAATTGTCCCACATTTGGAAATTTTTTTACTAAGTTGGTCACATGAGCCATCCTCAGAGTGGTTATATAGACATAACGATATCCACTTTCAAAGATGATATTTTATTATGATCACATAGAAGATTGCTATGTAATGTTAATGGTCATAGAATAGCAGATGCAGATTGTAAGATCAAGATGCAGTTCTATGACATCATATCATGCGATAGACTGAAGTATTACAACAGAACCAATGTATAGATGTAATATGTTGTGACTATTTAAAATGTAATTTTGTTGAGTGCGGGTTGCTTTGTTTTAATGTAGATGACCTCTAATATCTGAAGGTTCTTTTTATTGTGTGTGTGTGAGCATTATTGTGTTATCAACTAATATCTGTCTAATATGTACATGCCTATGTTTTTATTCTTTATTTTCACCAGAAATTCGAACATTAGAACAGTTCAGGATCAGATAATAGACATCCATTATCTGTTATATTTAATAATATATGTTTAAATAATAATCTGCTGCCACAATACACTATATATGTATATATATATATATACACTATATATATATATATATATATATATATATATATATATATATTATATAATATATATATAATATATATTGTTAGCCCCATATTTGTACCCTCACCTCAGATTTTATAAGTATATTTCAAGTACATTATGTATGTGCGATGAGACATAGGAATATTAATAACTTCTTTATTTCTTGAAAAAGCAGATTGTGGGATATATTTGTTTTTTTATTCATCCCCAGTTGAATCAAGGCCATTTCTCAGAAGAGCACCTCTCATTTCCTGTCTGGTTCTTGATCGTAGGCCAGACGAACACTGTTTGACAAAAAGTGCAAATGACCCCAACAGCATTCCATGAATGACGCCTACCCATTTTTCGTAGGCTGACACGTGATGGTTTTGTTTCATGCATGTTGGGGTAATAATTTTTCACTTAGCTGCTTGTCCCCGGATGAGGTAGACATCACCAGAATATGTCTTCGCTGTTTGCTGCCCGAAGAATTATATGTCACCAGAATTAAGAACATCATCCTCCAAGTCAGCTTCGCTTTTATGATTCACATGTATATTAGAACATTGATAATCCCTCCCTTTCATGTTCAGAAAAAAAAAAAAGAGCATATAAACATCTTTTTTCGTTACACTGTATTATTGGTGAAAATCCTGATCAACGTTGATCATCATCTACTGTGAGTGTTGCATGTTTTTTTATATATATTTTGTTGTCTGCTCACTCTATATTCCTATGATATTCGTCGCAACAATATTTGTCTAACTGATTACTCATATCCCCATCCCTTGTGTTATTAAGTTTCATTTATTTCTTTCTTATCTTACTGTTGCATCTTGTATATTTGTAAATAAACTATTTCTATTATAAATTCTCGTATTGTCTGTCATTTTGTGTCCACACATTGTATATTTCTTGCTGTGTTTACTGGTGTCTGGATTTGAAGAATTCGAATTCCCCTCTCACTGTTCTTTTTCTTTATTTTTATATTGAACCTTGGGAACTCTTATTTTTTTTTTTTTCTTGTTGCGTCCCAGCTATCGTAGTCCTAACGAAACCCCGGGCATAACAATATATAATATATATATATATATATATATAAATGCATATATAGATAGAGCATATTTCTTTCATATATATAACCCCACTTGGTAACATCTATCCTTTTTAGGTAAAATTTAGCCTTAGAAATCATTGCTTAAATATTAAAAATTGTACTCAAGTGATATTCAAAATGTAAAAACAAATTAACAGACAACCCATTGTTACCAACCAAAACAGAGCTCCAATACATGCTAATCGCTAATAGCTGAAATGTATATAGTACAGATTTTGTGGCCTTGAAAATTAGTATTTGAAATCTTGGGAATATTACACACAAAAATTTAGACATCTATACACTGGTCAGTTGTAATTGCTATATATATTTTCTTAATTCTAATTTCATTAAGTGCATTTGTAAGAAATAACAATTAGTTATAATGTAATTGTTTTATGTTGAGATTCATTAATTTCAAAATATCAAAGTGGTTATTTTAGGAACATAGCATTTTGATGAATTCCAAAATTTAAATAAATAAATAAATAAGAAACAAATTGGTTCAGACCTACATGCTTAATTTAAAAATACAGTTTTCTGGGCAATATTTGTATTGGCATTGTTTCTCAGTGGAAACACTTAATATTGAAACACTGATAACCGGTTGTCACAGATTTTAACCTCTTCTGTGTTATAAGCTGAGAAGCTTTTATTAAAAAAAATTGAGAAGAGATTAAAAACTTTTAAATAAGACCACTCTTTTTCAAAATGTTTTCAGTAAAGTGTTGTTTTTCTTTAATTTTAAATATTTAAAATTCAAATGAATTTGTTAGAAAATAGTGAGTTTTGCCAATGATGAAAATATGTCTCAAAAAATGTTCTAGTTAAGCTAGACATACATTGATCTTTTATGAGGGTAGATTTGGGGAACAGTTATTAGAAGTGTCAAAATGTTCTTGTTCAAGATGCCCTTAAAAAATATGGTGTTTGGTCATTTATTCAGATTTTGGGAAGTAGGTTGAACTGAAAACTTTCCAGCACCATCTCACATACAGGTCTATGGCATTTGGTTACTACTGAAATTTAGAAGAATTTGAGTTTTTAAATTAATCAGTTAATAAATCTGTGGTTATATAAGAATTAGGAACAATGAAATTATTTTTTTTTTTTTCAAAACTTGCAATTGTCAAATACAGTGAAATATATTTTTCAATTAACAAACATTGGAGCTTTACACTACATTAGAAAGTTTTCCTTAGTGATCAAATTTCAAAGGAACAAATGAGTATCTTGAAATTTGTACAAAAATACCAAGAAAAGCATTAAGGTTTTCCATAAAACAGTTTAACTCTTATGCAATATAAATGTAGCCACTGAAAGTGTTATTTCTTGAAAAACTATTATAGTTTTTGAAGATAGGAAACACAAGCATATTTATTTTAGATATACATCAATCAAGTAAACAAAATATGCAATATTAAAAAACAAATTTGATAACATTCTTTTCAGCAAATGTGTTATGCACTATTTTAAATGATTTATTTTGGAGATTCTATTTTTCAAAATTTTTATAGGACAATAGTGCTAAAGTTTTCTAAGGTTTAATTATATTTTGAAAAGGATAAACAAAAATATGAGTTTGACTGTGAGTTTAGATTTTAAATCTGAACCAATTCTTTTTTTCAATTCACTTTGTTCTATGAATTCCCAACTTGCTGCTGACCAAGCAGAATATTGCCTAAATTTGGCAAGTGAAGACTTGAATTTTAATTTTAAAGAAGAGCACAATATAAACTAAAATATATAAAAAAAAAATATAAATCCCAAACAGTCACACATTCTTAATAGCACTGATTAAAAACATGTACAAAATGCAATAATCAACATACAATTTAAGTGTTTTTCCAATACATAGTAAATAAAAACTGTGTTAAAAGTAAATGGATGATAATGGAAAAATAAATTCACACAAAGTATAAAATTTAATACTTACTTTGTAAGGGAATTTTTTTCCAAGGATAACAACAACTTCTTCAAGTTTCTTAATATTACTAGTGACAAAAGTAATTGTAGACATATTTTCCTCACATGAAAGAAATGAAAAAAATTAATTATTTATATATATTTAAAAAATTTAGTTTTGATCTGAAAAAGTGATACATTAAAATGAATATTTAAAAATCAAATTCATAATATTTACAAAGACATTAACAAGCAAACCTCTTGTTGAATAAAATTAACAATTGTCTATATCTCTGAGACAAATAATTGTCATATTCACAACATTCGTCCTCAAGGCCACATGGCCCAGTGGATAAAGATGTTGGTTAGATTGAGTGACTAGACCCAAAAGGTTTTGAACCACAGCTGTGGAGAGTTGAGTTAAAGGGAAATAAATGAGACATCTGGAAGAGGCATGGCATGTGGAACTAGAACAATCTACCCTAGTGGACAAAATAAACGGTTTGGTTCAAAATTTCAATTATCTGAAGAAGGCCAGAGCATACAATGGCTGGAACATTGTAAATATGGCAATGAAGATGAGGATAACAGTCTGAATAATGTAAAAATGCAAGTAAAATTAACAGTATTACAAAAATTTCAAAAATTTGTCAGCCATTAACATCATTTGTTGCATATTTTCATATGTTATCTTAACATTAATTCATGACACGTTTTTAAATAATTATTTTCATTAAGTTATTTTTTTCATATGAAAATCTATTTGTTGTAAACTAAACCAAAAATATGGTTGTTTATTTTCCACTGAATTGGTCAACATTTAATCACAAATAACACAAATTCTGTTGATTTTATGATCATAGGTGAAAAAATTAACCAGTATTCAAAGTGCTTTCTAAAGATATACAACTTGACCATATTGGGAGATATGAAAATGTTAGCATATAGTGGCAAATACCAAAATCTGCCCTACTAATTTTATGAAAACAAAAACTAGAAATTCATTAGTGTACAAAGCACAAGGCTTTGAGGAAAGCAATCATGTTTTTTTGTTTTTTTTTTAATCGGGCCACCTCTATCAGAAAATCAGCTCTGAATTGTAAGTTAACATTCAGTTAAAAATAAAAGCAATGAAAACTTGATATTTTTTGTCAGTTAACTTAAAGTAGAAAGGAAAAAGCTCCGTTGTGAAAAAAAAAAAAAAAAAAGAAAGAAAGAAAGTAAGAAACTTAGGGCATCGGGTAGCCGCACGTTTTCTTTGAATAAGACACTAAATAAGTCACTATGATACTAGTATTTAGTCAAAATTCTGTCGTAGTTATCACCTTTCTACAAATCAACTTACTTTCTCTTTAATAAATATGTCGTCTCCATAACTGGGTTTTCTCTAAATTTTCAACTTTTTAAAAATTTTCTTTTACAAGTAAAAGTAAAACTAAAAGGTTAAAGAAAATACTGAAAAAAAAAAAAAAAATCAACGCAAGTAAAATCATCGATCCACATCAAAACGTATATAAAATAAAAAATAATTTTTTTTAGTGTACACTGTCACACTTACACAGACAGTTTTTTTTTTTTTTTAGATTAGATTACAAAACAATACATTTACATTTTACAATGTACATTTGTTGATATTGATTGATTGACTATTCAAATACGTGTTGTTGTGTAGTAGTAATTGTAAAATAACCAAACCACAAATCTAAATAACATACACTTGAACTGTTTTTTTTTTAACCAGTTCAAGTGTAGACAAAAAATAAATTCTGTCCTTTCTTACATTTTTGTAAAAACTTAAAAAAAACTTTGAAATACTCGTGTACATTTCTTTGTTTACAGTACACGTATTTTTATAATCAATTTCAAGGATGAAAATAATTTTCTAAATGTTCCCTTAAAAGCTTCCGGATATCATTAACCGATTACAACAGCTTTTTTTTATATATTTCACTTACGATAGGTCAATTTTCTTTTTCATGCAAGAACAACTTTTCACTTTTTGTAGAAGACCATGTGGAACTCAAGCGGTGAAACGTTGTAAATGTCCTGTATGAAAATAAAGTTCTCTATATTAGGGTAAATTACTATTTTGTTTCCCGAAACGCCATCCCTTCAAATTTTTCCCCAAATCGTCATAATTCTGTGCAAATGTACATGCTGAACTCGGATTAACAATTAAATTAAGAAGAAACCTTACCCTTTTGAGTTATAGACAAGAAAAATCGAACTTCTTGTTGGTCATTCGTCCCCCCATTTGCCATCATGAATCCTCATTCACTGCCGAAAGATTTTTGTCGAAGTCATAAAATTTGGGCTTATTTACTTCTTTTACACAAAGACTTTCCTTGCAGAAAATCGCTACGCACTACCGTAAAGAAAGAAATGTAATTTTTTTTTTGTTTTTGGTAAGTTTAGTTTTATTTATAACAAAAACAAATTAAATAATACAATAGAACCTTTTTTCCGTTTCGAATAACAATGACAAATAAAAGAACAAATTAAATAATAAAAATAGAGCTTTTTTTATAATGTAAAATTGAAAAAAAAAAAAAAATGAATGCACAAACTTGGTAAATTATTTTGCCATTTGGTAAAAAAAAGTTTTAGACACGAAGATCATCCTGAAATCACCCCCTACCCCAAAAAAGTGGGCAAGAAAAAAGAATTACCTCAGTTAACTTAAAATCATTTAAGTGCTTTAATAATTTATTATAAGGTTTTACTTTTTTTTACCATTTTTACTATTTGGTGGAGTCATAAAATTTGGGCCTATTTACTATTGTATTATTTCATTTGTTTTTAAAATGTCCCTTTTTCTACACAGAAAACCCCACTCCTGACCTTAACAACTAACCCTAAAGTTAATCTTTAGTGTTAGGTGTTAAGGTTGGGGTTGGGGTTTTCTTTCTGTGTAGAAAAGGGGACAAAAATTAATGTGTTTTTATTTTTTAATTTGTCCCCTTTTCTACACAGAAAGAAAACCCCACCCCTAACCTTAACACCTAACCCTAAAGATTAACTTTAGCGTTAGGTATTAAGGTTAGGGTTGGGGTTTTCTTTCTGTGCAGAAAAGAGGACAAATTAAAAAAGATTAACTTTTGGGTTAGGTGTTAAGGTTAGGATTGGGGTTTTCTGTGTAGAAAAGGGGACAAATTAAAAAAAAAATATAATACAATCACCCCTTCTACTTTACCAAGTTTGTGCATTAATTAAAAAAAGATTAACTTTAGAATTAGGTGTTAAGGTTAGGGAAGGGGTTTTCTTTCTGTGGAGAAAAGGGGACAAATTAAAAAAGATTAAAAAAAATTAAATAATACAATCAACCCTTCTATTTTACCAAGTTTGTGCATTCATTTTTACCCCCTTTTTTACACAGAAAGAAAACCCCAACCCTAACACCTAACCCTAAAGATTAACTTTAGGGTTAGTTGTTAACGTCAGGGGTGGGATTTTCTGTGTAGAAAAGGGGACAATTTAAAAACAAATGAAATAATATACAATCAACCTTTCTACTTTACCAAGTTTGTGTATTATTAATTTTTGTTTTTTTTTCAATTTTACAATATAAAAAATGCTTTATTTTTATTATTTAATTTGTTCTTTTAATTTGTCATTGCTATTCAAAATGGAAAAAAGGTTCTATTGTATTATTTAATTTGTTTTTGTTATAAATAAAACTAAACTTACCCCCCCAAAAAAAATAAATAAAAAGTAAAAACATTACATACATTTCTTTACGGTAGTGCGTAGTGATTTTCTGCAAGGAAAGTCTGCAAAAGAAGTAAATAGGCCCAAATTTTATGACTCCGCCAAAAATCTTTCATAGTGATTTATTTTTCAATAAGCCGGTAATGGCTGACGAAAGACTGAGAAGAAGTCCAATTTTTTTCTGGTCGTTAACATCCAAAAAGGTCGGGTTCTTCAAGATCTAATTGTTGATTCGAGTTCAGCATGTACATTTGCACGGAAATAAGACTATTTTGGAAAAATTTGAAGGGATATTAGCGCTCGGGAAATAAAATAGAAATTTACCGTTACTAGCTTGAAATTTAAATGTAAAATTAAGAACTTTGCCTGTAAGGATTTTATAATGTTAGTGAAACTTTTGTTATGGTTTAAGCCATTTAAGTACTTTATTGTTAAGTTAAAGTTTTAAATAGTTCACACAACGTTAAAAGTTAGGTGAAACTGAAAAACTAAGGAAGGAGTAAGATAAAGAAAAGAAAAAAGAGCTAACGTACCTACAACATACTTAAAAAAAAAAGAAATTCCGAAATTTGGTAAAAGGACAAACATTTTTTTAGTAAATTTTGGGCATTTTTTCATCATGTATGCTCATTTTTTTTTAGCGAATCTTTGGAGGTACCTGTAAATGAAAACAGGACAAGAGATTATGTCTAGTAATCTTTTATTCAATTAAGAATCTTACTACTCGTCGGTATTTATCAATCCATCCACGAGGATCGAATGTGGCACAAAGCCGTTTTAATGTGGGTATCCCCGAGCCCGTAGGCTTGGCCAAAAATATGGCCTTTCTGAACCCGTCTAGCCGGGTTCAGGCCCTGTCAACCTCCCCGGAAAAAACCTTGCCCTTCGGCAAAGCCTCGTCCGGGTTCCTCTCTGCTAATGCAGAGAGTTCGACAGTCGCCGACGAATCTTACTACTCGTCAATATTTATTATTGTAAAAAATACAACAAATGTGGCACAAGGCCAAAAAGGGGGGTTAGGGTAAAGGACGGTCATCACTTGTCTTAATATAAAACTTAGCTAGCCACAACCACTGACTCCATCATACATAACAATATTCCTTTCACCAAAACAACACATTTATCCATACCTTTCTTACTACAACCACCAAAATACCTCTTTGACTCAATGCAAATCCTAAATACTCCCCTTATGTACAAATATTGTCTGGGATGGGGGGGAGGGGCATAAAAACAACAATTTTTAAAAGGATCCCCAATGAGTATATACAATATGACAAAAATATCTATAAGAAACCAAACAAAAATTAGTGTTAGTAATAACCCCCCCCCCCACAAAATTTTAAATGTGGCAGAAATATCAGTTAGCCGGACGAAATCGATGCGGGACTATGAAAACAAAGGACACATTCATTCTTCCCAAGCATTCACACAGACACACACTCATTCTTACACAACAACAAATACGAAAAATACACACGCGAAACGAAAGGCGCCCCGCATCCACCAGAGAACTGACATCACTGACCACCTAAACGAGGGAGGGGATGGGGAGTTAAACTAGAGGAAAAAAAGAATGGGGACAGAAATAAAAGGGACCAATGAGCAAACACACCCTAGCTAAGTTTACCGAAACAGGAAAGAAAAACTAAAAGGAAAAATACAATAACCTAATCTCGTAATGGGTTGCCTATGTTCAACCCAGGAATACAATATCCTAATGCCTAACCGGCATCAAAATGCCACTCAAGGTCAGCCCCTTTTACTCGGCACATACGCGCAAGATTCACCCACCTTTTGCCAAATTCTGATCAGGTGAGTCGCCGCCTTTCCGTCCTAATCTTGACTTTAAGCTGATGCTTAAAGAACAAGATCAGTTGGGAAGAAGTGAACTTCTCGCCCTCATAGAATTCCTTCTGACGCGTCGTCCAAATCACGACTCTCATAACCCCTAGCAAGCAACAGAACACATAGTGTTCAGCCTTCGTCATCTGCGGCACCACATTGCTACAAACAGAACTGGCTTCAAAGACAAGAAACTTTCCCTGCAGCATGCGAACCATGAGGCCTTCAACAAACATGCACAACGGCACTACCGCCTTGCACTGAAAGAAGGCGTGACCAATGGTCTCGACTTCCCCCGTACAGAGACGACAGTTTGGATATTTCTCCAAGCCTGCTGAACAAAGTCTCTTGCCGACCCAGTGGGCTTCACGAATCACCAGCCAGGTGAGTGATGCCTCATCGTTATTGAGGCATTTCAACCCAGGCGCCCAAGGCCATATCGAGCGAGCCTCCTGCTTCGTAAGACCGAGCTCGCCAATTAGATCATCTTGAACGGCCCCCCTAACTAATACTTGATACAATGCCTTGCGAGACAACGCCTGGGCGTTAGAGAGGCCATCCAAAGCCCGCAAGAGGAGCTTCAGAGTACGACGACATTCGCTATAGAAGGAGCACGGCTCGGGGTCTACGGCCGGCCTCCTCCTCGCACGAGCGCACACTTCTCAGGGACGGGAAATGATTCCGGACGTCTTCTTTCCAGAAGGCGCCCACCTCATTCGATCCGCGACACATTCGATCTAGAAAGGTGATGCGAAGCATATGTTGACGAATCTAAATGCTAGGCATACCCAGACCGCACTCAGAGGGATGAAGGCAACAGATCTCGCGAGATATCATAGGGGCCTTGTCTCTCCACAAGAAAGAGAACAAGGTCCATACTAATAAAATTAGTCTGGCATACGGGAGTGGAAGTACAGAGAGTCAGTACAGGAGAATCGGATAGATGTGTGAAACACATACTTCCGCCCTTCCCTTCAGGAAGTCTCCTCCGAGATCACAGATTAACCGCGATCTCGGCCTTCCCTTGTACCTCCGACCAATTCATTTCCAACTGGAGATCAGGACCGAACCAGACGCCGAGTATCTTGATCGGCCCATCCGTCCAGAGGAAAGGTCAGAGAAGAGAAACTCCCTTCCACGCACCCAACCGCAAGCCAACAGACATCGCGGTTGATCTTGGCCCCTATCACCATCTCATAGCCACTGATCTCTTTGCTGACTTCGTCAATCTCGGCTCTGCTCGACACAAGAACTGAAACGTCGTCAGCATAGGCAGAATACCTGGCTGAGGTGGAAGCCCCAGGCAGGGAAATTCCGCGCAGGGCCGGATTCGCCTTTAACTTGCGAAGGAATGGTTCCAACGCAAGAACGTAAAGCAAAGGCGAGAGCGGACAACCTTGACGAATGGAGCGAGACAGTACGAAAGGCTTCGATCTTACCCCATTCACTTCCACCAGTGCACCGGGGGTCGCATACAAAAGTCGGATCCAGGAACGAAAGGACAGCCTCCAGAAACCGATGGTCAAAGCTATCGAAGGCCTTGGACTGATCCAAATTAATCAGCGCGGCTTCACTGTCGACTTGTTCTATGATCAAGCGTACCATATGAAGGTTATCCTGAATAGTCCTGCCCTTCACAGCACAAGTCTGTTCAGGGCCAATCAGACTGGACAGGACAAGCTGCAAGATTTCGCCAAAATCGAAAATTCCCTAACCCATACCCACCGTTCTTGTCCTTACGCAGCAACTTGATCACACCCCTGGTGAAACGTTGAGGTATACCTCCACCCCTGCCTCATCCAGTGGTTGAAAATCAGTTCCACCAAAGGAACAAAAACGAGCGACAACCTCAAGTACACTTCGTAGGGTAGACCATCTAGTCCCGGAGACTTATCCAGGCTAACCTGCTTCAGCGCTTCCCAGATTTCCGACTCTGTAATGGGACCCTCGCACCTACCCGCTTCAGCTGCCTCGAGGCAGGGAAAGTCAGCTAAATAGGCGTCGAACTGAGCAGAGCTCAGACCGGGCTCTCTGGTTAAAAGATCCTGGAAGTAATCTCGAAAAGCCTCGCGTTTGTAGTCACGGTCCGCTTATCCGGCAATGTGACGCACGCTATATGTCGCCTAGCCGCGTTCCGATTCTCCTCTGCACGCAGTTCAGCGGCCATATTCGTCGCCCCAGAAGACATTCTTTTTAACTAGCCCTAACTACCAGAGCTTGATCCTTCTTGATAAGCAAGGAGGCCAACGCTGCCTTAGCTAAGAGTATTTCCCCACTAACACGGGATTTCACGGCCCGATCAACTTTTTCTTCTAAAGCCGTTTGCGCCGCTAATCTATCTAGATTGAGCCGACGACTAAAATCAGTAGCAAATGTTCTCATTTTGGATTTTAATTTATCCCACCAGGCGTTTCCGACAACCGCACCCGTCAATTCTCTCTGAATCATTAGTAGCAACTGGTCCCGGAAACCCTGCTCACTAAATAATGAACAGTTAAATTTCCAGTAACCAGCCATTCTAACCTTAGGCTTATCTAAGTTTACACGGACTTGGACAAGCCTATGATCTGTATAAACTATATAGTGGAAGCTTGGACAACCTAAGAGCCCTACGTCGACTCTCCTAACTAGGACTCGGTCGAGGTAGCTCGCAAGCGTGCCAGGAGCTGAGTTGCCACTATTAGTCCGAGTCCATGCTACCTCCCGAGGGTGTTCATTCCGGAACTTATCGACAAGATCAAACTCATCGATAAAGTCCCGAAATGGTTTCACGTCCGGGTTGTTAGTACCCTGTTTTTGCCCTATACGATCTAAAGCGGGGTCAAAAACGGC
This sequence comes from Acanthosepion lycidas, assembly GCA_963932145.1. NCBI lineage: Eukaryota > Metazoa > Mollusca > Cephalopoda > Sepiida > Sepiidae > Acanthosepion > Acanthosepion lycidas. Next base: position 33,068,288 of record OZ010594.1, on the reverse strand, counting down.
ATTCCAATCCCCTGCTAAAACTACCCGACGAAATGTCGTCAAGTACGGCGCGATCTGCCGAAACAAAGCAGTCCGCTCGGCATAGATATTGTGCGCATAAACCCCAATGAGACGTAGAACCATATCCTTTATGGTAACATCCAGCACGCAAAGTCTGCCCGCCGGATCCACGAAGACAAGGGTACATGCAGCCTTCAAAGACCGGCTCACTAGCCAAGAGACACCCCTCGAACGACCATCAAAACATGCTGAATAAACGGCGAACCCCTTAGACAGAATGTCCTCACGGTCATGAGAAGAAAACCGGGTCTCTTGCACACAACACACATTCACCCTGAGGCGCTGAAGGTCACGAAAGAGCCTCGCCCTGCGAGACCCGGACTTCAAACCCCGGACATTTACACTAGCTAACCAGAGCGCCATCATGGAAAGAGATTAGCGTTGTACTACTGGTTGGAACATAGTCGGTGTTAGGATACCAACAGCATCTCCCATAGATCCATGGCCCATCTCAATCTTGATGGTGCCGTCTTGGGAGATTCCGCCGATATCCCATGGAAACGTTAATTTTAGGGCTCTATACAGGGATGGGTGAACTAAAACTGGGACCCTCCCAGATCTGTTTAGCGCCCAGACCAGTTCTTATAACCGTTAGGACCCTTTGGGCTTGTGGAAAGTTCTGCGGGTCATCAACGTCCAGGTCGGCATACTGGCTAATTGACAACAAGTATTTCAACTCCTTTATCCGATTGCCGTAATCACGGGCTCTCTCGGCCTGAGCCGGCGAAATACGACAGACATCCTGACCCGTATTGAAGTTGTACTTTTGTGGCCCCTTTCTCCGTTCTTTCGGATCTAGAGTCGGGCTCCTTTGCCGTTTAGTAGCGGGGGAAGGCATTTCAAATTTTTTAGAGTGGGAAGGACTGGGAGTTTGCCGAGGGGTATAGGTGGATTTTTGTTTAACAGGGGAAGGGCTAGGAGTATGAAGGGGTGTGTAGAAAGACCTGTGTTTGTAAGGGCTGGAATCTCGAGATTTGGGCGGGTTTGACGAAGGTGAAGGTTTCTTCTTAGGAGAAGGTGTGTGCCGGGCAGAAGACGTGGAGAGAATCGGAATTGACGGCAGTTGTTTTTTACCATCCAATTTCTTCTTCAGTTACTTTATTTTTTCTGTTTTTTCGAACCCTGGGTCATACTTTTTTTGCTGCTCCTGAAGGTTTTGTAGAGCGGCCGGGGCATCGCCCTTAACGTTGCCTGAGTGAGTCGGGCTGTGCGTGTCATTGGTCCTCGGGGCTTCAGGGGACTGAGGTCCCGCTGTCCGGTGCTTCCCTCTGGCCCTACCAGCTACCAGCCAATGCCCCTCCTCCTTCTCCACAACTGCACTAGCAGCGGGCGAAGGCTCTTTGAGGATTGTGGCCTTTGATGTTGAACCAACCGGAGGATTAACCGACCCGGTCCCGGAAGCTGGTACGCCCATTAGAGGCGAGGCGGATGGTACAGACGCGGTCAGAGGGGGATCTTGGTCGACTGGAGCTTCACTACCAGAGGCCTTCTTCTCTGGGCAGGAGGAGGAGAGATGACCAGTCACTCCACACCTCCAGCATACCGGTCTTCGGCCCGTTACAATGACCGGTAACTTCAAGCTACCAACACCCAGACAGTTGGGGATGGAGCAGAAGGTTTTATCGTCCAACATTATATCAAAGCTCCACCCCCCGCTCAGGCTATCACAGGAGGCGCCCAGAATTTCGCCGTACTGGGAAAAAAAAGTTCTCCGATAACATGAGGAGGTACCTCGTATACTGCTATTCTGGTCCTTCTTTGGCCTTCGTTCTTAGGATAAGCTCTTTCGTTATTAGCTCGCAGCTAGCCGCGGCAACGCAGTCTTCTGGCGTGGGTAACAGTACGTTCCTCATGGAAAATTTGGCACCCTTAACTACTCGGAGGGGCTTAAACCCCAAGGACTCCAGTGTTTTCAACACTGTGTTTTTCGTCGAGCGACAAATTTTGCGCGTACGCTTGTCGACGACGAAAACTGACACAATTCTTTTCTCAATTTTCTTCAATTCTTGGGGTCTTCTAAGAGTCCACCTTGTACGACAAGGTGAGCGTAACTCTTAGCACGCTCCAAGAACTCCGCTAAGTTGATAACACATTTTGGTGGGGACGACCAACAAGAGGGCGATTCCCCGGCGTTAGTTTTTTCCTGTGAACTATTCTTGGCAGTCATTATTGGAGTTATGGCCATTATTGGCCTCCTTATTTGTTTCTTTAGAATTACTGCCATTATTGGCCTCCTTATCTTTTTCTTTGGAATTATTGCCATTATTGGCCTCCTTATTTTTTTTTGATTTATTGCCATTATTGGCCTCCATACTCTGAGTGATTCTATTCAGATTTTCTTTCTTCCCGACACTTTCATCCTCACTAGAAGAATTGGGATCAAGGGCTGGGTATTCCTTTAAACAGTCTTTATCAGGGAGATCTTTTTGTTGGGGGTTAAACAAATGTTTTCTAATAGACTTTCTATAGTATGCCAGATTCGTGTTTTTTTTTAATTATTAAGAAGGAAGGCGCTTTCTTTTCCTTCTTTTCCATTTTTTTAACGGGGAAGGAAGGAGTAAAAAGGGGGTGAAAAAAAGGGGTGGGAAATAATAAATTCCGCCTTAAAGGTGAAAACAAAAATTAAGGAAATATTAACGCCGAAAAAATTTTTTTTTGTTTTGTTTTCGGCTTTAAGGCGGAATTTATTATTTCTTACCCCTTTTTTTTCAAAGCGAGACAAACAAATAAAAGCACAGAAAAGGAAAAAATAAAAAATAAAACGTACAATAAAAAGATTTAAATGTTCGCCTAAAGGCGAATAAAACTATAAATTTTAAAAAAGGAAAACTTGAAAAGAAAAAACGAAAAACAAAGAAAATACGAAAATATGGAAAACAGACAAAAGTAGTAACAAATACAAGATGGCTAACGCCAAAAAAATAAACAATAAAAATTAAACAATACAAACGTTATAACCAAATAAAAGGACAAATAAATTGGCAAATAGACAGAAAAAAAGTTTAGAAAAATTACATACAATACAAACAAAAAACACGAAAACTTAAAAGATATTAAAAGGGGAAGAATTAAAGAATTAACGGTAAAAAAACGAAAAACAGGTAAGGGTTATAAATAAAAGAAAAACGAAGATATAATTAAAAGAGAAATTAAAGAAACTGGAAATGAAAAAGGGTAAAACTAAAAAAAAAAAGAACAAAGAGAATTATAAGGAGGCAAATATTAAAAAAAAGAGGGGGGTAAAAAAAAAGAAAAGAAAAAAATCAAAAATCTTTTCTTATTTTTTTTCAAAAACAGTCGTAATTAAGAAAAACGGTAATAAAAGAGAAAACCTTAACAAAAACTGAAAAAGTCCAAAAGGTTGGGCGGCAAACACCTGTCAAAAAGAACAGCAAAAATATAAACGAAGTAAAGGTCAAAGAAGTTCGACGACAACGCGTGTTCGAATCTTGGTACTCGTCAATATTTATTGCACTAAATGTACAAATGTGGCACAAGGCCAAAAATGGGGTAAGGGGGGGAGAGATGGTCATCGTCTGTCTTAACTTTAAACTTAGCTAGCCGCAATCACTGACCCAAACATACCAACAGTGTTCCTTTCACCAAAACAACGCATCCATTACATACCATTCTTACTACATCCACCAAAATACCTCAGCGACTCTATGAAGTTCTAACTAGTCCACATATATACAAATCATTGTCTGTGGGGGGAGGGGAAAAACTAAAAAAACCCCAATGAATATTTACAATGTATACAAAACTATATACAAGAAACTAAACAAAACTTTTTTTTTTTTTGGTTAGTAGTAAACCCCCCACAGCCCTAACTGTGGTAGAAACATCAGTTAACTGGACGAAATCGATGCGAGACTTGAAAAAAAATATAAAACATTCGTACAATCCATGCACTCACTACAAACACACACTCAATCAGACACAACAATAAATACGAAAGACACACTCGAAACGAAAGGCGCCCCGCACCCACCAGAGAACTGATATCACTAACCACCTAACGATAGGAGGGATGGGGAATTAAACAAAAGATAAAAAAAATGGGTCAGAAATAAAAGGGGGGGGGGCAATGCGCATACACACCCTAGCTAAGTTAACATGAAAAAAAGGAAAAGAACTAAAGCAAAACCGACCTAAACTAACCTATACATGGGAGGGGTTACCAAAGTTCACCCCAGCAATCCCAAAATCCTTAATGCCTAACCGGTATCAAACGGCCACTCCAAGTCAGCACCTTTCACTCTGCAGAGGCGCGCAAGACTCACCCACCTTTCGCTAAATTCCAATGGATGGAGTCGCTTCCTTTCCGTCCTGATCTTGACTTTAAGCTGATGCTTAAAGAACAAGATCAGTTGGGAAGAGGTAAACTTCTCGTCCCCATGAAATTCCTTCTGTCGCGTCGTCCATATCACGACTCGCATAACACCCAGTAAGCAAAGGAACACATAGTGCTCAGCCTTAGTCAACGGCGGTACTATATTGCTACAGACGGAACTGGCCTCGAGGACAAAGAATTTTCCGTGCAGCATGCGAACCATGAGATCTTCAACGAACTTGCACAACGGAACTACGACACTACAATGAAAGAAGGCGTGACCTATGGTCTCGACCTCCCCACTGCAGCGAACGCAGTTTGGCGACTTTACCAAACGCGCTGCGCGAAGTCTTTTGGCGACCCAGAGGGCCCCTCGAATCACCAGCCAGGTGAGTGATGCCTCAGGGTTAGTGAGACATTTCAACCCGGGCGCCCAAGGCCATATGCAGCGAGCCTCCCGCTTCGTCAGCCCGAGCTCGTCAATCAGATCATCCTGAACGTTCCCCCTAACTAACACCTGATATAATGCCTTACGGGACAACGGCCGGACGTCGGAGAGGCCATCCTTCGCCCGTAAGAGTCGCTTGAGGGCCAACCGACATTCGTGATAGAAAGAGCCCTCGCCTCGAGGATTACGGCCGGCCTCCTCCTCACACGAGCGCACATTTCTCAAGGATGGAAAATGTTTATGGCCGTCTTCCTTCCAGAATTCGCCGTTCTCATCCAGTTGCATACACATCCGGTCTAGATAAGTAATGCGAAGCGTATGTCGACGAGTCTCAACGCAAGGCACCCCTAGACCGCCATCAGAGGGATGGAGGTAACAGATCTCGCGACTAACCATGGCGGCCCTGCCTCCCCACAAGAAGGAGAACAGGAGCCTTACTAACGCCAATAAAGTGTTAGACGGGAGTGGAAGCACAGAGAGTCGGTAAAGGAGAATCGGGTAGATGTGCGAGCCACATACTTCCGCCCTCCCCTTCAAGGAAAGATTCCTCCGAGTCCACAGACGAACTGCGAGCCCGGCCTTCTCTTGCACCTCCGACCAATTCATTTCCAACAAGAGGTCGGGACCGAACCAGACGCCGAGTATCTTGACCGGCCCGTCCGTCCAGAGGAAAGGTCCGGGAAGAGAAACTCCCCTCCACGAACCCAACCGCAAGCCAACAGACTTATCGCGGTTGATCCTGGCCCCCGTCACCATCTCATAACCCTTGATTTCTTTGCCGACTTCGTTAATTTCGGCCCTACTCGACACCAGAACCGAAACGTCATCAGCATAGGCGGAGTACCTGGCCGAGGTGGTAGCACCAGGTAAGGAAATTCCGCGAAGGACCGGATTCGTCTTCAACTTACGCAGGAAAGGTTCCAACGCAAGAACGTAAAGCAATGGAGACAGCGGACAACCTTGACGAATGGAGCGAGACAAAATGAAAGGCTTCGATCTTACCCCATTCACTTCTACCAGCGCACCGGGGGACGCATACAGCAGTCGGATCCAAGTGCGAAAGTGCGGCCCGAAACCGGCGGCCGAAAGGACAGCCTCCAGAAATCGATGGTCAACCCTATCGAAAGCCTTGGACTGATCTAAATTGATCAGCGCGGCATCACTGTCGACTTTCTCGATGATCAAGCGTACCAAATGAAGGTTGTCCTGAATAGTCCTGCCCTTCACAGCACAAGTCTGCTCGGGGCCAATCAGACTAGAGAGGACAACCTGCAAACGGTCAGCTAAGACCTTGGCTAAAATCTTCAACTCTGTATTTAACATCGTCAAAGGCCGATAATTATCTACCCCATCCCCACCGTCTTTCTTCTTGCGAAGCAACTTGATCACACCCCTGGTGAAGCGTTGAGGAATAGACCCCTGCCTCATCCAGTTGTTGAAAATCAGTGCCAGCAAGGGAACAAAGACGGGCGACTGCCTCAAGTACATTTCGTAGGGAAGACCATCTAATCCCGGAGTCTTGTCCAGGCCAACCTGCTTCAGCACATCCCAGATCTCAGACTCTGTTATGGGACCCTCGCACCTAGCCGCTTCAGCCGGCTTAAGGCGGGGAAAGTCGGCTAAATAGGCGTCGAACTGAGCAGGGCTCAGACCGGGCTCCCTGGTAAAAAGTTCCTGAAAGTAATCACGAAAAGCCTCGCAAATGCCCGCGTCTGTAGTCACAGTCCGCTTGTCCGGCAATGTGATGCTAGCGATATGCCGACTAGATGCCCTACAAGCTTCCTCTGAACGCAATGAAGCGGCCATATTCGTCGCCTCGCAAGACATTCTTTTTATCCTAGCCCTAACTACTAGAGCTTGATCCTTCTTGATAAGCAAGGAGGCCAGCTCCGCCTTAGCTAAGGCTACGTCCCCACTATCACGGGATTTGATCGCCCGATCTACCTTGGCTTCTAGGGACTTTTGCGCTGCTAGCCTAGCTAGGTTGAGTCGTCGACTATAATCAGCAGCAAAAGACCTAAGTTTGGATTTCAAAGCACCCCACCACTTATTCCCAACCACAGCCCCCGACAATTCCCGCTGTAACATTAGTAAAAGCTGGTCCCGGAAATCTTGCTCACCAAATAATGATGAGTTTAATTTCCAATACCCAGCCATCCTAACCCTAGGCTTAGCTAAGTTTACCCGAACCCGGACAAGCCTATGATCCGAGTAAACTATATAATGGAAACTTGGACATTCTAAGAGCCCTACTTCGACTCTCTTAACTAGAACTCGGTCGATGTAGCTTGCGCTGACCACCGTATCCGAGCTGCCGCCCCTAGTCCAAGACCATGCTACCTCCCGGGGGTGCTCATTTCGATACTTATCGACGAGATCAAACCCGTCGATAAAGGCCCGAAACGATTTCACTTCCGGATTGTTAGTACCCGGTTTTTGCCCTATGCGATCTATATCGGGATCAAGGACGGCATTCCAATCACCCGCTAAAACTACCGAACGAGAAGTCCTCAAAAACGGCTCGATCTGCCGAAACAAACCAGGCTGCTGACTGTGGTCATTGGGCGCATAAACCCCAATGAGACGAAGAGCTTTCTCCTTTATGGTAATATCCAGCACGCAAAGCCTGCCCGCCGGATCCGCGAAGACAAGAGCACACACCGCATCCAGAGACTTGCTCACCAGCCAGGAAACACCCCTCGAGCGTCCATCAAAACATGCTGAATAGAGGACGAACCTCTTAGACAGAATGTCTTCATAATCGCGAGATAAGAAACGGGTCTCCTGCACGCAACATACATCCACCCCGAGGCGCTGAAGATCGCGATCGAGCCTCGCCCTTCGAGACTCCGACCTCAGGCCCCGGACATTTAGACTTGCTAACCAGAGCGCCATTGAAATGCCTAATTAGGGTTGAGACGCTGATTTGAACATTGTCGGGGTGAGGATACCGACAGCCTCTCCCATCGACCCGTGGCCCATCTCATTGTTGACGGAGCCGTCTTGCGAGATACCGCCTATATCCCATGGGAAGGTCAACTTTAGTGCTCTATATAGGGAGGGGTGAACAAAAACAGGGACCCTCCCGGCACAAAATTTTTTCAATTTCTTCAGCTTGTCATTTTCGACGATAGCAATAGGCGGGGACATTTTGAAGGATGCAATTGCCTCGTCCAACATAGTCCAAATGAGTCTAGCCCCCGTCCCAGTTCTTATTACTGTTAAGACTCTTTGGGCATCTGGGAAGTTTTTTGGGTCCTCAATGTCTTTGTCCGCAAATTGTTTTATAGAGAGGAGGTATTTTAAATTTGTGATGCGGTTCCCATAGTCTCTCGCTTTTTCCGCTTGGGCTGGAGAAATGTAACACACCTCCTCTCCTGTGTTGAACATATTTTTATGTTTCTTTTTTTTCTCCTTTGCATCTTGAGTGGGACTCCTTTGCCTTTTGTTGGTGGGTGGGGGAACGTCAGTAGTTTTAGAAGGGGAAGTTTGCTGTGAAATTTGCCTTAAAGGGCTAGGATCCCTACTAAGAGGGGATGAGGGCTGAGAATTTAGGGCGGAAGTTGTGGAGGGAATGTCCTTTTTCGCTGGGGGGGTCTTTTTAGGACTTGATTTCCTACTGGGAGTATTTGAAGGGCGTGGAGATTGATGGGCAGAAGATGTAGAGGGAGTTGCCTTTTTCGAAGGGGAGGATTTTTTGGGGCTGGGTTCTCTACTGAGAGGGGTTGAAGGGTGTGGGGATTTACTGGTAGAAGATGATGCTTTTTTCAAGGGCGAGGTCTTTTTAGGGCTGGTATCTCTATTGTGAGGGGTTGACGGATGTAGGGTAGATTTTTGTTTTTCCAGCTTCTCTTTTAGTAATTTTATCTTCTCCGTTTTCTCAAACCCCGGATCGTACTTTCTCTGTTGATCTCTTAGGGATGGTCCAGAGACCGGGGCGTCGCCCTTACTGTTGACAGAGGGAGTGGGACTGTTAGTGCCATTCGTCCCGTGGGCTTCAGGAGACTGAGGACCCGCTGTCTGGCGCTTCCCTCTAACCCTGCCAGCAACCTGCCATTCCCCCTCTCCCCTCTCCACAACTGCACTATCAGCAGCAGGAAAAAGCTCTTTGGAGAATGGGGGCTTTGAAGTAGACCCAACCGGAGGTTTTACCCCATCGGTCCTGGAAGCTGGCATTCCCATTACAGGCGTGGCGGATTCTAAAGACGCGGTCAGAGGGGTATTTTGGTCAACCGGAGCCTGACTCCCAGAGGCCTTCTTCTCTGGGCAGGAAGAGGAGAGATGACCAGTCTCTCCGCACTTCCAACATACTGGCTTGCGACCGGTCACAATGACCGGCAGCTTCAGGCGTCCAACATCCAGACAGTTGGGGATGGAGCGGAAGGCCTTTTCATTCAACATAATCTCGAAGCTCCATCCCCCGGTCAAGCTATCGCAGGTGGCACCCAGTATGTCGCCATACTGCGACAAGAATGCCGCTAACCGATAACCTGAGGAGGGACCTCGTATATCGCCACGCTGGTCCTTCTCTTGCCTTCGTATTCCGTCCTCAAGATGAGGTCCTTCGTTATAAGGTCTCTCGTTGTGGCCCTTACACAATCTTCCGCGGTGGGCAGCAATACGTCCCACATGAAGAATTTAGCTCCCTTTACGATTCTTAGAGGGCTAAACCCCAGGGACTGCAGGGATTTCACCACTGTGTCTTTAGTCGAGCGACAAATTTTGCGCGTGCGCTTGTCGACGACAAAGACCGACACTATTCTTTTGTCAATCTTCTTCAGTTCAGTGGGGTCCTCCAAGAGTCCACCTTCTACGACAAGGTGAGCGTAACTCCTGGATCGCTCCATGAACTCCGCTATATTGATCACAACTTTCGGGGGGCACTTCCAACAAGAGGGCGATTCCCCGGCCTCTGCCTCTTCACTTGTGCTGTTTCCAGCTTCTTCATTGTGGCTCTTTTCGGCCACCGAAGAAGAATTAGAAGCTTTTTTTAATGCCTCTATCATTTCTTCGTTTGTTGGAATTTTCGATAACTCTGGGTATTCTTCCATGCTATCTTTATCAGGTGGGTCCTTTTTCATTAGGAAAACATGTTTTCTGACCGATTTTTTAAAATTGGCCATAACCGCTTTCTTCTTTTTCATTACGAAAGACGGAATTCTTTTTTTTCCTTTTTTATCCATTTTTACAAGTAGGGTGAGGGGTAATAAATGTGGCCCATAGGCAAAAAGGGAAGGTTAAAGTTCACGGGGGAGGGAGAGAGAGAGAGAGAAAAAAAAAAAAAGGGGGAGGGTAAAAAGTAAATAAATTTTCGTTTATCAGCGAAACAACAACTTAAATAGACAAAGAAAAAAAAGGGGAACAAAAGGACGTATAAAAAATTAAAAAAGACGAAATAAAATTTCGCCTAACAAATTTAAACAATTAAACAAAAACGCAAAACAAATAGACGTAGGACAGACGAGAAAACACGAACAAAGTTCACAAAAAACGAAGAAAGAGAAAAAAAAAAAAAATACTACTACAGACAAGAAAGCGACAAATTACACAATAAAAAGAAAAATTATAAAAGGAAAATAAAGAGAAAACGCTATACAAAATAAAATACGAAACTAAAAACGTGACAATTTACAATATGGCTGCCGATAAAAAACGGTCAACCCAAAAGCAAAAACGTTAAATAAGTAAATAAAAAACACAGAAATTTACAAATTAAACACAAAATTTACAAACAAATATTATACACACGTATTTAAACGATAAAACTATAACGGATATTTAAAAGAAAAACACAGAAATAATTAACACGTAATAAATAAACAAAAGAAAAAAAAGGTCGAACGAGAAACGTAAAGATGAAAAATAAACAGATAAACTCCGGGGTGTGGGCACGGAAAGAAAATAGATTTAAAAAATGAAAAATAAAACGTACAAGAAAATGCAAACGTTAAAATAAAAAAGGAATAAATAAAAGCAAAAAATGCAGTAACGGTAAATAAAAGAAAGAGGGTATGGAACTAAAACGGAAAAAATCAAAAATTTAAACAAATGTCAAGAACGCTAGAAAACTGAAAAATTTAACAAAAAGTCAAAAAATAACGTTAAAAAAAAACGGTAAAATAAATCAAAAACTTAACTAAATTTAGGCAGTCAAAAAGTACAAGGTAAATAATCCAGTGACAGACAGAAATATGTCTAACACGGTCGGACAAGAAAAAAGAAGAAAAAACTTCTGTTGCTCTCGTCCAATCTTGGTACTCGTCAATATTTATTGCACTAAATGTACAAATGTGGCACAAGGCCAAAAATGGGGTAAGGGGGAGAGAGATGGTCATCGTCTGTCTTAACTTTAAACTTAGCTAGCCGCAATCACTGACCCAAACATACAAACAGTGTTCCTTTCACCAAAACAACACATCCATTACATACCATTCTTACTACATCCACCAAAATACCTCAGCGACTCTATGAAGTTCTAACTAGTCCCCATATATACAAATCATTGTCTGTGGGGGGAGGGAAAAACTAAAAAAAAAACCAATGAATATTTACAATGTATACAAAACTATATACAAGAAACTAAACAAAACTTTTTTTTTTTTTTTTTTTTTTTTTTTTGGTTAGTAGTAAACCCCCCACAGCCCTAACTGTGGTAGAAACATCAGTTAACTGGACGAAATCGATGCGAGACTTGAAAAAAAAATATAAAACATTCGTACAATCCATGCACTCACTACAAACACACACTCAATCAGACACAACAATAAATACGAAAGACACACTCGAAACGAAAGGCGCCCCGCACCCACCAGAGAACTGATATCACTAACCACCTAACGATGGGAGGGATGGGGAATTAAACAAAAGATAAAAAAAATGGGTCAGAAATAAAAGGGGGGGGCAATGCGCATACACACCCTAGCTAAGTTAACATGAAAAAAAAGGAAAAGAACTAAAGCAAAACCGACCTAAACTAACCTATACATGGGAGGGGTTACCAAAGTTCACCCCAGCAATCCCAAAATCCTTAATGCCTAACCGGTATCAAACGGCCACTCCAAGTCAGCACCTTTCACTCTGCAGAGGCGCGCAAGACTCACCCACCTTTCGCTAAATTCCAATGGATGGAGTCGCTTCCTTTCCGTCCTGATCTTGACTTTAAGCTGATGCTTAAAGAACAAGATCAGTTGGGAAGAGGTAAACTTCTCGTCCCCATGAAATTCCTTCTGTCGCGTCGTCCATATCACGACTCGCATAACACCCAGTAAGCAAAGGAACACATAGTGCTCAGCCTTAGTCAACGGCGGTACTATATTGCTACAGACGGAACTGGCCTCGAGGACAAAGAATTTTCCGTGCAGCATGCGAACCATGAGATCTTCAACGAACTTGCACAACGGAACTACGACACTACAATGAAAGAAGGCGTGACCTATGGTCTCGACCTCCCCACTGCAGCGAACGCAGTTTGGCGACTTTACCAAACTCGCTGCGCGAAGTCTTTTGGCGACCCAGAGGGCCCCTCGAATCACCAGCCAGGTGAGTGATGCCTCAGGGTTAGTGAGACATTTCAACCCGGGCGCCCAAGGCCATATGCAGCGAGCCTCCCGCTTCGTCAGCCCGAGCTCGTCAATCAGATCGTCCTGAACGTTCCCCCTAACTAACACCTGATATAATGCCTTACGGGACAACGGCCGGACGTCGGAGAGGCCATCCTTCGCCCGTAAGAGTCGCTTGAGGGCCAACCGACATTCGATCTTGGTACTCGTCTACTTGACAAGCGGAAATGTACAGCTTTTATAGCTTGGATTATCAAAGAGGAGATAATCCATATTCACAACAGTACCCACTTCTTGATGACGTTTGTAGGGGTTGATGATTATTATTGGTTATTGCAGTGTTTCTCAACCTTTTTAAAGCAAAGGCAAACCAAGGTGAGTTAATGTGCATGCGTGATACATGCTTAGGCGATCATGTATCTTTGGATGCATGACTGACGAAGCAGATTTTTTCCCGCAGTAGGTTGTAATTTCTTTCTGTGGTAGACCAGTTGCTATCCAAGGCTATAGAACCCAGTCTGTCCTGCTATACCCATAGCTGGGGGAAAAGAAGAGGATTTATCATACTTCGTCAGGGTTTTAGCACGGAAGTGAATATTTTTAAAGAGTTATACTAACAATTGTAGGGTGGTTACAGGTGGTTATCTTCGGATAACGCCCTTAATCCAAATATACAATTTTGGGCTTTTAAAAAATGCATGCAAAGATAATTACTACAATGATATATCACTTAAAATGAAATATACAATATTTAAAGGGTTCATAAGTTCATACCAACGAGTTTTCGTGTTAAACGAAGTCCTTTATATATATATATATATATATATATATATATATATATATATAGAGAGAGAGAGAGAGAGAGAGAGAGAAAGAGAGAAAGAAAGAATATAAATATTTTATTTTCTTGTAAAAAAATATGTTAAATTTCGTGTATTTTTTATGGTTCAAGCGGCGAAGCGCCAAGATCTTGTGAATATACTGTTTTTGAATAATCGAAAGGAGATTTGACATATATTGGCCAATGGGAATCAAGTTTTTCTAGCACTAAAAATTGTGGCTGGAGCCGAATTTTATGACCCCATTGAGAATAAAAAGAACTGCTATGAACAGTTGACAGGGAAGAAAGTTGAAAAGAAAACGACAGAGCGGGGCAGTTTTCACAAGACATCACATAAAAGGACTGTTCAGTGAAAGGTTATAAATCTGACCTGACAGATCCAAGGCAGATTCGTACAAATTTCACATCCTACCGTACAAGATTCTGTCTAAGTCAAAACCAATTCGAGCTGAGAGGTCCTTTACAGAGCCGTTACAATGGCGTCATTTAAAATATTATGCTGTAGCGGTTGTTTACAAAACACTCAATAGCCATTGGATAGAAAATAAGCACTACTTTCTATAGGACAATTTATGCACCGCATGAGCCACTGATGCCAAGCCTGGTTTAGAATTAATCAGTGATTGGTTGATTTTTGACCATTAATATAATATAACACTCCTTTCAATATTTTTCCCGCTTTCGTTCGTGGGAGCCCATTCAAAAAGTATAAATAACACGAAAATCAAAGAAAAGAACAGTAGTAGGACAATAAATCTCCAGAGCTAAACCACGTACGTGAATTCTCATTCTTCTACTCACACACACAGACACAAAATTACAATTGCACTACGATGTGAGATGTCTGTCCCAAAAGCCAAGAAACCAACTCAGAATTCTATCATTCTTTTGTACAACTTTCTCATACTTAAACTCAGTTATCACATATTGCTGAACTCTGAACATTTTAAACAATAAAGTTGTTTTAACACATATTTACAATCTCACATCAGTACATGGGGAACTACTTCTTCTTTCTTAACTTTGTTTCACAAAACACAATTGTTGTACTTGCTTGTTTTTTCAATACATGTTATTGTTGATTACTGAATAATCTCTTGTTATTCCTTCTTTGTGTTTCTTTGTAAAATTTAAATGTGATGTGATAATCAAAAACGCAACCATCACCAAGGCCTTCTTAACAATTTTATACCAAATCTCATTAGCACGCCACAATGCCTTGTGCCATATTGTATATCCTTTTACTCCGAGTTTTCCCTTATTTTTCTATTTTTGAATGGATATATTTTGTATACGAATACGTTAGTCTTATCAACATTCTGGTGACCTGTATTTTTTCCTGTTTCTGAGTGTAATCTTTTTTATTGCCCCCTGAAAGTGTTATCCTACTCAAAGAAGCGAACAAGCGGAAATTTTTGTACAACTTTTGTTTTGTACTTTTCCCCATTTGTAATTGGAAATAAATGTGCTGTTCCTTTTAAAAAATAACGCAGTGGTCGTATTGTTTTTTTTAAGTTGCGCTTATTTTTCGAGAGTTGGTGTTTCTACCAACTAAATTTTGTGTCTGGCACAAGAACTTGGAGTTGGTAGGAAAGCAAAATTTTTATATCTTAACAAAAATGTTACTGTAGTGTAGCTTAATTTTTATGAGAGAGAGAGAGAGAGAGAGAGAGAGATTTTAAATGTGTATGTAAGTATCTCGTTGATAGCAGTAATCCTTTCGACTATCTGTGGGAGTTTTAGTTGTCCGAAAGTGTAGGCATGGGAGAACGGACGAAATTATTTCATCAACTGTTCCTTTCCTGGTTGCCCTGGTGATTTTCAGGACAAAGGAATTCATTCAGAATTGTTTCTTGATTTTTGATTGGTTTTTGTTTTTATATCTTTATGGCAAAACAAAATGGTTTGCTAACTTTTAGTTTTCTATTTTTATTTTTGAAATAGTGAACCTTTTATTTTTCTATCACTACACACCCTTTCCTCCTTAGTAAACGGAGTTTGTAATAATTATTTGTTCACTGAGATATTAAGCGTATGGAGGCAGAACAAAGAAGAAGCAACGAAGGTTTAAAGAATTGTATTAACATAAAATACAACTGATAAATCGGTGTAAATGTCTCTTATTGAAAAAGGTGGTAAGTGGAGTTGTAAAAGGCGTCCGTTGAGTCGTACGGAAGGAGAGGGAGGAAGAGTTGTAACTTACTGGGGAGGCGGCCTTTGGCGACCTCCTTGGAGATGGGAGGTCGCTTTCCGACGAAATCTGTGAACCTGGACCAAGATGCCGTTCAACTGCCGAAAATGTCCATTTGATAGGCTTTTATGTCATTTCTTAGGCTCAAATCGGCTCGGGTTTTTATTTTATTTCTTTTGGAGGGAGTGGGTGTAATTGGATGGAAATTATGGATTGTATTGGTTATTTTTTCTTTGAGTGTGTAAGTAAAAATGGAAGGTATGTGCGAAGCCTTGTGCAGTTGACAGAATTTTGGTTCAGTTTTGGGTGTTCGGAGCGTTCGTATCCGGTCAGTGATGGAAATTACTGTAGCATGAATCAGAAGAAGATCTGGTTTTAGGAAGAATGTAACAGCTCCCCTAGATCTTATTTTGATTCACGGATGGGTTGATGTGATATGGTGCGATGATACTCGTTTTTTAGGGTATAATGAAATTTTTAAAATGTTTCAGTAGCTGACCACGTGTGTGTCTTTTGAATTTCTTCTTTTAGAATACTGGGACTGATAACTGCGTGGGTTTGCTAGATACGTAGTCTTTATTGTTTACATGGTTGTCAGACGAAGGATGAGGTGCCGAGTCGGGCGTCACTTAAAGAGTCTGTGGAGTAGGCGACGTACGTGAGTTCGGTGGGCCCAACTACTTTCGGCATGACCGTTTTCAATTTGAAGTACCATGTTTCCAAGACAGATGTGATATGTGGTCTGTGGCTGAATGAGGTCTGTGGAGTAAGACCTTGTCTCCGATCTATATCGGATCTTTATAGATGAGCCGTTTCAGATGTTTGTTCGTCTTGTGGTCGGCCTCATTGTTTGCTGGGGCGACGTGTTGGTGAACTGGTTGCAGCAACGCGTTTATCAGCATGCCGTAAACACCGGTGTTGTCATTAAGCATGAATCCGAAGATCTGACCTTAGGAAGAATGTAAGAACTGTTAGAGTTAGTGTTATTTAATTTTCTTTGTTTAAATCAATAACTTTAATTAATAATAAAAGTATGTGTTTTCCTTTTTACATTTAATCCTTCTTCCAGATTTGGTTTTGACCATTTTACTTTGTTGTTCATGTTCATTAGTTCCTTTTGAATTCGAGAGACGATGTTATTTCTTTCTGGTTGGTATTCAACGGAACTTCTATTGATCTTAATTTCCGGAATGAATACGGTATTATTCACATAGAAATTTTTAAAGCAAAAATTTGACTGCAATGTAATACCCTAAATGGACCCGTGTACGGAGCTTCCAGAAGTTTTCGCACCCTGTCGGTTCGTAGCCACACATATTTACTAGTTTTTAAGTCATTGGAGACATACGAATTCGGTAAAGAATGCAGATGACTTAGATAATTTCACTCAGATTTCTGCATCTCTTTAGCTAAATTCCTTACTTGTAAATTTGTTATTTGAGTGTCCTCCTTGTCTTTGTTTGTATCTATTAATATTTGAGGGACTTGCGCATTAACTCCTATTCCGAGTAGGACAATAAGTAGAGCTGATAACCACGATTCCTTCCAGGCAATAATTGTTTTTAAAGACCGAATGTACACGTTCAATTAATCCATTTGTCTGTGGATGGTAGAATGTCGTTCGCAGCCTGTGGATGCATATTATCTTCGGGAGTTCTTAAAACAATTCCGATTCGAACTGATTACCTCTGTCTGTAACGACATAGAGGGGAACTCCGAATATGGATATCCACGTTTTGATGAAATCTATTGAAATTGAAATTTCCGTCAAAGGACACGCTTCTATTCATTGAGTACTTCTATCGATACATGTTAGCAAATATCGATAAGAGGAAAAATAGGAGTCAGTAAAATTTTTAACTGGTCTCAAGGGGCCCACTATATGCAGGTGCACTGTTTGGAAACGATTAGAAGGCAATTCAAATGACTGAACTTCACTCTTTGTATGCTTAGTTATTTTTTGACAATGCTGACATTCTTTACACCATGTTTTTATTGATTTACTTATTTTAGGCTAGTAGTATCTCGATCTGATCATTTTTATCGAAGCTGATATTCCGGGGTGTGATAGAGTATGTAGACTGTCAAATATTGATTTCCTGAACTCTTGTGTCACAAAAGTTCGTGAGAAGAGTAATGTAACGTCGCACAGGATAGTTTGGTGTTCATTTATAGGATATGGCTTCAGCTGATTATGAAAGTGCTTAATTTCTTCATCAGTAGTGTTTCACCATCTTCTCAATCCGAATACTTCGATAGTAACTGCATTAGCTGGTCGAGATAAGTAGTCAGATGACCATTTATATGTGAAATATCAGTATCATATTCATTTATAAAACAGAGATGACGTTGTTGTCCGTCAGATTTCAGTGGAATTTGGCTTGCAAAAGTATTACAAAGAGGTTTGTAGTCAATTAATAATAAGATATTTCTGCCTTCTATTTGTTACAAAACTGTCAGGTAAGCAGCTAGTCGAAGGTAGAATATTTTTGTTGCGTTAGCGACAATTTCTTTGAAAAGAAACCAATAGGAATCGGTTGGTCGTCTACCATTTGGTGTAATGCTGAACCTACAGCATAATTAGAACTGTCTGTAACAAACTGAAAGTTATTAGGTTTTGAGTTGATGCAAGGGAGAGCAGTTATGCTTGACAAAGACTCCTTTATATTTTTTGAAAGACTCAATCTCTTATCTTTTTGTGTGAAGTCTTTCGATTTTGGGTTCATATGCCTTGTGTGAATGTGAATAGCTTATCGCTAAAACGTGGAACCAATTTCTATAGGAAATTGGTCATTCATAGAAATCGACGCAATGACTTGAAGTCGTTTGAAGGCGGAAATTCATTTAACTAGCAAGTTTCCTAGCGCTGGGTTTAATACCAGAAACGCTGAATTCCAAAAAATCAAGCTCGTGAGGACCGAACAAATACTTAGAAAGATAATTTTTTAGATCGTACTTATTAAGTTTTTGTAAGACTTGCTCGAATTCTCTGGAATAAGTTTCTTCGTCTTCTGAAAAGGTGAGGATGTCATCAATGTACATGAACATACAACTGAAATCACGGAAGTTACTGTCTATCATCCGCTGAAATGTACGTTCCGTAGTCCGAAAGGTATATAGCTGTGCTCGAATAAACCAAAAGGTGTTGTAATGGCTGCTTTACATACATCGTCCGGGTGGAGTGGTACTTGGTGGTAAGTTGATCATAAATCGATTTTTGTAAAGATTTTCTTACCATGAAGCTTAGATGCCAGTGTATTTACATTTGGCGCTTGCTATCAATCGGCTTTCGTATTCAGTTGCCTGTATTCACCTACAGGTCTGTATGTACCATTTGATTTCGTTACCGTATGTAAAGCTGAACTCTATTCCGATTTCGAAGGGGGAATTATTTTTGCATTTTGGACTTTCCTAAATTCCACCTTCGTTATGTCGAATTTATGGGCTGCTAATTGTCATGGTTTAGAAAATGTAGAAGGATTGCTATCAGTCTCAATTCTATGAAAAACGTTTTTTTTTTGTTTGTTTTTTTGTTTTTTTGGGGGGTGGGGTTTTGCATTAGGATTGCGGTTTGGATTTTTTTCCATAATTTTTCGTACCGCCATGTCGGTAGATTTATCCTGGTCCACTGTAATGTTCATAGTTTCTGGTGCTGGTGTTGCGTTAGATTGTCTATTAGTTGTATCAATCAGTCTATTATTGAAGCAGTCGATCATCAGACCGAAATGATTTAAGAAATCGTAACCTAGAAGAGGTTTTGTGGCATCTGCAATCACAAATGTCCAGGTAAATTCACGTCTGAGGTTGTGCAACACCAAATTTAATGTGGCTTATCTTACGGATTCGATCTTTTGGCAGTTAGCTGATACAACGGAGACATTCGTGGAGTAGATCACTGCAGCACGTAAATATCTCCTTGGCTGCTCCTGTGTCCACAGCAAAATTAATTTTTCTAGCCCTTAGTCGAACAGTGACTTCAAGAAGCGGCGGATGGGTGGAGTCTAATAAGTCCCACATATTTAGTTTTCCGTCATAATACCTGGTGCAGGTGCAGGAGGGCGAGAATTTGGCTGCATTTTGATATTCTTTTTATCCTGCCAGTTGTACCACGGCTTGCAGAACTTTGCGCGATCCGCAAAGTATAAATGGAACAGATCTTTGGTTTCTGATCCTTATTGTATGGTCGAATACTGGGCGGGTAGTTGATAATCTTGGGTGACGGAACTTTGGTATTTTTGTCTATTTCTTGTATTTGAAATACTTGTAGGTGTTGAATACTCTCTTGTCTGAAATAAAGAAGATCGTCTGCCATTTTACCCAATCGATTTGTGTCGATTTGAGCTGCTAAAACTGGTTTGATCGATGCTGGTAGTGTCTGTAGGAATTTATGCCGAACTATATCAACACCGACACTAATCCGACTCACTAAAACATCTTGCACATTTACAAATCTACCATTCATCCGTGCATTGAATACTGTTGCCGTATCTGGCTAGGTACTCTTGCTACTCATCTTGAGGTCCTGAGGTTCTTGACAAAATCCAAAATGTATCTGCAATGTAATCGATCCTGACTTGTCATCTAGACTTCTGTCACGTTCTCACTGACGGGACGTGGCTTCCCTCTTTTCTACAAATATATTCATAGCTACTGCTCCGACGGGCTTTTTTTCTTGGTGCTCGGACTCCCTGAGTTTAAGCGTGCAACTCGATTGGCATCTTTTTACTGTTGAATTAGGTAACTGCAACCACCACTACTACTCCAACAGTTTCATTTCTCGCACTTCCCGTCCGTGGAACTCCCTTCCCTTTCCTTGCTTCCCTGATAACTACAATCTTCAAAAATTTAAATGCAACGTCAATCGCCCTCTTCTATCTTCTTGAACTTCAGCTTTTATCATTTCCCCAGTCCCCTCTATACCCAGTCTTTTACCTCTCCTTCACTCTCTGTAACGCCCTGCATATTAGTGGCATTCCTGCCTTGCTTGGGGTGAAATTATATATATATATATATATATATATATATATATATATATATATATATATATATATATCCTTCTCTCTCGACCTGTCATGACTGAGGTTGACATCAATTTATCCAGCATTTCTGGTTTAGATTTTTTTATACAAGTTAATGACAGCTTCATTCAGTATCACGTAATCGGTTTGTTGTTATACTGCTGGTTGCATTTTCCAGACAATATCTGGAGGTAGAGAAGCCAATATGTGCTAAAATCTTTGTTTGTCTCCTTTATGTGCGTGATGTTAAATTGGGCTTCAATTATAGAAGCCCAATTTAACATTCACGCCAGTATGTTGTTTTCGATGAATGCAGGTGATTTGATTGATTTTGCCTGTATGGAACTGCTTTGATCGGAAGATACCGGTTCTAATTCCTTGTCGGACATTTAATGTGTCTATATATATGGGTCAGGTACGTCGGAGTTTACCAATGTGGGGTGTTTACGAGGGGGGCGGTGTTTACAGGTCTCCGGATAACGTCCTTAATCCAAATATACACCAATTTTTGTCCTTTTAAAAAGGCATGCAAAGATAATTAGTACAATATTATATATTTTGCATGTCCTGATAAAATTTTATATCTCTTAAAGTAAATTATACAATGTTTAAAGAGTTCATTAGTTTATGCCATAAAGTTCTCTTGCTGAAGTCCTTTAGCATATATGAGAGAGAGAGAGAGAGAGAGAGAGAGAGAGAGAGAGAGAGAGAGAGAGAGAGAGAGAGAGAGAGAGAGAGAGAGAGAGAGAGAGAGAGAGAGAGAGAGAGAGAGAGAGAGAAAAAAAAAAAAAAAAAAAAAAAAAAAAAAAAAAAAAAAATATGTAAGTATCATGTTGATAGTAGTAATCCTTTCGATTCTCTGTGGGAGGTTTAATTATCCGAAAATGTAGTTATGGGAAAACGGATGAAATTATTTCATCAACTTTGTCTTGGTTCCTTTCCTGTTCGTCTCTCTGTTTTCACTTTTTTTTTCAAGACAAAGGAATTTATTTCAGAATTGTCTCTTGATTTCTGATTGGTTCACAGGAATCATTATCCATCCATTTTTCTTCACTTACATTTAGGAATGATGACCTTTTGGACTCTTTTATTTTTTCTATTTTTTTTTTACTTTTTGTTTTTATTTCTTTCTGGCAAAATAAAATGGTTTGCCATCGTTTAGTTTTCTATTTATTATTTTTATTTTTTTAAATAGTGAAATATTCACTACGCCACTACTACTTCCATATACATCCAATAATTCGCTAAAAAATCAGTATAGCATAATGATAAAAGGTCCGAAAGGTTTCATCATTAAAATGTTTATTTAATTATTAAGAGGAAAGAACAAAATATTTTTTAAATATTCAGTGATTCCTGGGACTAGTAGGATATTATAGACAGTTTATCCCTAATTGTTAATCTATACTATTATCCCTAACAAACATTCTGCGGGATCAGAAAAGAATCAAGACATGACAGCACAAAAAGACGCACTCGACGCTTACCACACAGCAAAAACTGCGTTGGAAAATTACACGAAATTATCATACACCAGCGTTGACGAAAGCACAACATTAACACTCACCACTGATTCATCTAACACAGCAATATATGTGAGTACTACACCAAGATTATAACTCTGTAAAAAACCCTATTTCTTTTTTCTCTGATTAAATACAGCAGGTTTTGTAGAGAATTGTGAGATCAAACGTTTCTGACAGCGTGAAACTTCATAATTTACACTGATTAGAAGCAATTATTACACATAATGGAAATATGTAAATGAGATAAACCACTTAGACTACATCTCCCAATATTCTGCAGACATACGACACGTAAAGGGTAGTGACAACATAATTTCTGACACACTTTCACGCGCCGGCGTTAATTCTATAATACAAAACACATTAAACCACGGAGTGATTGCTAATGAGCAGCAAATCAACCCAACACCACTCGAAATACAGAAAAACGCATCATTAAAATTAGTTCAATACCCAGTGCCATTCGGTAACAAAATGTTGCACTGCGACACTACTATAGGATGTTTATACATCCCCCCTCTTAATCTTAGATGAAGGATATTTACACATCTCCATGAACAGTCACACTTGAGCAAGAGTTACATCAGCGATCGTTTCGTTTGGCCAAACATGGTGTTTCATATCAAAAACCGGATAACATATTTGCATTGTGAATGGAGCAATGTACACAAACACAAGAACAACTGTGGGGACCTTTATCAACTCCGATGCAACGTTTTCACACAAAAACATCATGGGATCGCTATAGGACCACACTCCATCCATCAGCAGCATTTCCAGCCAGTCATCATCATCTGCAGCTCCAGCTCGCCATCGACCACCACTCCAATAATCTCCAGCAGGCTTCCAGCTTCAGTCATTCACTCCAACAGCAACGATATGCAATAAATTGTCCTTTTTCAACGCTCTTCAGCAACTACAAAACTGTATTTTTTCAGACAAAAAAAAAGCGAGCTGATATTTAAATGTTTCCTCAAGGGAACAACGGACGAAGAAAAGGTTAGCTATGTACTGCTATGCAGCGGCAGAAAATGTCTGGGTTTATACAATTCATGGGATTTCAGCATCAAAGATGGTGGCAGACCAGACAAAGTCTTTGAAAAATTCAGCATACACTTTTAACCATGTTCAAACCACAGAATACACAGGTACGAATTCCAGGGGTTAAAGCAAGATATCGAATGACAATTTTTATCCATAATGAAAAATTGTCGCCAAGAAATGTAAGTTCAAAGACATAGAAGAAATGCTCGTTGACCACAGCTGATATGGGATGCGAACACCCCGAAGTGCAAAAGTCACTTATTGGAAAAGATAAATTATAGCTGAAGCAGCAAACACTGCTACAGCGTTTGAAGCCACAAATAATCAGATTGTTTGCCTAAATTTGCAGAATACAAATATATCACAAAGCAGCAAAAGAATTGGCACTATTATTGCAAAACAAAAACAAGTGAAACTAAACAAAACACAGCACTTAAAACCAAATCCGTACGATGATAGGAGAAAATTCCCTGTTTTCGGATCAATATGTAGACCTTGTGGTAAAATAAACCACTGGGAGAAATTGTGTAGAACCCAGACAAAGAAACAAAATAAAAATAAAATCCACTATATTGAATACGATGAATCGGAAGATAACCCACTTAACATAGATAAAATTCATTTACAAGAAATGACAGAAAAGAACTACGCACAATATCCCAAATAAAGAAGTTAATACATAACATGCCTACAAAAATAAACGTAAAAACAAATCTAGACACTGGAGCACTGAGCAACAATATTCCACTAAGAATATACAAGAAGATTTTCCCCGAGAAAAATAAAAAAGAATGTATACTCGAAAACAGGTGTACTAGAAACAACCGACACTATATTAACAGTATATGGGGGAAGTGAAATTCAACAACTTGTCAAAACATAAATAATAGGATCACATAAAGGGAAAAACATCAGCTGCACTTTTTGGTGACCAGCGATCCTTGGATTAAACAGCTGTGAAAAATGAAAAATAATCATAATAAACCACAACATAAACAAGTCGAAGCGAATAAAGAAAGAAACTCCACCATAACAACGACCTCACATTAAAAACAAAACACGTCTAATATCATTGTATCCAGAATGTTTCGACGACACTGTCGGGTGCTTTGAAGATTTTGAATGTCACATAGACACGAACTTAACGATCAAACCTGAGGTCCATGCTCGAAGAAAGCTTCCCCTAGAGCTCAGAGAGAGAGAGAGAGAGAGAGAGAAAGAGAGAGAGAGAGAGAGAGAGAGAGAGAGAGAAACTTAAAATGGAAAAATAAAATAATCGAAAAGGGAAACGAGCAGATTGACTGGGTAAACTCTATGGTTGTCAGAGAAAATTCCAATGGCCGATTAAGAATCTGCCTAGATCCCAAAGATTTAAACTGAGCCATAAAAAGAAGGCATTACCCAAAACCAACACTAGAAGACATCAAACCGGAACTTTCAGTATCCAAACATTTTTAGCAAGCTAGATGCTAAGAATGGATACTGGAATATCAAGCTCGATAAAGAATTCACTCCCCTCACTACATTCAACTCCACATTTGGGCGATATAAATTTCTGCGACTCCCATTTGGCTTGCAGAGACACCATAGGAATTGCAGATGGCATACAGATTTATGGCAGAAATGAAAAGGAACACGACCTTCACTTTTACGAAGCAATGAAGAATACCCAGAAATCTGATATGAAACTGAATGTTGATAAATACATTAGTAAGGAAGAGGGATGTAAGGTTGTTTTTTTTAGATATTCTACACACTCAACTGAATTAGAAAAGGTTACAGCCATATCAAAGATGAAGGCACCGAAAGATAAAAAGGAACTTGTAGCTTCCTTGGTATGATTCCGTATACGAGTTCTTTCATACCAAAGATGTCTGACCATATGTCTGAGCCAAGAGAACTAATGAAGGAATATGTATGTTTTCAATGGACACCATCCCATCAGAGATTTTGATAGACTCTAAGAGCTATTATGCAAAGAGAGCTCCGCTACTATGATAGGATAAAGCCAGGAATACTGCAGGTAGATGCATCTAGCCTAGGCCTAGGAGCAGCATTAGTGCAGGAAGGAAGAACAATAGCATTTGCACAAAAGGCAATAATTTCAGTAGAAACCAGATATGCAAATATCGAAAAAGAATTACTGACGGTGGTATACGGATGCGAGAAAATTCACAACTACCTATATGGCATAAAATTTATAGTAGAAAGAGATCACCGCCCATTAGAGCAAAATCATAAAAAGAATCTACACACGGCTCCAGCCAGAGTACAACGTCTACTCCTCCGACTACAAGCATACTACGACCTTACTTTGACTTATAAACCAGGGAAATAAATGGTGATAGCTGATGCTCTATTGCGCCTATATGGAAACGATAAATACAAAATAAAGATATGGGTATCAAATACTTCAGATTGTTAGCGTCACCACCGACAAATTAGAACATATCAGAGGCAAGTAAAGAAGTACAAATTCTCTCACAAGTTACACAAGGGTAGCCAGAAAAACAACACCAGAGACATCCAGCCATACGCCAATACTGGTCTATCAGATATCATTAGAAAATGGTGTTGGCTAGATCAAGAATAATAATACCCAAAATACTACAACCAGGAATCCTCCAGAAAATACACGAAGGCCACAAAGATGCAAACTGGAGGCAAAATCTACAGTTTATTGGGTTGGCATATACAAAGACAGAAAACACAGTCTCAAAATATCACACAAGCCATAAATACCAGAATACACAATAAAAAGAAGAAATTATATCTCCTGGCATACCAAGTAGACCTTGACACACAGTAGGCGCAGGCCTGTTTATAATAGACCAAGAATGGGATCTAATCATAGTCTGCTACTATTCTGAATTCCCAATAGTCCTGAAATAAAAAAACACAAGATCTGATACCATCAGCTCAACAATACAGGAAATAATGTCAAAACAAGGAATACCCGAGAAAATGATATGTGACAATAGCACCCAATTCACATCAAGGGAGTTCGGAAGAATAGCGGAGGAATATGGATTCCAAATCAAAATACCATCCCCACATTATCCCAGAGGACACGGACTCGTTTAGAGACATGCCCAAACAATGAAGAAAATCCTTATAAAATGCAAGAAAACGGACTTTAAGAGCGACATCATTCAAGGCAGATATGAAGTCCCCAGCGGAACGGCTGAATTCCAGAAAATACAAAACCACACTACCCAGTAAGATCAATCCCCCAATAGATCAGGAGGGAACTAGAAGAAAACTATCCACTAATCAAGACAGAGGTAAACAATACAATAAGCATGCACTCTTCCAACTTGAATTATTCAAAGGACAACATATTCACACAATAAGGAAAAACCCGGAGAACCGCACAAATCATTACCACCGCCAATATCCCGAGATCCTACATCATTAGAACTGAATACGGAAAACATCTCAGGCGAAACAGAACAGATATTCGACCAACACTAGAACAAACAAGATATAAAAACAAACATTCAGACAACCCTTGTCACAATGACAACACCAATCAACAAACAACTACGATTCCTAATTATCGAGATACACAACAGCAACTACCACATGACAACAGAGTTGCGGTCCGGCGAGGTCGCTGGCCGTCACGTAGAGCGCTGCTGCTACCGACGCCATGACCTTCGCCGTCAACATGACCGCACCTCTTAACGACCATTAACACTCCCTGATTTGACTAACCACCTCGGCTATCCAGCTTCGACTGAAAAATATCTCAACTTCGACTCCACCCAGCTACAAACCTTCATCGTCGACGACTGACTTGATAATACCTCACGGCAAATCAAATACGTCAAACAAGCGACTCAGACTTCTCAAACAGCGACTCTGACTCCCGCAGCCAAGTGACTCCCACTTCGCAAGCAACCGACTCGACCCACCAACGTGACGCCAATCTGACGTCACCCCGGTTCAACACAACAGGTCAACCAATCAACTAAACGACTTACAACCGTGATCTTGATCAATCAAACGTGTACCGACCGTATCCACACGAAACCTACACAAGAATTAGCTAAACTCCCGGCGTTACCCTTACACCCGACCACCATCCTGACGACCAGCCACTGTACGACATGTCAACAATAAATGTTGTTCAAATCTAATGCTCCATATTCCTTTCTCTCGCTACTAAACGCTTAATATAACAGTGGGTTCTTAGGAAAAATATTTTCTGAGAAATGGTTTTATATAAAATCGATCAGTCAATCGATATGTGGTGTTGTTTATTTGCATAAAGACATGTTCGTCTGTGGTTTTACAAGAACAGTTTTGGGAATTAGTATTCCGATTTAGGCGAGGTGTGGCTGGTCACGTGCTTTCCGAATAAAGATTTCTAAAGAGCGTACATTAATCTTACCAATGCATCATTGGTGTCAGCCAACAGTCTTAGTCGGCAGTGGCGTAACTTTGGCAAACACTGACGGATGCCAGTGACAGAGAAGAGTAATGCGTGTATGGTGGTTAGGAGGTCATCAGTTATGGTTGAGTGTTTTATCTTATGACACAGTCCGTTCTCATTAAGTATCATTGATTTGGGTATTGGGTAATGATTAAAAGATAATGCACAGTGTTGAAAAATGCAAAATAAATCTTTATATAGCAATACAATAATACAAAAGGATAAGATGAAAGTTGAAGTTTCAAGGGTTCAAGTGTAAAAGTTCTGGAGAGAGAGAAAGAGAGAGAGAGAGAAAGAGAGAGAGAGAGAGAGACACACACACACAGACAGAGTGAGTGAGTGAGTCCGGGAGTAAGTAAATATATGTATGTATATGTGGCCGAGTGGTTAGAACATTTGCTTTCTGACCATGAGACCCGGGTTTGAATCTCACCATTGGTCGATTTGTCAGGAAGGTAACTTCTTGATGTTATCAGTCTGGATGAAATTGACCCAAGTCTTATGAGTGAAATTGAAGAGACAGAACCTTTAGGGAGCCATTGGAGGTTGTGCTAGCACAAATTCATAGTATGACCGAGACTTTGTCCAGGTTGTTGATCACACTAGATAATGTGCTCTCTCCCCAAAATTTAACTAAGGCCCGCTCATCATAGTTGCAGTATAAATCACAGGTGGACTCTGTGCGTGTACAGGCGTCTGCAACGGGGATTAGCTAGCCGCATCAGTAGATGGGCATCCTCGAATATGAGTGACCAACCACTATATATATCCAGATGCTTTAACCGCATGCTTACAATGTGGGTAAAAATGGGGCTGTTTTCAGTTGTAGCAATGGGGTGCTTAAAATTGTGGAAAAAGAAAGGATGTATAGTTTTACATAGAACAGTATAGTCTTCTGAAGTCACCCTTATTGCATTTGGCTCTGGTTATTTTACGATGATTGCAGCATGGAGAATGGACAAAAATTATTTATCAATTCTAGTTTTGTTTGATTTTCCATCCGCTTTGAAACGGTCTCTATTATTTGCTATAGCCTGATAGGTTGGTCGAACTATGGTTTTGCTTACTTGGCAATTTTAAGTATACATCTATTTTTAGAGATGATGAAATTTTGGTCTCCTTATTTATTTCTTTTTATATCCTGATTATGAAAGCTTTCTGATTGGTTAGTAGCTTGGCCATTATCCATCTGTTTTTAGAGATGATGAAACTTTGATCTTCTTTGTATTTACTTCTCTATAACCACACAAGATAAGAGTGAGAGACATTAAGAGAGCAGATCATAGTAGTAGTCGAGAATGCACAATATTCCAATTTCTGAAAAAAATTCCATAAACTCAATAAAGTTTTAACTCATCACTATGGCTTTGAAGGAGAGACTTTGCTAGCCAACTTGCTGCAGAAAAAGGCAGAGCAGACCTGTGCCATTCTCAAAATGGAACTATTCTGCTGCTGCGAATGATGATTCTGCTTTCATGTCCTGTTAGCACCACAGGAAAAATGCTTAAAATAATTTCATAACTTGGTCTATGTGCTGTTTCCATTTAGGACGTTGGTGATCATGGCTTCACAATTTCCTCTCCTTTGTAGCTCTTAATGAATTTTGTCTTTTTGTTATCTCTCCTAAACATTGTTCCACCATCCATTTACTCAATCTCGACAGAGGAAAGCAAAATATAACCTACCTAGGTAGGTTATGTTTTGCTTAAAATAAAAAATTATCCACTCTAAACTTTTTATCGATTCTGTCACTTTTAAACTTTACTAGCAATCAGATGATCCAGCTGATTTATTGCAATTAGTATGCAAGAGAACTAGTGAAAGCTTTAGGCATAGTTGTTGGCAGACATGTCACAACCAACATACACTTGTTGGATAATAACTATATGATCAGGAAGGAAATATATTTTTAAGCCTCATCTTGTTATAAAGGTAAAAATCTTTTTGAATCAATCACTCTTTGCAAGTACTATGTTTATGTCATGTTTTATCGTGTTTCTTACATTGTTCATGTTAATAAAATGGTGAACATTATTTTCCACACTTCCTTTTTAATTCTCTTAGTACCTTGTTATGTTTGGGAACGCCTTGAGCTGTTATCTAATAACAACCTAACACTGATATTGCACAAGCATTTCTAATGCTACTACTGTGAATAGCAAGGAAAATAATAAAATGCTTGTTACAACCGGAAGTAAACACGGCCACTCTCAAATTACAAATGAAAAGAAAATCCTTGTGAAAATTGGTGATGGCAAAAAATATTCCAAAATAATTATTAGCTAGTTTTAGTAAAAGCGGTTGGAACTGTTAATAGAATGGTATATTACTTGTGTAATACAGAGTCGGAAGTATTAAATAACTAACTTGTCTATATTATTATTATCAAACACTGAGAACATTAAATAAAAATGAACGTAGACAAAAGAAAGAAAATGACGGTTACTGAATGCCAGTTTTCACCTGAGATAGGCATGTGAAACCATTATCTCTTGAGCCATGATATATAAGTAAAGGGAAAAGTCCATTCTTTTTATAAATGGGTATTTGGATGGTTAGTGTTCCTGATGTCAGGGAACTACATATCAATGGGAGTAGTTGGGTGAGTTTCTCTAGCACTTTGCCAAAAAGAGGTAGAAGGCTAATAGACCAGTAGTTAGAAAGAACAAATGGTTTGCCTGAGTTTTACAGAAGAGGATTTCCAACAAGCAGGAAAGCAATAAGCTGCAAGGTATTTATTGTAGAGTTTAAAAGAAAAACAGGAGCTAGTTCAGGAGCACATTTCTGAAGAACTATTGCAGGGATACCATCAAGTCTACATGCTTTGTTGGTATCCAGTTTAGGGATGATAGTAGAAACCATGGACAGAGTTATATGCATATCATTCAATATAAACTCAGTTTTAAGTTGAAAGCCAGACAAAGATATTCCAGATGAGTCAAGAGTTGAACTGGAAGAAAATTTACAAGAAAAACATTTTATTTGATCAGTAGAAGTTGTTAACACCTAAAATCCAGTGATGAGAAGAGGGGGATAAAAGACTTAGTTTTATTTAAAACACTGTTACAGACATGCCATTAGTCAAGAGAACCAAACTTGTTAGAGGCTATAAGTTGACTCATTTTATCATCAAAGACTTAGCCTATTTAAGGGCACATCTACAATTATTAAGAACAGACACAAAGAGGTTTTTGTTGTGATCAAAACTATTACATTGGTACAAGCAGAAAAAGTGATGCCTGCGAGATATCATGGTTAAACAGGCAGGTGTGAACCAAGGAGAAGATTGTTGCTTCAACTGATATTTCTGAGAAAGTACAAAAGCACTAATACCATGTTTTAACTGAAGAAACCTCAGTGGCACAATTCTCAATATGAAGTTTACAAATATCAATCCAAGGGGTATCTCAAAGAAAGTCACAAAATTAATCCCAATTCATTCATATGCTGGGAAAAGAAAAAAAGTCTTGTGTATAGGAGGATCATGTCAAAAAGACAAATCAAAAGAAATATCAACAGATACTACAGCATGATACGAAATTGCCAAGGCATACTAAAAAAAAAAAAATATTTTGACATATTCTAAGCACAGAATAAATTTCCAATACATAATTTTCCATAAATTCAGAAATGATGAGATCAAATGTCACAAATCGGATTGACAACCTATATTTATTACTCTTCTCCAAAAGGAACACAAAGAAGATTTAGTCTCTTCAATGACCATTCAGGCATAAGCAGGTTTATTGTTATATTAGTTTTATTCTATAATATTCACTGCCTGAGAGACGTGTCCATGGTCCCTGAAGAAATTTTGTTTTATCTTGGTCAGGGCAAAAATAAAAATACACGTCACAAAGTTTGGCAACTTCAGATCAACATTGATTTTATTCTCATCAATATTCAATTTGTGTTCAAATTTGAAGGAACATCTTGCCACACTGATAAATGAAGTGCATGTGTGGAAACCCAAAAGTTGATACAAGCTGGACTGTTATCCAGAATATATGACAAGTAATCATTTTTCACTGACCCAGCTATTCTTCATTTTCTTTAAAAATCCTAAAACCAGATAATGATTCAATTATCTTTTTACAAAAAATTTTTTTTTTCTCATTTTACAGCTACAGAGGGAGAAAAATTTCTTTATGACCATCTTGTATTCTTCAATGAGAGTGGCAATTTCCAAATTTTTAAAATTTTGGGTAGATAGTAAAATGCACAACCCATGTTGTTACCCTGGTTGGAGCTTATGGGTACAATTGGATTATAATGATAAATACATTTAGTATATTAAAACTTCGAACCTCAAGTTTGATCTGTACCAATTATTTTATTTTTTAAACATCAGTTTTTTGCAAATACTTAAGGAATATGTAAAGGAAATAATAGCTACGACTGAATCAAGCACCAGAATTTTCTTTTCCTGTGTGTGAGATGTTTCAAGATAATACTAAAAACATGTTTTTTATCATGGCAACTGCCAGTGTGATGACAATTCTGAGAGAGGGAAATTAAAAAAAATATTTTGTGGGAAAAAGAGAGAGTTTATATGGACAGAAGATAAGCCTAGTAAACGGAGAGTAATGAAATTGTGCTTACAAACATGAACATATGAAAAAATTGCTCACCTACAATTTATGCCAATATTGTTTTATTTTGGAAATAAGAGGTCTCTCTTGGTTGGCATATAAACAAGGGAGGATATATATTTTTTAAATACATCATGTTTGCTTTATTGCTCCAATATTTTGTTTTGTTGTACTTGGAGCATCATACATATTCGTGCATTTCTAAATTAATAGATTTATTTTTAATACTTTAAATGTTAGTGGA
Source organism: Acanthosepion lycidas (assembly GCA_963932145.1). NCBI lineage: Eukaryota > Metazoa > Mollusca > Cephalopoda > Sepiida > Sepiidae > Acanthosepion > Acanthosepion lycidas. The sequence goes on along the minus strand of OZ010594.1, from coordinate 33,035,994 downwards.
TACCTGTATTTGAGTGAAGGCCCCATTTTTTAAAAAGTGTATTATGTCTACCTGCTTTCACAGACAAGAAAACTTAATTAAAAAAATGTCCCCTCAGGTAGGGTTAAAACTCCTTTATAGGAGAAACTACTGTCTGATCCAGTGTGCTATAGACTGCTTGGCCATGGAGAGAATCACAACCCAGCAAGATTTGATTTACAAAGATGGAAGCATGCTCAAACTCAACTGGAGAGCACAGGTTTTTTTAAGTTTTCTTGAGTGTGTAGGCTGATTGATATAAGATACACGGTTTAAAAAAAAAAATGAGGTGATTACTAAAATACAGGTATCCATTAAAAATAACGTTTCAAGTAATAAAATATTTATGTAGGTGTATAAAAGCTAATTTTACATCAAACTTGATGCTTTGTGAGCAACACATGTCACATTTGTGCATGAGAAAAATTTTAACGAAACATGAGATTTCATAGTTGTCTTCATTTTGTCATTAAATTTATGAAAATTTTGAAATTCTAAAATGTCACATTTTCTTAAACACTAACCATATGTAGCTTAATAAATTTTAACAAAATGAATAAGTGAAAATTACTGTTGACAAGTAGTACTTTAAATTTAAAAAACCAAAAGTCTTGTAAATGCCAATGGCAAATAAGTAAAAAGGATGATTCCACATTTTAGCAAAGAGAATATTTTAAGAAATACTAAGTTTAATAGTATTAAAAAATCAAACATCGGCTTAATGAAATGTTGCACATGAAGGTGTGGGAAAAATATATATTGCTGCAAAATAGAGTCAAAGGGCTTTATCCAAAGAAGGGAAGTAAAAAAAAAAAAAAAAAAAAAAAAAAAACTATGGATTGAAGAATACTGTTAAAACTGCATGTTCCAAAACAATGAAGTTAAGTTTTACAGGGAATTCAACAGAGAAAAAATATGCAGGAAAAATATTTGGAGTGAAACACAAAATCACATAATGATAGGAAAAAGAATTTTTCAATATGTCTGTATCTTTCAGATGAGGCATTATTTGGACGGTTATCCTCATCTTTATTACCATATTCACATTTTGGCCATTATACGCTCTGGCCTTCTTAGGTGATTGGAATTTCGACCCAAACACTTTATATAAGTTTAGTGTTGATTAGATCCAGTGACTAGATCCAAAGAGTAGTGAGTTCAATGCCAGGCTACAGCAGTGATGAACCAAAAAATTGGAAAGTTAAATGGAAAATACTGAGACATCCAGAAAAGGCATTGCACATGGAACTAGAACAATCTACTGCAGTGGATGAAATAAAGGTTTCAGTTTGAATCACCTGAAAAAGACCAGAGCATACAACAGCCAAAATGTTGTGAACATGGAAATGAAGATGTGGATAAGTCTGAATAATGTAAATAAAAGACTTCTTGTATTAGAAGGGAGAGACAATGAAGAACTAAGTACATCTACTAAACAATGTTCAGAAAATAGTAACAGAAGAATATATGAATTCAGTTTTAAGAATACTACATATTATAATATGTGAGCAACAAGAAAATCTTAGAGAAAATGGAAACAAAAAGGACAATTATACTTATCAGAAAGAGATGAAATTTCTCAGGCACATAATGAGGAAAAGGAGCTTGGAAAATTTGACACACACAAGATATACTGAAGGCAAAAGAGACAGAGTAAAACAGTGCATAACCTAAACAACAAGCTTTTGTAAATGGATGGCAGAACAGGGAATAGGGGAAATACCAAAAAGACAAAATTTACTAAAGAGCAACAAAGGACAGGAAATTGTGGATAGTTATGATTGCTAATGAAGTAATACAGCATATAGAAGTTGCTGGGCAAATTTATTCCTCAGCAATTTACTAAACACCCTGAAGGAATGAAGAGTCACAGAATAGTTAACCAAAAGTAAAACCAGCCAGATCTCCAAAGAGAAAAATACTGTCAAGCAATTATAGCTTGTCTGCACCTGATACAGAAAATTCTTACAAGGAATTTCTGACCTAAAATTCCTTTAATCCCTTTACCTCCCACCATTCTTTCTTCAGCAATCATTTTGTTCAATAATATAAATTTTTGTCAACTCAGCTTCATAGTTGGTTGCTGATTCAGACCTGAAAATACTTAAATATTTAGAAATATCCTAGTTTTTGCTAGTTTAAAAAATAATTAACAATATTTACCTGACAACTGCTTGTTAAATGATTAAGACAGTAAGATGAGATTTCTCAAATTAGCTGATAAAAAAAATCTACTTAATAGAGTGAATTTTTCACTTCAAGAAAATCAATTACTATTTAATTAGTTGGATGCATAATTGTATCTTATTTTATTCATGGTGTTTTGACTGACAGGTTCTTTGGCCTGCTTTTAAACAACAAACATATAAGGAAAAGAAAAAATTAACTGCCTGCATGAAAAATAAAAACAAAAAACACAACATCAACTTAAAATGAGAAGACTGCAGCAGCTGTTCAGATATGACAAAAATAACTTTAACTGCATTAGTTCATTTTTAATCACTAAAATATAAGATTGTAAAAAGCTTAAACTGTTGTATGGAAATTAGTAATTGACTACAACTTAATGAGAAGTGTATGAAGATTAGCAATTGCTTAGTTTAAAGTGAGTCATATGGAGATAAGAGAGTGAGTTATCTTGAATTAAATCAGTGCATTGTGTACTTGAAAATTTAGAGGATAAATATAGCTATGCAAGTTCTGTCATTTATTTCTATATGTAAACAATTAATTTTCATGTTTTTTTTTAAATAAAATATTACTTAACATGATTAGCAACTTAAAAGGCCAAAGATTTCAAACTTCTAAAAAACAAAAATTGAATGAATAAATAAAAAAATAAAACAACTATATGCTAGAATAAGAATTTAATAATTTGGGTAGGAACAGACAATGAAACAAATGGTAAGAAATAAAAATTTTTTTTTAAAAGCACATATTAAAAAAGGTTTGTATTTCTGAGAAGAGGAAACAATTTTCAAAAATTTGTTACATTGTCTTGCTCATGATATATTATTTGGGCTGGTCCTGTAATCTTTTACCATTGTGTAGCTGGCTTGTGAGATAAATAAACAATAGCAATAAAAAAAAAAAAAAAAAAAAGAGATCACCATCTTAATTTATAACAGTGCATATGAAATTTCCTGTATTCACAATGAAAAGATTAAAAAATTAAATTTAGAGTCTTGGAGAAGATCGAAGTGATTATTTTTCTCTGAATGACAAACCCATGAAAACTGTAACTTATAAAAGACAAATGTAAGGCTAAGTAAATATCCTAATTGTTGTATGATGAAAAATAATTAAAATGTGAAAACAGAAAATGTCAGACAAAGGCTCTCCAATCCAATTGGGTGACTTTCTATGCTAGCAGTGGTGGATGAGACCACTTGTCAGCTCCACTGAAAAAAAAAAAAAAAAAAAAAAAAAAAAAAAAATGTATCCAGCAAAAGGGATAAGAATAATTTAGTATATAAGAGATGCAAAGTGAGATTAAGGAACTTTCAAATATTGAATCCAAATCTGAAATTCCCAGTGCAAAAATGTACCCAATTCTACATTATATCCAGATTTTGATATAGGCCCAATACACAAATATTGTTCTAGAAGGTATTTTTGTCCAATGTTAAAAATATGAGCAGTTTCTTATTAAATTTTAATGAATTCACTGAAAGTGATCTTACACTTTCATAATATATTGCAAAACTAAAATTTAGCTGTTACCAATTGAGAAATTTTGAAAATGCACATTGCTTTGATTTAGTAGATTTTTAAGAAAGCTTCAAAAAACTTCTAAAAAGCTCCCAAAAGAAACAACAGTTTACCATATTAAAAATACTTTTTCACAGTATATGTATTTTATTTCTTTTAATTTTTAATTGAAATAATTCTAAATACACATGTAGCCAAAATTATTTATTTGAGCCTTAATGTAATACATAATTTCAATCTTAAAATCTTATTCTTAAATATTTCCTAAGACTATAGAATTTGAACATTAAAAAATATTTGTTTTCATATTTTCTGTTAATTTTGCATTGGACAAAGAAGACAAAGCTTCAAGTAAAATTTATAATCTGCTGAGACCTTAATACCAAGATGAAAATTACAATTAGACTTATCATTCCAAACCAGTTTCCAAAATTAATATTCTGATATTTGATCATTTTAGAAAGTGGGTTGGACCAAAATCTTTTTGGCACCCTTCATGGGATATAATTCTTCAAGGAATTATAGAAAGACTTTTATAAAGCCTTTAATTTTACTATATTATCTTAAAATCTTTTTCAAAAACTTCTTGCTTTGAAAAACTTAAAATGTGTACAATTACATAACTTCTGAAGCATAGGATTTTCTTAATGCAAAGTTTTTCAACCAAAGTTTTACTGGTTATTAATACAAAAAATATCAAAATATATTTAAAACCCGTTCAAGTTTAAAAATACTATCAAATGGGGATAATGTAACAAACACTTCAATTGCAAATCATTGTTAAAAACAAAATCCAAGAATAATACTGAAAGTATTTCTTTGAATTTTTATTTTAAACTTGAACCCTAATCAACATTTGATTTTGTTTAATGACTAAAGTTGAATGGTTTGTATAGAAAATACTCAATCAAACCATATTATTTAATCTCCAAATTATTTATAATGACTTACGTTTATTTCAGATTTTAAATAAATAGAAAACATACACAATAACACCTGGTATATTTTTGCACTTCTAATCCCAATTTGCATTTTCTAACTTACTAACATTTTTTGCACTGGGTTCTATCAACTGATTTGATTACTTTAAATATAGTTTTGCAAGGTCCAGGGCTTTTTGTTTTTCTTGCAGCTGATCCTTAAGTTGTTGGATTCGGGCAAGTTGCGGGCTTAGGCCGATATCAAATTTATCTGAAAAGGCACTACTTTTGATTGTGGAGATGATATTAGGGAAAGGTATGTTATTGTCTGTGTTGGAAAGGTGTGGCTGGTTATCATCAGTCGATGAATTGTTGTGCATTCTATTTAAGTGTTTAGCTTGGCTACAAGAGCTTGGAGCAATATTCCTAACATGTAATAATGGCTCTGCATCATCTTCAAAAATAAAATTTCCTGAGTCTTCTATAATAGTTGGGGATGTTAGCTCTTGCTTGGTATCTACTTTTGCATTCTCACCTGCAGGGTTACTTACAGATGACAGTAACTGTGCTTGAGTAGAGATTTCAATTTTGGGGTCTTCTTTCTCAAAAACCAGTAGTTTAGACGCACTTGCAGGCTGGGCTAGAGCTTTTGAATGTCGTTTTTTGATGGCTGAGGTACATTTTCGCTGACTATGATGGATTCGATTTCCTCGAAGTATGGCTACTGTTTTAACATTAGTAGATATAGGATTGGTCACAATTTCATTTTCAGAGGTGCTGCAATCAGTATTTTCTTTTAGGTTAGGCTGACTGTTTGGAATATCTTGTTTTGTATCTGCTACTGATTTTTCTTCTGTTATGAGATCAGCAATTTTAGATTTGCTCCCAGATGGTAAATTTTCATCTTCAAAACTTCTTATAAGATGTAGAGGTGGTGACTGATTGCCATGAGCTTGTTCATTGTGAATTTTATGCTTGTTTAATTTAGTTGTTTTTGTGCTTGATTTTTTTATCTCTATATTGGCTGGATCTGTTTCTACTTGACTAGGAGCTTCACATAAATAGTTTACCTTTTTCAAATCAGCTTTAGTGGCTTCTGTCTGAGCAACTCTTGATCTTGTGGTCCTAAGCACAGGAAGAGGTGACGAACAGGTAAATTGCAGAGCCTTTTTTGTAGCTCTCTTTTCATTTAGCTGTTTTCTTTTTTTTACTAAAGGAACTATTAATTTTTTATGAGCAGGCTTTAATGCTTTATTATTTCCAGCATCATCATTATTATTAACTAGAATTTTCAAGTTTCTTTTTTTTTTAATGTGAGGCAATTTTGAACTGTTGAGTATTTTTTCAGCTTTTGCCACCACTGTCTCTTCTGGTTTTGCAGAACTAGACAATGTTGGAGTCCAGGATTTTTTCTTGGGAGATGATGAAGTTTTTAGAATTTTTGTTTCTGTCTTTTTTGACCAATTTTGTTGTTTCTTCTTTTTAGAATTAATAGAGATTGTTTTTGCTTGTCTATTGGAAATATTATGAAAAGCTCTGTGTCTGGCCAGAAAAAGAGGCCTGTTTTTAACAGGCTTTGACTTTTTGCCTCGACTTTTGCACTTTTTATAATTAGAGAATTGTTTAGCTTTTTTGATGGCCATCACATTTAGTGTATGGTTTGTAATTCGATGTTTGTTGAATGGCTGACGAGAGATTGTCTTCCAGTTGATATACAAAGTCAATGGGGCATTAAGCACATGTGAACCATTTTTTCTTGCCCGATTCTTTATTCGTGTGGAAACAAAATATTTATATAGTTTCAGTGTGCAACGAGGACTACCAGGGCCAAAAGCTGGGAAGCCAGAAGCAATATTGGTGATGATTTGCTCAATATTTGCTTTTTTAGATTTATCCCAATCAGTTTTATGAAATGTTGAGTCAGTTGTTTTAGTAGAATACTTCATGAAAGATGAGGAAGTAAGAAATTTGTGCTTAGATTTGTGTTCTATTTCTCGAAGCAGGAAGTTTAATGTAGGTGGACGTGAAAAACGATTACTAGTAGAGGGATACTTGGAATGTGTGTCTTGTACCTTGTCTTTAGCCAAAAATGATAAGGAAGGTGTCTTTAAAATAGAAGGCTGTTTTGGTTCTGAGGACTTACAGGGGGATTTTCCTTTGGATGGTCTACCTCTCTTTTTTGGAGAAGTAAGACAACTGACAGAGTCATCAAAGGTTAATTGGAGGTCTGTATCAGTAAGAATAGGTTTGCCATCTGGTGTAAGCATGACAACTCTATCAACTGTTGTTGGTTTATCATACAGATGTTTGGGGTCTCTCAGAGATATTGTTCTCTCAAGAAGTGGAACAGTAACTTTGGTAGAAGTGGTTGATTCTGAAAAGTTCTCTTTGGTTGATTTTGGGGATGATAAAACTTTTCTTGGAAGTGTTTCTTTCATTTTACTCATACGGATTTTCTTTGTAGGTAACTTTTTGGGGGGATTTTTTTGATGAGAAGGTCGTCCACGTTTTCGTTTCCTAACTAACTGTGATTCATTTAAATTATTGGTTTCATCTTCCTGTTGTTCAATGGGTTGTGCTAGTACAGGGGAGATTGTTTGCATTGGATTGATGGATGACTTATCACTGTTAATTACATAACTTTGAACAGGAATCCTTGTTTGCTTTTCAGGACTATCCACATTATTGGATTCTTTTTCAGGGCAGTTACTCTTGCCAGAGAGACTTATGTGCCCTTTAGGAACAATTTTGTAACGTAGTTTACCTGCCAATTGAAACTCTTGCGGGGAACTTGAATGAGAGGATACTTTTAAAACAGAAGATAACTCATTTGTATTATTGCAACTATTTTTGATTTTGTGTGAAGAATTGCGTGGAGATAAATATACAGAAGAGTGTGTCTTCTTGTATTTACCATTGCAGAAACGAAAGCTTCCTCTTTTTTTGCTTTTAGCACAAGAATTTTTACGAGAGGCGGAAGTAGTGCATTCTTTATGGACTGCAGAATAAAAAAGCTGTTTTGTGCTAGTTGATGATTCCTTAAAGTAGTCTGAACTTGACGACATTTGGCTGCACTGCATCAAAGATCTGTTATCATAGTTAGTTGAAAAGGAGCTGAAAGATGAAAAAGATTCAGCTGTGTCTGTAGCAAATTTTTGGGTTGATGCTTCTGATGTTGTTGATTTTCTGGGGTGAACTGAGTCAGTCAGGATCTTCCGTTGATGGCCTGAAGGGTATTTGTCATAATCAGGCAATTCTGTTTTGATATTGAATAACCCTGATGTTGCAGTTGAAGAGAAAGAAATCATCTCATTTGCTGAAGACGAATTAGGACTTCTTGAATGAGAGCATTGTGATGACCTTTCACCAGTTGAATCTGAAGGTTTAAGAATAGATAAACTGAATCGTGGATCAAGAAGAGGAGATATACCTTTCTTAGCAAAAACTTCTTTTATGATTGCCCGTCGACATTTCACTGAGCATTTCATTGATTCTTCAACACAGAAAGGAAGATCATTTAAATTTACTGAATCTTCAATATTCATTGTAACAAGAACAACACAACAATGGATGCTGTGAGCAACTTGAAACATTATTGCAGAGTGGCTAGAGGCCTTCTTACTTTTCTTCTTGTCTGCTAAAATCTTGAAGTGATTAAACAGTTGACCAAAGGAAAGTTTTCTGTTTTTGTCTAGGCGAGAAATGAATTCTGAACATTTACTATTCAATGCTGACAAACTGGCTAGTGTTGGGAAGTTATCCTTCCTGACAATAGGTTTGATGTCTTGACAAAATGATTGACATTCATTTGTCATTGATGACGATGACAGCAAAAGAGGGTTTTTGAGGTAATTGGGCTCACTGCTTGATTTGATCCCTGAAGCTAGTTTAGCTAAAGGCAAACAAGCAGGAGAGAATGATTGTACTGGTGGGGGTATTTCAAAATTAAATGGTCCATTTATATCAGGTCCATCTTCTCGTTGTAATTTGGGAGGGCTCAGGTCTTCAAGGTTTGATTTTTCTAGGGAATCATCAATGAATTCTTCTCTCTCTTTGATTATCAATAGTTCAGAAGGACGCTTTCTTTTCCCTAACTCTGAACAGTTCTTTTCTGGTGGTGAAAAGCCAGGTGCAATTGTCAATTTTGGAGGAGATGTATAGATTGGTCGCAGATTCTGCAAAAACTGTGAATTCTGATTTGCAGAAAATACATCTGCTTGGCAATCATTGTTGGCAGTTTGTGAACTGACAGACTGAGTTGTTGGAAAGCTGCCATTTGAAGCTCCATTCACAACAATTAATTGTGACATATTTTGATACTTTGTAGAATTATCTTGGTTCCTTGTACTTGTTTGATTTTCTATATTTGGGTTTGGCTTTTGTTGGTGTCCTGTACTGGATGACACTATCCAAGATAAGCCAGAAGCAGACAAAATGGGATTGGAGCAGTTTGGCTTTAATTGAATGGCTGAAAAAGGCAATGAAGAAGGGACTGTTATGAATGATGTTGTTGCTCCACTACTGTTGTCAATTTTGGGGATTGTTTTCTTTGCTCGATGTCCTGGAAGTGGTCGAGTGTGCTTGGCATGTAGTGATTCACTGGCAGCAACTGGTTTAGCATCTGACTGAGGTGTCTCTGATGGTTTTGATACATTCACAGGAGATATTCTACAATGAGGGCTTGAAGTGAGGTGATTATTTTTTAAGGAAGCTTGAGGCACTGTTGGTGTGGTCATATTTAAAGAGGCATCTTGAGTAAAAGCACTCATCTGTTGTAGCGGTGTGGTTATTAGAGGATCATGAGGAGCCAGGTCATCAATCTGGGTTAATTTCACATTGCTTTGTTTTTGAGTTGTTTGGACACTGACTGGGGTAGAACAGATACCTCTTGAGTTGGTTGTACAAGCAACTGTTTTGAAGACACCTGATGGAATGGACGAAATAGTGGAATTGGCACCAAGCACACTGCCTCTTCTTCTGGAAGTGTTGACTGGTTTAGTTGGGCTACTATTAACAGCAGCCTGTCGAGTCATTTTTCTACTTGGGATTTCTGGTAGGTTAGAGATGGGCACAATGGTGGTAGGTAGTTTGCTGCAATCCTTTGAACTACTTATACAGGCTGTTTGGGTAGGAGATGTAATTGCAACGATAGGTTTGTCAGAATTAGATTCAACTGAATGTGAAATCTTTGAATTTAAGATCACTGCAGCATTTGCTTGTCTTTTTGTTGTAGAGGAACTGGGAATGAGCAGGTACTTTTTTGGTGCCCCACCTGACTGAGATGGTGCTGTTGTACTGAGTAAAACCATCCCAGAATTTTGAGAAGAAGGTATTTTATAGAGAACCTGTTTACTAAGGTTTCCAGCAACTACAGAGCCAGAGTTTGAAGTGTTGTTACCTAACTTCACAGGCAAGAGAGTTTTGCACAGAGTCTGGTTAGTGCTTGTTGTGGGTACACTGACAGCAGAATTACTTGTGATTAACAAAAGCTTTGGTGTACTACCAGTTGAAGTAGAGACTTGGACCCGTGGAAGAATGTTGGAGGATACTGCTACAGGCAGTTGTTTAATTGTTGTTGGACCTGATGTTGTAACATGTTGTACCAAAGTCATAGGCACTGATCCAGATTTGGACACAGGGCCCAAAGTACCAGTTTTCCCATCAGCAGGTGTAAAAAGAAAAGTAGTTATTGGAGTTGAATCTTTGGCTGGGGCAATTGGAAAGGTTTTTGCAATTTCAGATGACTTGTTTGTTGCCTTTGTCAAATTTTGAACTGCTGCCTGAACACTGGGCAATACCAATTTGACAGCTCTAGGTTTGGGTTTACGGACACCACACACAGAAGGACCTAGGCATGATTTACTCTTTGGAGGTGAACCAATATTTTTCCGAGGCCTGCCACGGCGGGGAATGTTGCTTTCTAATGATTGATTGTGGTCTGAATTCATCTTAGCTGTATTTAATACTGCTGCATTAAAAGTGTCTGAAAAAGAAAAAATTGGTTAAATTTAAGTAGGTACTTCCACTTAGTCACATAAAAAAACAGCATAGCATGAAAAAAGGCCCCAAACTCAATAATTTTTGTCATCAAAATGTTTATGTTATTATTAAGAGGAGAGATTAAATTATTTTTATTATTTTTTTGAAATTTTTAACTCCTTTGTAGCATGTTGTAAATTTTGGTTTAAAACCTTTTTTTTTTTTTTTTTTTTTTTTTACATCAGGGGCAGATCAAAGATAAAGATGCATTTTTTCCAGTGAAAAACACATTAATTTAGAAATTCTAACAAAATTCAAATAATTATTGGATTTTAATGAAACTTTCAGGACATATTCAGAAATGAATTAAATTATTTTTGAAATTTTTCTTTTTAGAAAATCTTTGTAAAAAATATTTTTTTTTGCATATGTTACCACCTACTTACATAATTTCGTGAAATTTTGAGAAATTAAATTTTTAAGGGGGGGGGGTGGATTTATTTTTATTAGTTAAAAACAGGACTCTTTGGAGAAAGTAAATCAAATTTTTTTGTAAAACAGTTACCAGTTTCACTGAAAATCTGCTCTGAAGTGTAAAATGAAAAATTCAATAAAACTATAACATTAATTAGAAAGCTTTTAATTGCTTCTGTAAATAAATTATATTAAGAACACTATTGTCTGAAGAAATAACATTTTTTTGATGAATAACAAAGCTTCAACTATCAGCCTTTAGTTTCTCATGCTAGTGTCATATATTAATCATGAGAAGTGCATATAGCTCCTACCTAAAAGGGGCTCCAGACTAACTTTTTCATCATTGTTCAAGAATCGCCCTGAAATCTTTTTTCACCTATCCCAAAATCAGATGTTTTATTAATTTTTTTTTATCAATTATAGTTGTTAATAAGATAAAAAAGAAAACTACATTAAATCTGTTCAGGGGGAAAAAAAGGCTAAAATATTAAAATAGACAAAAAGTAATAAATAAAAAAAAATCAGTTAAATTTTAATGCAATTTTTATAAATTTACAACTTTATTTTTAATAAAAAATTATAGATAATGAATAATTTTACATTAGAAGTATTTTCTAAAATTAGTTTTCATGTTCAGAATATCTTTTAGAACATTTTAAAAATTGTACTTCATATATTCATTTTCTACATAAAGTATATTAGTGCATTTCAACTATTCACAAATCAAAAAATTTTCTCAAAAATTTTTCATTTACCTACCTCACACTGTGACTAAATTTTCCATGTTTATCAATTTAGCTTATGATAAAGAGAAAACATAAATGTTGACAAATACAAGTTTGCTATGCAGGAATTCCAGGAAGTGATGAGATTACAAATAGAACATCCTTTTTATTGTTACACAGGATAAAAATATATATAAGAAAATCAATGGTAATGTGGAAAAAAAAAAAACCCAAATAAATATTGATACTTTTACAATCAAAGCCTGTTTGAGGAAGATTCAGTTAAAATAATTTCTGGTACTCTTCATAGTCCACATTAAATATGAAATCAGAAGAATGCAAAGACAATGTTGTTAATAGATGTGAAGTTTAGCGGAAATTAAAATCTTGCATTTTATACTTATTTCCAAGGCCAAGAATAGACTACCATGGAACCAATGAGGATTGCTTGTAATGAATGTATAAAAAGGAGTAACCAGACCCTTTTCTTCCCTTTTTTTTTGTCTCTCCGAACATTGGTTTTGATGCTCAGCCTTTTGTCATAGTTTCATTATTGTAGAAAGACCTTGTGTTGACATCTCCCAAAATGTAGCCTTCACAACCAGGACATATTTCATTGTTCTGAAAAAGACTCACACGATTGTAAATTTCAGGTACAGACATTTTATACATCAACCATTCTTGAACATTTCTTTCTTCTTATTTGTTTGTTATAAATTGTTTTTCTAACTCACACTGAATGGGTCAGTCTTATTTACATGTTGTATATCCAGTCACATATGATTTGCCTTTTCTCTTTCTTTCCAAATCTGTATTCTATCATGATAGGGCTTAATGGGAGCAACAGACACAGTAAAATCACTTGGTTACTTCCAGGCAGCATGACCATGTATATTTGTTTGAATCTAGTCGGTCAAGTTATCTTTAAGAGATTTAGTTAAGAAGAGGATTATACCTGCAACAGATGGTGACCACTGACAATGAATAGGGCACAGCATTTTCTTCCCATAGGAAAACACCAAATAACCTCCTGATACTAAGGAACCGAGTATGATGACAAGCCAATTAAATCAATATGGCTACACTAAATACTGAATACCCAAAACGAGCAATTGTATCCATAATACTCCTGCCATTTAATAATGGTGATATTAATACATGGTTTTTGCAGGTACAAGCAGTCTTTGAAACTAAACATATCACATCACAGTGGATAGAATTCTCTCATGTTATTAATTTACAAAACATAGTAACAGAAATGACTGATATCTTGGAGAACATTTTAGAGGATATTGGTTAATTTGGCAAACATGAAATTAACAAATAACAAAACTAAATTAAAAGTTGCTGATACCCATACCACATACAACTCCACAGGAATCTGCATGGCACTTATGCCCAATAAAAATCCTCTAACACTATATAGCAATATCTGCAGATCACAATTCCCAGATTCACAGATACTGTCAAACATGACAACAAATTCTAAATACACACCACAGGATGCTCAGTCTATTCATCATGATGTAAACTCTGGTCTGACAAATACAAGTTTGCTATACAGGAATTCCAGGAAATGATGAGATTATGAATAGTACATCCTTTGAAGAGTGCCTGGTCATCTTTCATACACCTTATTCCTAAGGATAATAACTCCTGGAGGGTCTGTGGTGATTTTAGAAGACTTAATGCCATCATGACACAAGTTTGTTATCCATACCCAGATATCAGTGAATTCACCAGCAGTCTAGAAGGAGAAACCACTTTTTAAAAATTGGATCTTATGAGAGAATATGCTCAAATACCCATAGCAGAAGAAGATATTCATAAAATGGCTTTTTTTACCCATTTTAGGTTACATGAATATATCCAAACTCAGTTTACGAATGTTACAAACCATTTAGAGATTTACTGAGAAGATCTTTAATGGTTTTTCAGTTGTTTTTGCATTGCCTGGTCAATACTTCAAAGATCACACTAATGCACAGCCAACTTTGAATTTTGTTCAGGAATTAGAATGTAAAATGTCAAATTTACAATTCACACCAACAAGAATGGTCACAACACAGATTCCTAAAAACTTATGTGACTAGGTTTTTACCTGGAATGATGCAATTAAGAAACACATTTATGCAGGCATTTTCAAAGTGCATGACAGGGCTGATATATACTTTCATTCTGTGTAACAATAAAAACGACACTGTGGCCACTGACAGGCTCAAACAAACCTTTGTTGATATTACACCATCTACAACTACTAAGATGCCTATTAGAACTGAACAATATCCACCTGACAATTCATAACATACAACTTGACAATCAGCTGACGACTCAAGAAATGAACTAGGAAGAGATCCTAAACTATACTTTACAAAAAGTGGAAGAAAAGTTACTTAAGGGAGAAGGGTATTGTGGAATCTAGTGGAAATTGAAACGGCATGTTGATGTCTTCCAAAATGCAACTTTCACAACCAGGACATATTTCATTGTCCTGAAAAGAAGACTCATACAATTGAATATTCCAGGTACAGACATTTTATATGCCAACTAAACTTGTACATTTTCTCTCTTATTATCGGTTTGTTATAAATTGTTCACTATCTCCCACTATATGGTTCAGTCTTACTTACTGGTTGTATCCAGTCTTGCATGATTTGCCTTTCTTTCTCTCTGCTTTGTACATCTACTAGGATTAATGAGAGTGGCAGATAATAACATCACTTGTTACTTACAGGTAGCATGATCATGTGTCTCTGTTTTAATGTAGTTTAGGGAGTTACCTTTAAAAGGTTTAGCTAAGAAAAGGATAATATTTGCAGCATAGATTTCTTGTCTGGAATCATTTAAATGCTGTTAAAATATTATTTTAAAGTATTTTAGGATATTAAAGAATCTAAATAAAGAAAAAAATATAAGTTGTATTCATTACTATTTGAGTATTGGCTCTTAACTTCAGCAGAAAATTAAATTTTAAGCAAGAGAGAGAACTGCCTTGTAGAATTCTAATAAACCTAATCAGATGGAAACGTGAATCCAAAAAGGTCATAGCTTGGATGAAAATGTAAACTGCAAATAGAAGTCCTCAACAAGTAGTTTATATTTCAAAATATGAAGACTTTGAACATATTTAATGCACTGAGAACTCATTGAAAAAATGTAGAATTTAAAAATTTATGTAAAATGAAAAAAGCTACTTTGAATAATCCAGTTAGTTTTTACCAACATAAAATTTAATCTTAAGAATAAAAAAAAAATGTTGCTTATTTTAAGCATATTTTCAGGAAAGAGTTTTGTTAAATTTTATTTTAAAAATAAGTTCTCAAATTTAAATCAAAGTGTGTATTTTTAACTGCAAATACTATATTCTTGTAAAACCTACAGTAATCAAAATTATAAATATGGCCAAAATTTTTTATTTATAAAATAAAAAATAATTTATCCTTTTATTAGATCTGGTAATGAGTATGAATTTCATTATGAATTGAAAAGTGAAAGGCAAATACAAAAATGTATGAAATTTTAATTAACTACCTTAAAATAAAGGAAAATTAAGAAATTAAAAGATATCAATTTTCAATAAAGCTTGTCTTAAAATTAGTTTACTAAAAAACGCATCTTGCCAGTTGTCAAATTAGATGCTATAAATACATTTTGTGAAGGACCGTATATATTGCAGAAAATTAAATTTGAAAGTAACAATTTATGAAAAAATGGTAAGCAAAAAAAAAAAAAAAAAAATTTCTAAAATGTTTGCTTGACCGAAATGTATAAAACATTTTCAGTTATTCAAATTTATTCAAATTAAACAACCGAAAAAGGAATAAAATAAAACTTGTTCACTCTTTATTAGTCGTAGAGTAGAAACATATTTTTTTCCTGGTATAAAACTAAACATCCTGTACAAGACCTCCTGTCTTATCTTTCTTTTATTTCTATTTAGAAAATGAAATAGGCACATCTGACACAGGAATATATATTTCGAAAAAGCAATGAATATTGATAGAAGAACATATGTCAATATTTTTATGAATGACAGAACAAAACATTTTATTTCTGCAAACTGTCGTTTTGTTGTCTCTTATTATTTAAAGTGGTGATACAAAATTTATTCAATTATTTAAAATAATTACGAGAAACCTTCAAATTCCCTTTATGTACATTTTAAATCGAAGAATTTATAAAAAATTGTCAAAATCAAAGAACATTAAAAATTAAAAGTTTTTGAAACATTTCATTTATGAAGTTTTAAAATAAACTGAATCTTAGGATCCTGTAGTGTAAAGGGAGTTAAATTTTAATAGCGAGTTCAGATAACAAAAGTGAAATGACATACTTACATTGCCTTTTGGCAATTTTATGTTTAAATACTTCCATTTATTTTAGAAAAGAGTAATATAGAATGGGCGACTTTATTATCGTCCTGTATCAGACAAGAAGAGTAATAATATAGAAAGTTTGAATAACCATTCTAAGGGAGATAATTTTTGCATGTCAATAATGGCGGAAAGTGTAGCAAAATTAATAGTAGCTGTATAAAATACACATTCTGAAGTTACACATAAAAAACGTAACATAAAAGAGATCAACAATCGATTGGTAATGCACAGGGGGTATGATTGAAGAAATAAGTGCTTAATACACCATTTTCCTAATAACAAGTAAGTCGATATTAAAAAAAACAAAACGGGGAAATAAGCGAGTTAGTAGTGTGGAGAGAGAGTATTTCTCTTTAGTAGCTTACCCTCTTTTTTGTTTTTAGTTTTTATTAGCCCATTTACACACAAATACACTTTCTTATTAATAGCAACATACAAAAATACTCAAATAATATCGTTTATGCAATCCCATTGAATAAATATTATAAAATGACAAGGCTGAAAATATTTTTTCCTTATTTTGATTAAGTTTCACACTGAAGAAATTCTAAAATTTAAACAATTTTTATCATAAACTAAATATCACACTTGTATCCGTACGTGCTTGTTCTACGAAATTAACGCTGTACACAAAAATATTTCACTCACATTTAAAAAAGAAATAAAAACGTCCGGTAAAAAGATTTTTTTAATGAAGTTGAGATTATTTAAATAAATATTAGTGACAAAAAGTAAACTTCGAAAAAATAAAAGGGCTATTATCGTTAAAAACGATCGGGCATTTTTGTTTAGAAAAATAATCAGCATTAAATTAAATGAGAACGGAAAGTACATTTCATGATCCTTAAAATTTTTTAGTAACCAAACAAAAACATGCACAATAAGTTTTTATACACTATCTTATATAATTTTTTTCTGGTTGATGGTAGAACAAGTCAAAGCGATATAAAAAGAAAAACGCAGCCAGTCCTGCTACCTACTGGAGAGCCATCAAGGTCTTCGTTCGATGACACACAGGAATAATCAAACCATTATTACTTGAAGATATGAAACAGTTTCTAAAATCTCGAGACGATAAAAAATGGACCAATTGAATTGTTTTTGTTGACCTGTAGTGTTTATGTGTACGTGTGTATATATGTCGTCCTCTAGCCACACACATGGCCATGTTGAACTCAAGGGCGATAACCTGAGGTCTGAGGAAATTGATCATGAAACGTATCCGTTTCTAAAACCTCATTCTTTCAAACCAAAAACTGGAATTTGCCAAATACGCACAACATAAAATGATATTTGAAATATTAAACAACCTTCCTTTTTTTTCACTCTCATTCTCATGTGTGCGTGTATTGTCGAGCCAAAAGAACATTTGGACTGTTTTTACTTTTTACACACTTTCTTAAAGTGTCCAGAAAAAAACACACTTATACAAAAAACAAAAAAAAGTAACAAAACACAAGAAAAATTAAATAAAAAGCTTAATGGCAGTAACTTGTCAGTTGTCTTTGGTGAAGCTTCAATGAAAGAGGGACTGCTGCCCCACCCCACATGTTTATTAATAAAAAAGAAAAAAACAACATTCAATAATATCAACTATGAACACGGCCACAAGGTGTTGACCGTGTTCGGAAAATGAAAAAAATTCCATCACTATAGATACACATATATAAAAATCTACATATTAAATTAAAAAAGCACTCTTGATAATGGCTAATTGAATATCCGAAAGTGCTCTCATAAATAGAACATTTGGACAGATTTTATGCACAGAAGAGCAAACACTTATACGAACGCAACAAAAATTGAATAAAAAGCTTAATAGCAGTACATTGTCAGTTGTCTAATGGAACTTTATTATATATATATATATATATATATATATATATATATATATATATATATATATCTTCTTTTAATCATTTTACCCCAAGCAAGGAAATAAAGCCACTATGACGCAAGGGTTTATTTAATGTTAGAAAATATAAAAAAAAAAACACTAATAAGGAGAGATAATAAAAGAATAAGAATTAAGAAGACAGAAGATAACGTTGCATTTAAATTTTTAAATATCAAAATTGGCTGGGGAGGAAGAAGCTGGAAGAGAGTTCCATGAGCGAGAAGTCCGATTGAAGAAACTTATCATAGAACATACGGTTACATCTTGCTATTTCAAGTGTTAAATGGTGAAACCTTGCCGCAAAGCTAGTACTGCGTTTAAATTCATAAAGCCTAGGTACCACAGAGGAAAGTTCATCAGTACAATTACCATGAAAGTTATTTATAGAAAGGACACAGGGAAGCTATGTTGCGGCGGTGGGAAAGGGACTGAAGTCGAGATACCAGGTTAGGGCATTGCAGATTCTTTGGATTTTATCAATAATCTCTATATAGCAAGAGCACCAGACCAGATGTGACAGTAATATTCAAAACAAGGACGAATGGTAGACTTATAAATAGATAGATTCTGGCGAGAAAAAAAAGAACATTGTCCAAAACGACACAGTGAACCAACTTTCGTAGCAACAAGCCTAGTAATTGATTCAATATAATTTTTTTTCAAAGCATTTATTGTAGAGCTTAGTGAGAGCAGGAGCCAGTTTAAAAGCATATTTCTTAAGGACTATTACAGAGATATCATCAGATCCATATGCTTTGTGAGGATCAGTTTAGAGATGATAGCAGAAACCATGGATCGTGTGATGCGCATATCACAATAGACTCATTTCTTAGTAGATAGTCGGACAAAAATACCCCAGAAGAGTAAAATTTGAAAATAATTTACGAGCAAAACATTCTGCTTTATCAGCATATGATGTTAAAACATCTCAAATTGTGTGAAGAGAGGAGGAATAGAATAATTATTCTTATTTAACAGACTATTACAACGCCGCTTGTAGTAACATGATCTAAATTTGTTAGAAGCTATACGGTGCCTCATTCTAGTAGCAAACAAAGACTTAGCCTCTTCGAGGACACGTTTACAATTATTGCAAGGAGACACAAATAAGCGTCTGTTGTAATCGAAACTATCATACTGGTACATCTGGAAAAAATGTGATTGATGTGGGCTATAGCGGCTGAACAGACCGGTGTGAACCAAAGAGCATATTGTGGTATCAGCTGGTATTTACGAGAAGGTAGAAAAGCATCAATACCGGCTTTAACATAAGAAGAAACCTATGTGACACAATTTTTAACAGGAAGATTAAGAATATCAGTCCATGGAGCGTCTAGAATAAGGTCACGAAATGAATTCTAATCAGTACGTTGATAACAGAAAGAAGTCTGATGAATAGGCGGTTTCTTTTTAATAGACGACACAAAAGAAATATCAACAGATACTACAATGTTATCCAAATTGCCAAGAGGACAGAGTTGCGATGCTCTACAAGACCTAGGATATGAGGTAAGGAACAAATCAAGTAGAGAAGTATGCTGATCAGATTTGTTAGGGATACGAGTAGGAAAATTCACTATTTCACTGAGAATCTGAACAATGGAAAAATGAAAGTCTGAATACCGGCAACATTAGTAACATTAGAATGCTTAAGCCACTTGACGTTATGAGTATTAAAATCATCAAACACAAAAATATTCGCAGATGAATGGAGAGAGAGAGAGAGAGAGAGAGAGAGAGATTTCTATATTATCAGAAATTTTGTTTAATATATTACAGTGCTGAGAAGAAGGAGAGCGATAAAGGTATATATATATATATATATATATATATATATATATATATATATATATATATATATATATATATATATATATATATGTGTATGTATGTATCATGACGAAGAAAAGAAAGACAGCGAAAAGTACAGGAGCCAGGACACAACTTTGTTTTGTGCCATATGTTACATCAAAGGTTTCTGAAAACTCCATTAGATAGAACAGATACTTTCATTCCTTTGTGAAACGAGATGATGACATTTAGCATACTTTCAGGTATGCCAAACTTTTTGAGTACTTTTCAGAGGGAACCCCTGTTTACAGTGTCAAACGCTTTGGTCAGATCGATAAAGACGGTTCATGGTTCTTCTCGCGAAGTTTCACAGCAATCTGACGAAGTGAAAAGATCCTATCAATGGTTCTACGACCTTAACGAAAACCACATTGAGATTCGGGATAGATGTCGTCAATTAGATATTTATTCTGTTGAGAATAACACGAGCCATAATTTTGCCAGCAATACTTAGAAGTGCAATGCCACAGAAATTAGCGCATACAACCTTTTTGTCTTTGTTCTTGAACAGATGTTTTATGTATGCATCTTTGTAGTCCTGTGGAACAGAACCAACTTTCCATGTGACTTTAAAAAGCTCGAGGAGTTTCTTAACCAGAGATTTCTTACCATATTTAAAAATTTCGGGGGGAATAGCATATTTTCCAGGACAATTGCTTGATAGAATCCTGAATTTCTTTTAGGCATGACTCAAGAGACAACTGGGAAATTTCTGGTCACTGATGAATTGAAGCAATGACGTTGTCATCGATGGCAGACGTGGAATTAAGAACACTTTCAAAGTGTTGTTTTCATCGTGATCTAATTTCTTTCTTGTTTGTGTGGGGTGTGTTACCGTCAGACTACATAACAGGTGAAATTCCATTTCATTTTGGACTGTACACCTTTTTAAGGCCTTCATAGAATGCTTTGGGATCTTTTCTCTCAGCTGCCGCCTGGATTTCCACAGCCTTAGCAGACCACCAGGAATCTTTCATTTTCCTTGAGCATTTTGCACTTCCCGCTTACACTGCTTATATATACGTTTTTGACGGACAATTTGTTCAACAACTCAATGGTCGTCAATGGTCGCCACTATGGGATCGCGTGATTTAACCCACCTGCTGAAGCGGTTTACAGGGTTTGGCGCGAGGAGCTTTAAGGGATGGACGAAGACCAGTGTTGCCCGTCTATCTTAATAATAAGAGCAGCAACCGAGCAACAGAGGTACTACTTCTACCTACTGCCCCCTACACGCATAAAACATACACTAGATGTCGGAGTAAATGGATCGTCATCATTATGCAATATATTGCTATGAAGTATAAATTATAAAGTATAAGAGAAAATTTTATTATTATTATTGTTGTTGTTGTTTAAAAATATTTGAAAGATAAATAATAAAACAAATTGGCTAGTAATAAAAACGAAACAAAATAACGTTATAACTGGGGACGCATACACCAGTCAGATTCAAGTGTGAAAGTGCAGCCCGAAACAGGCGGCCGAAAGAACAGCCTCCAGAAATCGATTGTCAACCCTATCGAATGCCCTGAACTGATCTAAATTGATCAGCGCGGCATCACTGTCGACTTGCTCGATGATCAAGCGTACTAAATAAAGGTTGTCCTGAATAGTCCTGCCCTTCACAACACAAGTCTGCTCGGGACCAATCAGACTAGAGAGGACAGCCTGCAAACAGTCGGCTAAGACCTTGGCTAATTAATATCTTCAAGTGTGTTTAACATCGTCAAAAGCCGATAATTATCTAACCTATTCCATCGTCGTTTCTCTTGCGAAGCAACTTGGTCACACTCCTGGTAAAGCGTTGATGTATAGATCCCTGCTTCATCCAGTTGTAAATAAGTGCTGTCAAGGGGACAAAGACGGGTGACTCCCTCAAGTACATTTCGTAAGGAAGACCATCTAATTTTTGACTGTTTGCGACGTCTGTCGAACTGCGTTAGCAGAGAGGAACCCGGACGAAGCTTTGCCGAAGGGCAAGGTTTCGTCTGGGAAGGTAGGCAGGTCCTGAACCCGTCTAGGCGGGTTCAAGGGCTATATTTTTGGCCGAGCCTACGGGCTCGGAGAAACCCACATTAAACTCGGCCTTGTGCCACATTCAATCCTCGTGGGGGATCGATAAATACTGAGAGGGACTTCTTTTGGTGGCAGGAGGTGGCATTTCAGGATTCTAGATGGAGGAAGAACTGGTAGCATGACGAGGTTTGTAAGAGGGGTTTTGTCTGAAGTGGCTGGGGTATCCACTGAGGGGATGAGGGATGGGAAGAATGTCACCGTGGTGAATGTGGGGGCGAGGTAGAGGATGTGAAGAGAGTGGCCACTTTATAAAGAGCGGTTATCTAATTTTTCCTTTAACTGTTTGATTTTGTCCGTTTTTTCATATCCCGTGTCGTACTTCTTCTGTTGTTCCTTGAATGATAGAGGGAGTGGGACTCTTCGTTCCTTTCGTCCCGAGGGCTTCAGGGACTGAGGACCCGTTGTCTGACGCTTCCCTCTGGCCTTGCCAGCAACCAGCCGTCCCACCTCTCCCTTATCCACAACTGCACTAGCAGCGGGCGAAAGGCACGAGACAGTGGTCAGAGGAGGGTCGAAGGTATTAGCCTTAAGAGGTTTTATAAAATTAAAACTGGATATTAACCGTATGATATTAAATTGGGGTTATATGAAGAATGAAATGTTAATTTGAAACTAAGAGAAGAACGATAAGGGTCTTTAAAAAAATATATATATAGATAGATAAGGCTAAGTTTAACAATACAAATTCCTACTTAAAAATATTCTTCCAAAGATAAATCATATCTAAAAATAAAATATATTTAATAAATTAAATTTAAGTTATAATTTTATATTAAAATTAAGTAAGATTATATAAAAAAAAATATAATTAATAAAAAAATGTTACAATAAAGAATAAAAAATGTTTAAAGATAAAAATATAAGTTAAAATGAATTATACATTAGAAAAAATTTAACTTAAAGATAACTTAAATCAAAAACAAGTTATATTTAAAAACATAAAAATACAAAGTTATATTTAAAAAAACTTAAAATATATAGATAAAGAGGTGTAAGTGATAAAAAGAAATAGAGTTCTTAGAACGGGACAATTATAATATATAATTAATATGGTGTAAAAATGGAAATATAGAAATTAGAATTAGTTATACATTCGACATTTGAAGAGTTAGAGAAATATAGTATCTAATAAAGTAAAAACTATATTATGGAAAATTGAATTTATTTTTACGTCGACATTTTAAATTAATTCATTCCTTTTCAAATTATCATTTCATTCTTCATATAACCCCAATTTAAGGCCATAAGGTTAATATTCGGGTTTAATTTTTATAAAACCTCTTCCCCTTAAGGCTAATACTTTCCACCCTCCCCAAACTACTATCTCGTACATTTCGTCTGACTGACACATTGAAATGGATAAATTCTGTATTAATTTTTCTACAGCTGTCAGAGTCAAATTTCTAATTCCGACATGAATACACCGGTGTTGAATAAGACTGACGAAATTTTCGTCGGTTGAAAAAATAGGTCTATTCCCCATATGAGGTAATTTTGTTTTTTATAGTGTGTGTGTATATATATATATATATATATATATATATCATACTAGTAATACTCGGTTGGAAAAAACCTTCGATAGCACAGCTTGTAAGTCTATCAAAACAAATTGGTACCCGAGGAAAAAAAAAGAAGAAAGAATTAGAAACATCCGAACAGGGCGAAATGAATCGTCCAGTGCCTTAAATTTTTAGTCCAAAGAAAAAAACCAGAGCGAGTAATAAAGCTAAAACGCAGAGTGCTCAATACGCCAAGAAGAACAGGGATAAATGAAATAAATCCTAAGGAGCCAGGAACAACCTACCTAAGTTTCACCTAAACGGATCTTCAGAGTAAGCTGGCTAGGTACGTTGTTCCTGGCTCTTTAGGATTTATTTGATTTATCCCTGCTCTACTTAGCGTATTGAGCACTCTACATTTTAGCTTTATTACTCGCTCTAGTATATCTAACGTAATAAACCCTGCCTGTTGCAGCTATGTCCTGTCTCCCCAGTGGTTCTGGCCGAAAAAGGAATCCACCCAATCTCCCCCCGGTGAAATGAAGGAACCACCACTATTTGCCACGTTGTGAATTCTTGATCCGAACAGCAGTGTATCGATCTCCCCAGAACTGTCCCGTGGGAAGGGGAGGAAATGGCTGGGTATTACGCTGAAAGGAAATCACTATTCATGCAAAAAAAAAGTTTCTTGTCGTAGCCGCAAAGACATGAAAAGGAAAAAATAAGCAACTCTTTCGGTTCCTGTACAAAGAGCCCTTTTCAGGCCACTGTTTTTATGTCACTACCGAAGAATTTACACGAGTAAAAAATGTCATAACGAGGTTCCCTCGTTTGGTGTCGGAAGTGACAGAGAGAGAGAGAGAGAGAGAGAGAGAGAGAGAGAGAGAGAGAGAGAGAGTAGGGACATTTTTGCCTAATCAATTTCGGCTGATCTAAGGGAAGCAATTCGGGGATCTTCGTCGGAGCGTGTAATTATAGCAGTTTGGTTTCTCAGCTTTGTTGGCAAAATTAACTGGTTTCATACAGGGTCTGTTTCTATTTCTGGGTTCGGATCGGACCTTTTATTCGCATGACAACCAACCAACCGGACCAGCAAATTCCAACAAGCCGTCTCTTCCGCGTTCTGCGATCTGACTAACTCAAGCGTGCGGGTAGATTATATATAGAGAGGCGGAGCTAAACCATCTTTAGGCATCGCCCCCGAATTTTAATATGCAAATCGCCTTTGACCACCATGCAAGCTTTTCCGGTCCCCGAAACTCAGCCGGAACCCAGTTTTCAAGAGATACTAGAATCGGATTTGGACCTCCTGCTGGATCCTCCGCAGACAACGTCTACTTAAGTTTTGCCAAAACCACTTATCCCGTCTGGTTGAATTCCGCAATTCAGACTCTGGAATTATTACATTTAATTAACTAATAACTCAACCTCAGAAACAATTATTAAGAGAAAAAACAAGAAAAAAAAAAAACAAAACAAAAAAAAACTTATTTCTGGAATTACTCCGGAATCCCTTCTACCCAAGTAATTAGCACCTTCATCCTAATTCTTTCGCATTGTTGATTACTAAATCCACCTCTTTTCTCTCACTCTATGTCACAATATACAATCTAACCACGCACCGTGAATTAGACATTAAGGACATCGGGCTATACAGGGATGACGGGTTCATGGTAGTGAGGAGCTCCACAAATTTTAAAATAGATAAAATTAGAAAGATAATATATAGTGAATTCAGAAAACTAAATTTAAAAACTACAGTCAATACTAAATTAAAAAGGGTAAACTTCCTCGACGTAACTCTAATGAACAACATATACCTACCTTACAGAAAACCTAACGCTAACCCCTTGTATGTACACCCTAAGTCAAACCACCCTCCATCTATAATTAAGCATATACCCACATAAATAGAGAAAAGAATCAGCATGAACTCCGCTAATAAGGAAATATTCCAACAACACTGTAATTTTTATAACATAGTCCTAAAAAATAGCGGATACAAAAACACTAACATAAATTATAGAAACAATAGTACTAACCAGAAGAAAAGCAGGAAAAGAAAAATCATTTGGTATACCCCTCCGTTCAACCAAATGGTTAGTATTAAGCTAGGACATAATTTCCTAGCTTTAATTGAAAATCACTTTCCTACTAATAGCAGACATAGCAAGATCTTTAATAAAAACACCTTAAAATTAAGTTACAATTGCATTGAATATCTAGAAAGAATCATAAAAAAACATAATAATAAAATCCTGGAAAAAAACGCATGTCAAAACAGTATTAATAAAAATCCTAAACTAAAGCAATAATGAAAAATTATGTGATTGTAGAAACCGTGAAGACTGCCCGTTGGAAAATAAATGCCGCACAAAATCTGTGGTATACCAATGCACTATCTCATCCATTGAAAGTCCTAACACTGAGAGGATATACATTGGGTCAACGAAGAATGAATTTAAAATTAGATGGAGACAACACAAAAGCTCCTTCAATAATATTAGAAATACAAATCAGACATCTCTATCCAAATATTTTTGGCATTTAAAAGAAATGAATAAAACACCAAAAGTAAAATGAAAAATAATAAATAGAACAAGAACTTGTAAAACCTGGGATGACCCCTGCCCTTTATGCCTACATGAAAAACTACCAACATTATTAAGTTTCTAAATAATGAAAATTTATTAAACCATAGACATGAGTTAACGGTTTTTTCCGACATCAACAAATTTTCGCATTAAATAATTAGCATAAAAATAAAATAAATTTCATAGTCTAATAAAAGGTTTAAAAGCTTAACCCAATCATAAGATGGAAAAATCCTTTATAAAGTCGTCAAAAAAATTGTAGTTCAATGCGACGCATTTTTGTACGAAACAGTCCTTCATAAAAATAAATAAATAAAACAAAATTCTTTAGACACTTAACGACGTATCATGGTGCCAACAGTTATCTGTCGCTGTGACTGACCAGACGATGTGCGTACATGAACCCCATCATTCGCTTTGAAAAGGACATCCCGACACTCCTTCTTTCTTTTGACCTCTTTTCAAAGGTGACTAATATGTGGATACAAATTAACTCTTATGCCCCTTACCAAAATGGTCGCTCCAGCCGTTTCCATAGTAATTAATTTTGCGAATGTACATGCTTATAAAGATGCGTAAATTTCAAGATTGGTTATTCCTAAATTTTCGCTTGAGAATGAAACAGGGCTTGATACTTTAATTCAATTTCAATAATTATATTGAGGTTTTTGGCTCTTGTTTTTGAAACATGAGAACTCTTATGTAGCGAAGGAATCATATTTTTTTAAAAATAATTATAACTTAAGCTCTACTTCTGTATGGAGCACTGTTTAAAAAAAAATACTAAAGAACCCCGGATTATTTACCTAACGTGTTCTTTCCTATTTTTCTACATATTTACACACACACACACACACACACACACATATATATATATATATGAAAGAGAAGGAGAGAGAGAGAGAGAGAAAGAGAGGGTGAAAATGAATGCTATTTACACAATATGTGCATATCCCCATCCATCACAAAGAAAGATTGTAAAAGGATTCATTGGGAGAAACGCAGAAAAGAGAATGCCAAATCTGTTATTCCGAGTATTGGGAATGGCGCAAACGAAAAAACACGAAACACTTATATTAGTGTGAATTTTACCAAGAAACAAACATTTATTACAATGAAAAAAATATTTTCGCAATAGACAAATTGTACAAATTAGAATATAGTTATTTAATAAAATTTCTCTTATGTGACTCAAATTATCAAGACAAGTAAACAGTTCTTTCAAATACAAATCAGTTTTCTCTTAGAAAACTATAGCTTGTGTAAAGCAAACGGTTTCCTTAATAACGAAGGGATGTTAATAACTTTCTTTTAGAGCAACAGTTCATATAAATCAATTTCTTACCAACAAAGGAAATTTACTTACTTCGAAAATTTCCCAATTCAAAATGTCGCTGTTTCAAAGGATGAAAATTGAAATTCTGTCTTCTTCGTCAACAACATATGCCTTTATCATCCTAAGTCACCGCTTGGTCTATTTTTTCTCAGCAGTAGCAGCAGACCTTGCACCCCGAGACGGTCAGCTTTTTTTTACCTGATGACAGCTATTCGCCCTTCTCAGTAGCCCGTCTTTTTGGTCATAATGTTCCTTCTTATATAGCAAAACAAGTGGATCAAAACCGACTCGTAAACAAATTCCTTAGGATTGCTTATACTTTTTATCCCCACTGATTAAAGTCGAGAGTCACCATCCAATCAAACAGCGAACGTTTTCAATTCAAATTTGGCTGATTTTTGTAAGCATCAAAGCCGGGCGGTTATGTAAAACTTTTGCCTCTGAAAGTTTATATAGTTTTGGCGTTTTTTTTATGGCATAATTTTGAAACCTTATTTTCCTTTTTTTTTTTTTTTTTTTAATTCTTTACATGTCATTCATTCTTTTTTTTTGCGTAAACAATTTGGCTTCATTTAAGTGTTTTTTTTACAAAGAAACCGCGTTAGTAAATTGCTAATTTTCTTAGTTTGAAATATAATTTAATATTATCTTTCTTTCCTAAAAATGAGTTCTATATTGATTTTTTCATACAATTTTAACATTATCGTTTTTATAATTATTTTTTTTTTAATAAATTCTGTACTTTTTTTGGCAGGAAACCATGACTATAATTATTTGTACAGCAAATCTAAAAAAGCAAAACAAAAGGCAAAAACGCCCCCAAACAACCAGCTAATCCATGATTATAAGTTTACACTTCACATGTACGCGCATGTACACATGCCCATATGTATATGCTTCAACAGGGTCACCAATTTATAGGGTAGTGTGATAAAATATTATGATGTTTGATCTTTTCATGTATTGAAGGAAAATGGAAATCAGCAGGCTGTTGTGTCCGAGTCGAGGTTAATAGCAGAGGCTAGTATATAAAAATTTGATTCCCTATCAAATCCAAGTTCTTGTGGCAGGCACAAAAACTTAGTCTAGTAAGAACAGTAATACATAATAGGCGCAAAATTACAAACAAGACAATCACCGGATAAAATTCTAAACGCATTTATTTGCACAATTTCGAAAGAAAATACAAATACAAAGTTTTCACAAAAATTTCCTTTTGTGCCTCTATTAAGGCAGGATAACAATTTCAGATAGAAAGAATTACCAGCGAAAAATGGAAAAAAACTACAGTTTGAGAAAAGACAAGGATTTTGAAAATGACAAAAAGAGAAAATACAAGAAGGCAATAAAAAGTAAAGGTAACACAACCTTTGAGAAAAATGAAAAGACCTACTTTCACTTGGCCACCAGTGTCTTTTGGTCTTTCTGCGGCTGGCCGTTAACTGGTGTCTTCTTTGATATTCTCTTTTCGATGTCAAATGCCTTATTTGATGTTGACGACCTGCCTTGTCACCTTGCTGTCAAAAGTCTTCTCCCACCTCTACTGAACTCTACTTATTTTGAAAATTAAGCTTCCACCTGCCTCACTACTTGGGATCTTACTAGAGCTTGATAAGAAGATGAATCTATTTAGCGACACCTAAAGAAGCATACTGTTGTGGCTTAGGAAGAAATAAAGAAATAAGAATACGAATTATTGTACTACATTGTGTTGAAATGAAGAATCGTGCAATATTGAATAAATTAATAAGTTTAGATGAGTTCTTACTGAAGTTAGCTTGGAAAGGTCATCAAATGTTCGAAGCATTGTTGAGGTTGAGTTGTGGGTAGGTTGAAATAATGCCGTAAATATTTTAATCGTAGCACTAATGTGTGCTGAGCTAATTTTGTAAGTAATGTCAATGTGTGTGAGTAGTAAATAGCCCGATGAAACATATTCTTCAACCAGGCCATTGCTGCCAATGACAAGCCCTGTTCAGAGTTTTACATTCAAGGATCAATGGAAGTTCAGACGGACTTGTTATAGGTTTCTAAAAAGGCTAATTAGAAAAAGCTCTTCTGATTGAATGAACAATATTTATGACATTTTGCCAACTCAGTAGCTACTTATTTTTTCGATTTTATATGTTTATAGAAAACTACTTGACATTTGTCTTTTGATTTCCAAACATTGAAGATAGTCAGTCGTATGTAGGTAACGTAAGGTCAGCTGAGACGAATTGATGAGAAATAAACAATAGATTTTTCGATGCGGAAGAATTGGTGAAGATATCTATGTTTGAGTCTCGTTTAAATACACTGGCAGAAAATAAAATTAAGATACCATGAAAAACGATATTAATTCTGATCTGCGTACATTATGCACATGTTAGAGGTTAGTAAATATTGATAACATTTTCAAATTCTCGAGGTCATCTTGTGACTGAGTAACATTCATATCATTGCACTGTGGTGAATGAGTTCAGTGTAAGCCAGTGTCATGCTACCTAAGCTAACATAAGATCCTTTTGTTTGGATGGTCTTTTCAAAGAATTGCTGCACATGTTAGATGTGACGCGTCGGTGATGCTTTAGTGTTAGCAACAGTTGTCAAATGAACATTTATACAGCCGCAGATCAGGTTATGAATGCTAAGATCAACGCATTCTAAGGGCAGCACTGGAATACTGCACAGCTCTCACAGCACAGATAAAATCAAACGTGGTCCCAAGAGTGTCAACACAGACCATTGGAAATAGTTAACTTGCAAGAGAAAAACTGACAGGCTTGCCTTTGTAACACTATTTGGGTTGCTGGTAATTAATAATAATAATAATAACGATTTGGAATATCAACGACAACGAGATAATGATGAATAATTTAGCATGAAAAGGGTGAAAAATATCAAGAACGATAAGCCGATAATAAATGGTTCCCAGAGAATCGAGATTTATACAAGAGACCAGATGACCGGATAAAAGCAATGCTCATTTTGTGCGAACAGGTCCAATGTTGATAAACTTTGGTAAACAATGCCTGGATCTGACATGAGGGGAATTGGGTTAAACTTAAATGAATTCATTTTGCCAGATGTCGAAATGGAAAACAATTAATTAAACACTTGCCGAATTCAGCCAAACTGAACGAATTGTTAGTTAGTTGCAAAAATTTCCCTGGGAAACTGTTTCTAGGGTCAAAGGCAGGAAAACCAATTGTTGTGTCAATTCATTTATGAGATAATAGCATTTGGAACCATCATTTTTTTAAATTAATATTCGCCCAAATGTTAGAGGTGACAGGCACAGAAGAGTGATCAAGGAAGAATGAGGGACCGCCTGCATCCACTGAATGGTAGCAGGCACCGATGAGACATTAAGGAGATCGAAGGAGCTGCCCATGCCCAATGGAAAGCACTGGTGGAAGATGGTGATAAGAGAAAGTAGAAGTCACCAGGCCCTCACCCATCTCCTATGCCTGCATCCATCACCCATGAGAGAAGGAGAATTCTTTCAAATTATAAATTAATTTAATTTCTCAGGACCAAACGCAATGAACTTCTGTTGGAATTCAGGTGGATTCACCGAAACCCAACATACATCTTACCCCACATCAGTTTCTAGATGGAGTCCTTAAAAATGAATGCGCGAAAACCATTCAGACAGTTGAGAGTTGGCAGTAGACAGTTGACAATTGTAAGTTGAGAGTTGAAAGTAGACAGTTGACAGTTGAGAGCAGAGAAGGGAAGCAGCGGAGATCGCTAAGAGATTCCGTAACTCCTGCCGAACACAAGAACTTCTGACTTCAACCTTGAGCCAAACTTACCAAATCAGTAAAACAAATTTTGCTAACTCTGCAAGCCAAAACTTACCAGCTTACCCAAGTGTTGCGCCCGATTTAGGAACGGGTTAGGTCGAAAAACATCTGTATGCGAACACAACTACTAACATAACATTGTACGCAGTATTTGATATAAAAATAGTAATTATTTTTTATATATATTTCGAGTGCTGTTTTTTTTCGAATTTTATTGCACGATGGACCAGCCCAACAGGAAGATATCTGCGGCGAATCGATCTTGCCCCCCTTATAATCAGATCAATCACAACGTGGGGTAAGACATGTCAGGATCTAAGAGATCACTCCATTGATCAAAACTGGATCTACTCCGGGCTGACCTCGAAGAAAGGTTACATTTGTTGCTTTTGCCGTGAACCAGGATCGATTCTGAAGTATTACACCTTTAGCCAGACTTCCACGAGCCATGTCAACCAGTGATATCAGGATAGGATCACATTGGTGATCAAATGGAGCTCTGTAGTGTTCAGTGACGTAGTTTCAGATTTCATGCAAGTGATGTTCGTTTGCGTATGCACGTATTTATGAGGAATAATGCCTTCCAGAATATATTTACCGACAACACGTAGATCCACTCTCTGCTATTGAGGTGTGAAGTAGCGTAAGTTACAACTCTCGTACGCCTTTATTGTTTTGGAGGTAATGTTTAATTGCGCCCTGTATCTACACAATATTGTTCAACTCTTTCTGCTGCCATTCCTGTAACAGGAAGAAAAGGTGCCGTTTTAGCAGTATAATACCTACCCACATGATGTATTGCACCAGCAGTTGCAGCAGGTGTGAAACTTTAATTGCAGGTTGATATTCGTCATCTCTATGCATGCAAAAGTATAATCCAGTGTTAACATTTAAGAATATTAATATGTATAAAAATTATTTGATATAAAAAAAAGCTCATAAGATTTACAAAATTTTACTAAAAACGCATAAGAAATAAAAAAGAAAGAATCTAAAAGTTTTCTCCGCCCTTAGAACCAATGTGTTATAAAATTTAAAAGGTCAAAAAATAAAGAAAAGCAGAACAATTTGTCTCTAAAAATTATTTTATGACAAACCATTGCTTTCTCAAAACAATTTTTGTAAGGGAAATTTGAAAGTAGATTCAAACCAATTGGCTAGAGATAAAATGGCGAAAAATTTAGAGCAAACAAGTAGGAGCCGAGCAAACGGTCAAAACTCAATCAGAACCCAGCAGAGAGGTTAGAACCCAACCAGAAACAGACTTGTATGGAGATTATTATTATTATTATTATTATAAACAAATAGAATATAAAATAATAATAATAATAATGAAAATTATCAAGAAAATATCAAGAAAACGTTGTATAGAATAAATGAAATAAAAAATCAGAAATGTTCTTCCAGCATTTAACAAAATCTGTTCCTGTCGGAAATAGACATCCCGCCAAAAGACGTTAAATTCAACCTCTTCGCTACGAACCCTCGGACAGTCAACACGTGTTCAGCTTCTCTCTGTAACATGTCGTGTAATAATACGAAGTAACTTCTTCCTCTCATTACATATACCATGAAACATTTACGACCAAAAATACACACACCAATACGCATAAAACATAAACTGTTTGAAATTAACATACAATTTGCCTTGCTTTCCTGTTATTTCTGTATGTTTTATTTCCTGTCAAGTATGTTTTTATCTCAGTGAACACGATGCTAATTTCTGATGCTAGGATTGACCCCACAGACTATCATAAGCCAGGTAAGAAAACAAGGACGTAAACTTCACATCCAATTGTGAGAAGTAGAAAGACAACGCTGTTGCCAATTTTTCTGTAATACCTACTTTATGTAGAAAAAGTGATAAAATAAAAAATGGAGAATTATAATTTTCTTAAAATAACTGACCTTTCGAGTAAATAAAAATATAAAATTTCTTCTTTTCTCAGTTTCTATTTGACTCGTTTGCTTCAGGTTTTGGCATAAGAGTTTTACACACTTCAAACGACTAACGGCGGCCTTAGTGTTAGTCAAAAAATGTGAGAAAGAAAGACGATATTTGGAAAGTCTTACAAAAATCCAATAATTGTCGGATGAAATTTTCAAAACTTATTTAGAAATTAAAGAAACGGTTCTTTTTTTTTAGAAAATCTTAGTAAAAACACATTTTTTCCTTTACATTTATCACCCACTTATTGAATTTTATGAAATTTCGAGAAATTCTGTTTAGTAACGCCTAATTTTTATATTTGTTATAAGGACAAATTCTCGGAAAATTTAAATCATCAATTTTCTTTGTTAAACACGGTCCCAAGTTAGAGAAAAATGGCCCTGAATCGTAAAATAAAAACGTAATAAAACTAAGAGATTATTTAATTAGAAAAGCTTTTAATTGCTTTTCTTTTCTTTAATTTTAATTAAAATAAGGTATAAATTTTTAAACTTTTTAAAAATGTGCATTAATTTATTATCAGTTATTAATAATATATTTTAAAATTTTAAGATAAATTATATAAAAATTATTTTTAATTTTCGGTCTCTAATTTTCAGTAGATTGACGGAACAAAACAGCAATGGGTGAGAAGCACACTTTTTTTTGTTTTTAGAATTTTGTTTTTTAATTTGATCTATTTTTTTTTATAAGCAAAACCCCAACCAAACCTTTTAACTTTACATAACGGTGTGTTAGAAAAATGAAGTTACGGCCAAAACCGGTTGGATTGAACCTTTACGTTACAGGAATGAAAAGTTTACCTAAAAAAAT
Organism: Acanthosepion lycidas; assembly: GCA_963932145.1. Lineage (NCBI taxonomy): Eukaryota > Metazoa > Mollusca > Cephalopoda > Sepiida > Sepiidae > Acanthosepion > Acanthosepion lycidas. The sequence continues at coordinate 33,001,977 of OZ010594.1, read as the reverse complement.
GATCTCCTTTAACAATCTCCTTTTAGACTGCAGACGACCGAAAATCCTTATATAAAATTATATTAAAAAGGCATTTACATTGTATTCGTCATGTAAGTTTAATACAATTAGTTGCTCCTTACGAAAATTTCCCATTTCCGGTCGATAAATATGTCTTGCGTAATACTTGTTTCATTTCAGACTAATTAAACTTTAAATTAACTAATTCTTCCCAAATAATGTTTCAGAAAAGCGTATTTTATTTTTGAAAGATAGTTTAATAAAGAAAATTATGTTGTGCTGACAGATTTATCAATATGTATGTTTTTATCGATTTTACTGATAATCAGAAAAAATTCCAATCAATTTAAATATGGTTTGAAATGCAGCAAAGTATTTTCGTTATTGGAAATATTATTTAAATTTAATCTATTAGCTTAAAATTAAAACTAAAATAAAAGCTTAAAGAAAGTTTTTTAATTTTAAAATGCATTTTAAACTTTACGCTTTTTTGGAGGTATCTACTTTAATGTATCTCGAATTAAATCAATCGAAACCGTTATTTTGATCATTTTTTATTCTGAAGAATTTATCATTTTTAATAAATAAAACGAGGGATTCCTTTATTGCACCACGAAGAAGGAAAACAAAATTTCTATCTCATAATTTTGGTAGTTGATAGGCGTTTTGTATAGGTAGGCGTGTAAAGTGAAAGTGTTTTCATAGATAACAATTTTATTTTTACTGCTTTTAAAATGTTAGTCTTGAATAAATGTTTAATCGTCTATCTTGCTTTTTTCTTTTGAGAGAAGTGTACTTTTATGAAGGCCAGACGGTTTGTGCAAAAAATTGTTACACTTCTATATTTTTCGGCTTAGCGATCGTTTTCTCTTTTTGTCTTTTTTAAAATTCTTGACTTTTCCTAAATTGTAATTTTTTCCGTTTTTTGATGGTAATCCTTTATATCAGAATTGTTATCCTGCCTTAATAGGTACAGAAAAGGAAATTTTTGTGCAAATTTTGTATTTGTACATTTTTTGTAATTGTATAATAAATCTTTTTCTTTTAAAATGTTACGCAATGGTTTGACACAGGAACTTAGATCTGGTAGGGAATAAAATTTTTATAGATACAATGTTTTAAATTGGAAACGTAGCCCGTTGCAAATATGCATTCCTGTTTGTGTATAAGAACGTTCCAAGTAATGCAATTATTTTCTTCTTTAACAGTGGACTGCACTCCGAGCAATATGAGTGGCAAATGTTCACTTCATTTCACAATATCGGATTGTACAAGTGCCACTTTCTTCTTGTAAAACCGTTTGAACGAGGCTGTTGTTTTGATGCTACCAAACAAGTGGGTGAGTTGTCGGAATAACGTTGGTTGGAACTGTGTGAATCTCTGTCAAGTGTAATAGTTGTAGGTGCTTTATAGTTTGCCAGCCAATATCCTAAAACGTCTTAATAATGAATTCTGTTGTCTTTAATGCAGCAATCGGGAATCGTTTGCTGCAATGAATGAATCGTTTTATTACTGACATAATATATGCATGGTTGATAACGGACCTAAGCTGATGCATTTGACTTGCTAAAAAGAAGTTTAGTTTTGAAAATACACTTCACTTATTTGTTGTGTGATTGTACTTATGTATGCTGACAAGAAATACATTCTTAGATTTACAAACATGCATCTTTGTTCATGGAAAACTCTATAAATATTTAATCACTAAATTTGAACATGGCGCATTAACTAGGATACAACATAGCGTGAAAATACAAGCAGGGTAGTTTGCAAATTTGGGGCAACATACTTGGATATGAATATCCCATGAATTTAAATCTTGATTTCTGAACTAAATATATTTTTCTGATAAATGATGACATTTAATGAGTCATCTTTCCTTATTTTCTGTAACTTCCAAAGGGGATTCGACTGAACAGATTTCGCAAACATCTCTTACATTATTAGCGTTTCCAGCGATATGTAGTAGACATTGATTGAAAGCTGGGAAATATAGCCCAAGTGGTGTATTTGCCAAAGGAATATTTATCAATTTTGGTCAGGAAAGTGAATGTTAATTTAAATTCAGTTTATGATAAATCTCTGCTCTTCGATTGTCGAAAGAGCTTCAGTCAAAAGTTGTTTTTTTATTATTGAAAGGAGTGAGTGGAGGTAATAGAAGTAATAGGTAATACACTCATTTTTCCTGTCATATAAATTTATCTACAAATGTGTCCTTAGGAAGTATGATTTGTACTGAAGATTCATTACTAAGGTAATTCAACTTGTTTAAATCTGCGACTGCTCGATTTTCTTTTACATACAAAAATCTTTGATAAAGTTATTTGAGTAGATTTGCTAATGCTGGAGAGTTTGAAGTGAAAAGTTGATAATGATTTGTGAAACCTATAAAAATGGGCTGTAAATATCCAAAAGCTGTAAGCTTAAAAACTTTGTAATTTCTGCAAGTTGACAGCATAGAATTATTCTGACTCGATTACTGCGATGTCTAAGAAAATGGGACTCTAAACTATATTTGTAAATGTTGATCCACAGACCCAAATAACTAAAACGACAAAATGATTGTTGGAGATATACAAATGTTCTATGTATGAGCGGGCAGCTAGTGCATCATCCAGTTACGCATAAATGAAAGGGGAAACTACGAATTAATTCGTTAATATATCTTTGAAATGTTTGCGTAGCGTTTTGTAAAATGAACAGCATTCAGGTAAATTCGTAAAGCCGATTATTGTTGTGATAAGGATGGATTTTTTTCTGACACAAGTATTTAATACCGGCTTGCTTAGGTGAGTTAGTTCAGTTCTTGAAAAGTTAGTTCAGTTCTTCAGACCGTACCATAAAGAAGTCGTAAATGTGCTGGATAGTTTTGTTTTCGATATGGATTTATTTATGTAAAGAATATTTTATGAGAAATGTATGTGGAAATTGTAATTATATCACTTATTACTTCGTTCAGGATTCCAAAGCTTCAATCCATTTTTTATGTATAACGGCGCATGCGCATTAATTAATAAGCGTACAGTCTCTTCTTTTGTAACCACAACACGTGTTCGAGTTATTATTATATACTATGACACATACCTCACACGGCTTGACAGAAATAATTTATTAAAGACAATCCATCCTCTTTTATTTAATTTTATGAAATCTCACATCACCCTTTAGATATAAAGTATAATTCAGTTTCTATAAGTAATCGGAAAAATGAAACCAGTTGACATTTTACTTGAAACTCAACGAGAGAAGTAGAAAATAAATTTGAAAATAATTTATTCACTTCTGAAATTTTGTTATTAAATAACTTTTTTTTACAAATTGAGAAATTTACAATTTAACAAATCGATTGAACCTGTTATTGTAATTTCTTATTACGCACAGTAATTATGCAATTAGTATGGATGGAAGATCATCATCATCATCGCCATCAACGTCGTTGTTTCGACTTAAGTGAACATTGAAAATCAGTGTAATTTCTTAGCTTTATAGCGATTTGCTATGTTTTCCACGTCCACATTTTATTCGCCTGCGATTGGCTAATAAATTACTACTACCTTTGTATAGGACAATTTAGGCATCGCAGTCATCCCTTTGAATCTTTTGGTTCTGAGCATACTTACCTATTCTGTTTCGTACGAGTGTAGTGATTGGTTAATTTTTAACCAATCACATATTTTTAATGCAAGATCAAGTTTTCTCGCGGTTCCGTGGGAGCCTACCTTTTTCCTTAAAAGGGGCGATTTTTCGCAAGTCGCCAATAAGATCCAGTAACATCCCAGCCGTCAACACAAATCCACGATCTTGCTCAACGCACACACAGACATAGAATTTCATAACTACAAACTTACATTTTCTCTCTGTAACTTTCGCCAAGTACAATCAACCAGAACTTTGTTGATTCAAACCACTTTATTCACAACACATACCAAGCAATTGTATTCTTCGTGTTATTCATTCTTAACATGCAAACTTTGTTCTAACAATTGTTTCAGAACATTTATCTCACTCGAGAACTTTTTTCGAACAATTAATTACAAATTAATCTACAGTTAAAGGGGAACAACTTCTTTCTCTTTAATCTACATTGTGAATAACAAATTATTTAATGCTTGTTGTATTTTATTTCAATATATATTTGTTGGTTAACAAATTGGAGTTGTTGTTATTATTACTTGAATCTTGTACGTTAGAAGTATCGTTAATATAAACGTAATGCCGCCACAACTGAATCCCGCACGCAGTACCCTCTACAATTGGTGAAACCGACGTTCCAAAAAGAAATCTTTCAACCAACACACTACAATTAGTGACGCTACAGCTTCAGTAACTTTGAAAATAACACTTATCAATCCTCTCTAACCATCTCCGTCTTGTGCTAACTCACAAAAGTGCTACAGATCTTCTAAGCTCTTCAAGGCTTTTACGGGGAATGATAGCATTTTATTGACAGTTCTTTGGTCATTGTGCATATACTCTTGTTGGGGAAAGATTCCATGAGTCACCGTTTGTTAAATAAAAAATGAGAGAAAGAATTGCTTTTATGAATAATATATATTAAAGACAATATTGTTTGAAGAAAAAAGAATTTCGACGAAAAATGAAATTTTACAAGACTTGTTTTCATTTTTTTATAATTTTAAATTGAATAATTTATAAAGTTTTAAATCTTTTAATATTAATTTTCAATGAGATAATTCTTAGGAAATATTGTTTATTAAATAAAACTATATTTACTAATCATATATTGCAAAGCTTATTTGACAACTCCGAATGTTTTTAAAAGAATTTCGATTTTTTTATGATTACGTGCAGAATTTATGAAGTATGGATGTATAAACCGATAAATCTAGCATTTAAAGAACACGTGTTTGAAAGGTTGTCCCCACTTACGGCGAAAACCCCACCCTCAAACTCTGTCGTCTGTTCCACCATACTTAACTATGAACATGTTCAGCTGTCAATGGGATGTAAATAAATCGATTAACACATCAGAAAAACAAGACCCCGTAGTTAGGAAATGTTAAATTTGCCAATTTTCATCGAATAGCGTTTCAGAAATATATATTTTAAATTTTGCAAGATTTTTAAAACCGAAAATTAACTTTGGTTTACAAATGTGTCAAAATGGCCGTTTTTTTATCGATTTTAATGAAAAGAAAATCGCTTCCAATCAATATAATTTCTGTTTGAAATACACCACAGAGTATTTTGCTTAGCGGAAATAGTAAATTTTAAATCCTTTGGATTTCAATTAAAGATAAAATGAAAGCTTCAATAAAACTTTTGATTTAAAAAAATCATTTTAAACCTTCGGTATACCGAATTAGTGGAGGTACCTAATTTAAACGGTCTTTTATTAATCATGGCATTGTCGAAGTTGTTTTGGATGATATAAAACTTGTGGAAATACATAAAAAGTTCTTTTGTGTTTCGCATTTAAAACGAAAATTAAAATTTCAATGAAAATATTTAAATTATTAAATACATCAAAATAGGTTCCTCCATTAGGTCACGTAAAAAAGCAGCATATCACGATTAAAAAAAGGCTCATAAATCAACAAAAACAAAGTTTTGTTTCAATATGTTGTTATTAATTGAAAGCTAAAGCATTAAATTTATTACAGTACGTAACATATTCTGGTGTCTTTCAGACAGAAATTATATAGATTGGAATGTCAAATATATGCTCGATTTTTGTTTAATTTTCTTAAAAGCGACCATTTTCTTAAATTTTAAGAAATTTGTAATTATGTAAACAAACAAAATTTTAATTTTAAATTTCTTCCTAAAATAAATTTATATATTTTTGACACGTTATTTTAGTAAAATTAGAAAATTTAAAGTTAAATTAATCTGATATGAAACAAACAGTACTTACTTATAGCATAAAAATTTGTATCCAAACATTTCTTAACGATGTGTCTGAATTTATCAAAGAAATCGATTGTGACGAGGTGATGACAGATTACTATGGATGATCAAAATTGACAATTTTTGCAAAGTAAGCGAACGCGGTTTTTCGTTTTTAACTAGTACTTTTTAAATATTAACATTTTTATTCAGCAATTATGTAATATCTATTTTTTATTTCATACTTTCTTAATTAGATAATAGTTTAAAGTTTTTTATTAATTAGATAATTGTTTAAAATTTTTTAAGAATTATGTCATGTATACATTTCCATACGTAGAAATTATGAACGTTTTTTTCAATAAAATTTAAAAAAAAATTATTTAAAAAATATCTGGGGTCAAACGACTGTTATGTGCTTTTCAAATTTCGATTCGTAAATTTACTTTTTCATTAACGTTATCATTGCATTACGTGCTTGAAAGCAATAAAGAATTTCAAACGATTTTTGAAGTATTAAGAAGTTAATGAAAAAAATTTTAAAAATGGGAAAAAATTTGTAAAAAATACATTACTCATCAAAATCTTTTTATTTCTTCACAAAATAATGTCCTTAGTATAACGTATTTACAAAAACAGGTGAAAGTTTTTCTAATTAATTAATGTCATAGTTTTTTACATTTTTTTTATAATTCAGAGCAGATTTTCTATGATATGGGGTACTGTTTTACAAAAAAAAAAAAAAAAAAAAAAAAATGGTGATTTACTTTCTACAAAGAGTCCTGTTTATAACTAATAAAACAAATCCCGCGCTTGAAGATTTAATTTCTCGAAATTTCATGAAAATATGTAAGTGGGTGGAAACATGTTGAAAAAAATCTCTTTTTAACAAGATTTTCTAAAAAAAAAAATTTAATTCATTTGTGAATAAGTCCTGAAAGTTTCATTAAAATCCGACAATTATTTGATTTTTGCAAGAATTTCCTAAATTAACGTGTTTTCCTCGGGAAAAGCGCAAAATAAAAGAAACCTTTTTTTAGTCTTTTCGCGCTGTCGTAAAAAAAAACAAAATTTTTAACCAAAATTTTCTACGTGTTAGAAAGGAGTAAAAAATTTTAAAAAATACTTAAAAAATACTTTAGTCTTTCCTCTTCATAACAACATAAACATATTGATATAAAACTTTGTTTTCGTTGATTTATGGACCTTTTTTCATCGTGATATGCTGCTTTTTTTACGTGACCTAATGGAGGAACCTACGTTAAAATATAACAAAAAACCCCCAAAATATTGCGGTATTGACGGGTATTGGAAAAACATTAAACTCTTCTAAAACGTCACTGTTTTTCGTTGCGTAACGTAAATAATTTTATATTTGGTTGGACATCTGGGAAATTCTGTCTTATTAGAATGGGGTGCAGGGCAACTGAACACTGCCAACTGAGCGACGAGACAACTCAGGACCGAGACAATTCAGCACCAGAAAATCATAACTTTTTTTTAAATAACCGAATAAAAGTAATTTATTAAGGATTAAGACCTTAATCAGTGAATATTTTTTTTAATGTAAGGCATTTAAAAAGGCATTATGAACTAGTTTTTAATTATTTTTAGTAAAGAAATTTATTTTTAGCAAAGAAATTTATTTTTTAATAAAGTAAATTGATATAAAATATAAGTATTTCTTGTTACTTTATTAAAAATAAATTACATTACGATTTACTTTATTAAAAATAATTAAAAACAAAAAAACTATTTCAATTTCTTTTGTATTTTTCGATTTACTTTATTAAAAATAATTAAAAACAAGTGTTTTATTGAATCATTTTTATGTCATTCATTGACATAAGCGATATGCCAGCAAGAAATTCCACATCGAGGCCAATTAACGACCAAATATTCTATGCGTAGGGTGATATTGTCTAGAGTTACGTCGAAATGCCTTTCGCCGATTCTTTGTAGAGTTCCACTGCTTGTAGTGCTAGAAAAAAAAAAATGTAAAGTTCACTATTTAAAAAAAATAGAAAACTAAAAGCTGGTAAACAATTTTGTTTGCCATAAAGAAATAAAAACAAAACAAAAAATTAAAATAAAATAGGCTAAAAAGTCATCCATTCGTAAATAGAAGAAAATAGGATGGTTAAATGAGTCCTGAAATAAATCAAGAGACAATTTTGAAATGAATTCCTTTGTCTCGAAAAAGTGATAAATTCAGAGAAGACCAGGCAAGGCAAACAGAAAGTCGATGAAATATTTCATCCGTTCTCCCATGCCTACATTTTCGGACAACTAAAAATTCCACAGAGCGTCAATAGTAGTAACTATACTTTCGTACATATTTACAAGGACTCTCTCTCTGTCTGTCATATGCTAAATGACTTATATAGACGTTCACACGTACGAGAACTTTCTGATATGAACTTATGAACTCTTTAAATATTTTATTTTAAGAGATATAAAATTTTATAACTACATGCAAAATATATCTCTTTACTAATTATCTTTGCATGCGTTTTTACAAAGGCTCCTCGCCAAAATTGGTGTATATTTGGATTACGTACACATAACCAGCACCTTGGTAATCCCCACAGTGCCTTTTGGTTAGTGGTCAGGATTTTGATGCTGAAGAGGTTAGCAACAAAAGCTCTTATGCTGATTTCGGCTCCGTTATCTAGTCATATGAAGGACATGGTGGTTGTAGTGTACCATCATCTGGGGGAATGCTTGTTGCGAATGCGAGGTTGAGAAATCTTGTACAGTGCGGGCGTGGTACTCTTGGGGTTGGCCATCGGAGCCACATGGCTTCTCCTCTGGCTACACTAGCCTTTCATCTGTCACAAAAGACTGTCTAGCACGGATCATGAACTGGCGTTCTGCTATGGGTAGAAATTTGCAGGTACTCAGGCAGTGGTCGTAGTTGTGTTGCCTGCTTGTTTGCATAGTGTGCACACAACTTCTCTCGCTCTGTTGGTGTCACGGTTCCTGAAGGCAGTCCGCAGGATCTTTGAGTTGTTGCTTCGGACTTCGATGGTCTGAGAAATTTCGGGTATGAGATTAGCCATGTTGTTGGAACGAAGGAGGCGTAACCATGTTAGGGTTATTAGGGTTTCTAACGATGGCGTCATTTCTTCGTCAAATGCCAATCAAAAACAACTTCCTTTGTGTTGTCTACCAGCTGACCACAAGGTCAACCTCAGACACTGCTACTAAAAAATAATAGTCTGAAAATATTATTTAACAGTTAGAAAAGTTTGGTTACTTTCCTGAAACCGTTACTTGGGGACGCCCCCCGGCACTATAAATACTCTGCGATAATTTTGCGTAGCCACTTATTTTTTCCGATTACATGTCAAAATGTAAGTCTCACGTGAGAAAAATGAGTTTCCCTTTGGGAAACGCATACCCCCCACACACACAGCACACGTACGTACGCACATTCACTCACTGTACATCTTTTGAACCAAAAAGGTTTTTACATTCTTTTGTTACACACATCATTGTTTTTGTCACTTGTATATCGTTAATACATTATCACTTGTTTGTACATGTACTGGTTTTTGTTGTTTCTTTTCATTTATTCGCGTGGACTCACATATCGAGTCCGCCATTTTTGCTGTGGGCATTCCAGGAAACATGTATTTCTCCCAAGAAACACCTAACATTTCTAACCGCTCTCAACAAGTTGGTCACCCCGACGTGATATTTTTTTTCTAAAAACAAGAAACACACAAGGCTATATATATGTACAGACTCAAATATGCATTTACACAATTTTTCAAACCGAGAGCCAGTGAAGAAAAACAGCGACAAATTTCTCTTCCTACCAAACACGGCGGACACACTATATATATATATATATATATATATATATATATATATATTTGCTTATAGCAAAAACAATTTACACAGCTACAAAATTTGTGATTAGACCCTATGAAGGAGCAAAATTACAAATTTCAAACATATTCACATAAAACATGATGTTCTACAACTCGGCAAATAGATTTTTTTTTTGCAACACATGTGACCCAGAAAAAAAATCGCTAATCGCCTTTCAATTAATGCTACAATGCTCCATCCGTATGCAAACAACATACTCCCCATCCCTAGTATCATTTTGCTTGACCCTTTTCTTCTCTCAGGCGGCATTATGCTCTACTAGATCTCAATGTCTGGAACCCGAAGTGAGTTCATATGGCTTGCCATATAAATTGGGTGGAGGTGGACTTTTTGACAATGGTGGTATGTGAAAAAATTTGGACAGCAGTTGGCAATTTGTCCAAGCAAGTGGGCAACCTTTTGCTAGGCTGTACGCCTTTGTTGTTCTGATACGTCATGGCCATCACTAGTGAGCACATGGGTCGGCTTATTTGAGCTTTCTTAGTCCATGTGGCACCGTCCATTAGAAAACCTGCAAAATTTGGGTAGAGTGATACTGTGTAGTGAAAAATTCTGCTTCTACATTTCAAACGTCGTGATGGTCTCGTGCCTGGTGAGTGATCGGTGCATGACTAGCGGCCGTGTTGTCGTTGTGTGTATGTGTGTGTGTGAGATAGATAGATAGATAGATAGATAGAGAGAGAGAGAGAGAGAGAGAGAGAGAGAGAGAGAGAGAGAGAGAAGAGAGAGCGAGAGAGAGAGAGCGAAAATGACTTACGTTTTAAAAGCTATTGTAGAAGCTATCCCCGTTATGACTAGATCGTCGTTTGTTTACTTTCTCATTGTATGTGGAGAACGTGAGTATATGGTTGTCATCACACCATTGAAGAGAAGAACATGGGAGAAGTTACAGTAGCAAGAACGAAGCCTTTTTTTCTCACGCGGTACAAGGAAGAGACCGGAAGTGGTGTAACCGAAATTAAGGTTAGAGAGGAATAACTTAAGAAGTTAAACAAATAATTACTAGTGTTGGAATTAACATTGGATTCTTATTTGCTATGCACCCATTAGGTCCATTTCTCGAAATTAGATAATCGCACACATCAATCACTTGTGAGACACTGTATCAAATCTAAACACTTCTGATCTGAACGTGGTAACTTCTATTAATGCATGGTGTACAAAAGAAGATTCCAATGTTGTGTCCACAAGACGGTTTCGCTGTTACTGTTCTGTGTAGGAAAGAACATTCTAATAATGTTATGAACACAAGACAGGTGACCTGTTAGATTTCGGTACATGAAAATTATTCTAAATTTCTGACTCCAAGGCAGTCCTTATCTTAGTGTTTGGTACAGGAAATCCATTCTAACGTTTTGATCCCGAGGAGGTCCCTCTATTTATGTTCGACGTAGGAAAGGACATTGTGTGGATTATCCCACTTGAATAACCTAAAAAACGTCACCAGTGTATATCCCTTAAGGCTATAAATAGTGAATGATAAGTCATTCTCTTTTCTCAACACCGGCTATAAGATGTAGTCGTATGTAGGAAAAACGTGTTCCTGACTGGAGCATGTTCACTTTCAATGTATTACGTTTCTCTCGTGACTTTGTCCACTCTTTCACACACATGTCTATCAGGTAGGCCGACAGAAATTTCCTACACACAAACACACATTCTCTAGTTTAAATGTTTTCTCTGTAATTTTTAAATGTTTTCTTCTTTTATTGTCATTGTAATAACTTCGTTAATACATGCACTGACGTTTGTTTTATATTGTTTTGTGTTATTTGTTTATTACTTGGACTTACATTCGAGTCCGCAATAATTGTTACGGGAAAAATAATACGAGGAGACGCGTGTTTTCTACATAAACACAACTAGCATTCCCGCAACAATTGTAATGTTCTGATGTCAAGGCGGATTCCATTTTAATGCTTGTTAAAGGAAAGACAATTTTAATGTTCTGATGTCAAGGTGGTTCCTTTGTTAATGTAACGTACAGGAAAGACCATTCTAATGTTTTGATCCTATAAAAAATTAAGTTATCTCTCCTTGTTCCTACTGGTATTGAAAGATTCTGTTATCTACAACTTAATGGTATAACCCAGTTTTCGCGCCAAATATGTGACGACTGTGAAGGCCCGCCTCTCAAGAGAAGATATGTGCTTAAACATTCCAAATGGACAAACAACTTTTGATTGAATGACAGATTAGTGTCAGTCAGTATGTGCCATGCGTGATACACACTTAGGCTATCATGTATATTTCGATACATGACTGACGAGGCAGATTTTTTCCCGCAGTAGGCTGCCATTTCTTTCTATGGTAGACCAATTGCCATCCAAGGCTATGGAACCCGGTTTGTCCTGCTATTTATACATAGCTTGGGGGGATATAGAAGAGGATTCATACCTTTCCCAAGGGTATTAGCACTTAAGTGAATGTAATGGATTCGACTGGAATTATAAGTTTATCAATCTATTTCTAATTGAAATTGGAATTGACTCTATATTGTTATATGGCTATACCCGCTAACAGCACGTTTTTTTAGTAATTCTCTCATTCCATATGCATGGAATGTTGTATATAAAATATCTTTTAAACTATTCAATTGTCTCTTCTTTTTTATCTGCCCGATTTGATGTGGAAGTCGTTAAAAATCCCATATTTTGCTAAAAACCGTGTGTATATTTATATAAACGCAGACAGTTTGAATTGAGAGAGGGTGCTTTTTACGCTGCTGTCGTTTTATATGTGAAAGAATTTATTATGAATTGCTATTTCAGTTGAGTAAAAAAAAAAAAAAAAAAATTACCCGCAAAAGAAAGAGAGAAAGAAAAGATTCCTTGTTACTTTTATGCGAAATTTATTGAACATGAGGTGTATTTAATTGTTCTGTGGATCTTTAGGACACGTGACGTCCTAAATTGTTATAGCCTTCTCTGTAAAAATTTGAAATTGGCCTTGTACCACCCCGAAGAAAGTTTTAAACACATGGTATGATATATTTTTTAAGAGAGAAAAAGATAATAAATTAAGAAAAATTTGCATTTTCCTCCCAGAGGAATTTTCTGACAAGAAGTGTGAAATAATTTAAAAAAATAAAATAAAACAATTTTATTATTGTCCTTTCAAGATGGAAAACTATAACAAAATAAAAGGGACGTCAAAACACTTATTGGCAGGAAAAATAATTTGAGAAATAAAATAAATTTAAGTTTAGAATTACAAGAGAAAGAGAAAGATTTAAAGGTAATGTCTTATAAGGAAGAAGAGGCCATTATTAAAAATCTACTGAAATCTAGATGATAAAATTCAGGAGCTTTCTATCAAAGCAAATCTGAATTTGCAGGATTTAAGGATGACCAAAGATATGAATATAGTTTTCGAGTCCGTGTCAATAACCCGGTAGCCGTTATTGATGAGTCCATTAAAGAATCGAATAATTCCCACAGCTGTGAGACCAGTTCTATATCCACTGGACATTCAAGGATCGCAACTCTGAAGTTGCAGTATGCTATCTTTGGTGGGATCATACCTTCAAAATTCGAATTTAACATTTTTTTAGCGCAGTTAATGCTATTGACTCAAATAAAGCAAAGTAAGCACTACTGAAAAGATATCTCACTATGTATTGCAGTTAATACCCCGTTTTACATTAGACGATGATATTTTCTTGGTGACGATAAATTTGTTGACGAAAGAATTTCTCGATGTACCATATATAACACATGAGATTTTCAAACAATTCTTCCAAGTTTGACCCCAATTTTGGGGCAGTAAGACAATACTTGATCGAAATAAGAGCAGGTTTGTCGGAATATGTCATATGTTAGATTTTTTCGAAGAGAATATGCCTGGCTTCAAATTAGTTTAGGGTGGGATAAGATAGGCAACAATTGCCCTAATTTAAATCAAATATTTGAAAATTACAATGAGTCCATAAGTACCCCAGCAAAGAATAAAATCCTTTCCGAGCATACAGTAAAAGAGTGGAAAGTAATAAGTCAAAGGGAAAGAAGAAGAAATCGAGCGGCATTACAGAATTTTGCCATCAGGCTCCAAGGCATCATGAGGCAAATTTTATGAAGCACGTGATCACCCCACGTGAAATAACCTACATATGAGACAGAAATAGAAAGAATATTAAAATTGTGATTTATATGCACCAGTGACAGACACAAGGAGGGAGAATTTTCTGGGTAACAGTATGAATTAATGTTCCCCTGTTAGAAATGTGCTTCAAAGGGTCACATCGCGCCATTATGCAATCGCCGTAATAAGGATGCATCTCTTTTTACACATGGGAACACCAACTCCACCAAAGATTATTGTGATTTTGCCGATAGTGCAAATTACCTTGCACTGGAATAAACGAAGAGTTGCGGTTAACTGCTTTTTAGATAGAAGAAAACCAACAATCGTACTTTTCAAAAGAAAAATTAAAGACGTTGAAATGTCCGGCTTGGAGAATGAGTTCAGTTAATTACCATGTTAAAACCTATCAAGAAGAAATGAACAAGAGGCTAGAACAAGTTCGTTTGAGAATGGGTTTAGGGAAGGGGGAATTACTAATTAGATTCTAATTAGAAGAAACTGATGAAAGTAACATTGTTGGTGTTAAATTTCACTCAAAAATGCAGAAAAAGGAATCAAGTTGATCACCTGCATTAAACAAAATTATGTAAAAAGAAAGTTTTAGTGATGAAATATTCCTAAAAGTTCCAACAAATGGCAAACCTTCCCCTCTGATAAAGAACATTAATATTTTCTTGGATAAAGATGGTATCCTGACAGTAGATGGGAGGACAGGTAATTCCGACAGATATGGATATGAAGTTCTTTATTCCACACTGTTGAAGAAACACCACCCTTACACAGAGCTCTTGATTAATCAGAAATCAAAACAGCTGGGAGTCAGTACCACCATAGCCAACATTAGAACAACGGGTTTCTGGATCCCACAGGCCAGGTAGGCAGTGAAAGCGGTGTTAAGCAAATATATCATTTGTAAAAAATATAACAGCTTCCCCTTCAAATATCCCAAATTAACCAATTTGTCTAAGCCTCGTGTAAATATGATTAGTCCCTATGAGAACACAGGTATTGATTACACAGGTCACTTGTGGGTACAAAGATATGGAAAAGCGGAAAAAGTATACTAAATCTAAAGTTTCTTAATGTGGCCATATGGCCTCCATAGGGGCCATGAGATATTTTCAAAGGCCACAAGGCCAAGTTTGAAAAATGAGGGCCACGAGGGCCCACAGAAAATTTAAAACTCACAGTATATATATATGGAGTTAATAATTAATAATTATTATTTAAAATAAAATACTAAATTTATTATTAAGTTAAATATTAAATTAATCTAAACCATTTTGTTAACTTAAATATTTATTTGTTGTAATTTTTTCATCTGATATATGCAAAATGGCCGTTTTTAGTTTGTAATTGTAATTCACCTGTTTGCTTAAATCTTTCATTGGGTATATTCCTCGATTTTCTTAAGCTTGGTAAAATAATTCAGTTACCAAAAAGTAGGAAATCACTCTAGCAGGATATCAGCATGAAACACTATGCATTTTATCAAGGCTGTCAATTTGATAAAAAAAAGAATACACTGCAAGATCGCCTCTTTCAGCAATTATGTGAAAAGAACAGTGAGGAATTTGAATGACTTGTGTTGCATACTGAAGTCAGGTGGCTGTCCATTGGTAATTGCCTGCATCGTTTTGTTGCCCTTTGGGACAGTGTTATTTCTTTCATGATTGAAACAGAACTTGAACAGAAACTTGTTGCTGCAAAGAGTGATATATTCTACCTGTCTGACTTATTTAAAAAGCTAAATGTCATGAACAAAGAGCTCCAAGGAAATAACTCCACCCTGTTTTCCTGCAAGGAGACAATTAATTTTACAGGAAACTGAAGCTGTTCTGGTTGAACCTTGGAAGACAAGAGTTTGCACAATTTCCTTCCTTAGCAAATATATCCACCAAGCTGTTTGATGATGACCTAGCTGTTGATCTTTTTTGAAGCAGTTGCATAATGATATGAAAACTAGTTTCTCTGATCTACTAAATGACAGTGCCACACTGGTTTGTGGATCCTTTCATTGCTGATGCATCTGAAGTTGATATCACCCTACAAGAAAATTTCATTGAACTTCAAAATAACACAGCAGCACAAGCGAGGTTCAAGCGTGGAGGATGCTAGAAGCTGTGGATGAATGAAATCATGCATAAGAATTACCCACTACTCTGGAAAGACGTGAAGTTGCTCTTACTCGCTTTTCTTGGTTTACGTCTCTTTCTGACGGCTTTCAAGCCAAACATTGACAATTCAGCAGCCCTCCCCCAGTCACAGGGTTCTCATTGAAACCATAAAAGATATAAAAGCTGATGGTACATGTATTTTTTGTTTTGTAAATAAATGAGTTCATTCAAATAAAATACTTATCCAAATAATATTATTTTATTTACAACTGGAGTTAGTGTTTTGATGTCATAGTACTATTCAAACTACAGCCTTTAATATCCCTACTGATATATTGTTGAAGGACCGGTTAGGAGAGAGGAGGGGGATAAGAACTCAAACTGGCATGAGGGGCCATAAAGAACTCGCATTGGATTGAAGTGTGGGGGGGGGGCACGACCAGAATAAGGTTGAGAAACATTGCTATAAACTACGTAATAATTCCCTTATATTCTCCATGGATGGGAAGCGTGTGGGAAAAGATAAATGTCTTGCCTTTTTAAAATTTTGGGCAGAGGCAAGATTGACTATTTCCAAATTCTCTCTCTAATTTCGGACATAGAAAGAGCTATAAACTCCAAACCTCTGACATATCGGAACGCGTCTGATAGTGAACTGCTGCAGTTAATACTCCATGTATTTCTTCATCCCAGTGTCAATGGAGAAATTTCTGTAACGATTGATTCTAGTGGTTCTTCTGATATTGAACACACTTCCCAGATTCAGTTGTTAGATGCTCTCTATTTCTGGGAGAGCATCTAACAACTTCAGAGACTTGTGACATGAGAAATACCTCTTAATCTTACGGGAAAGTTGCAAAGATCTGCATGATATAGATTTTGATTATAAAGTGAAAATAATGACATAGTGTTAATTAAAAATCCTGCAAAAGCCAGAACATTCTATGGAAATGACAGAAATGTTCGTTCAGTACGCATAGCCAAAGGAGAGGCATCCTTTAGGAACTTTTCTCATAAAAAATTACAAAATAGCACACTTTTATGGGCCATTATATAAATTAAGTCAATAAATGGAAATACAAAATTTTAATATTAAATTAGAAAATAGCAATTTTTTAAACGCTATTATTTAGATAAGGTCAATAAAGGAAATACAAAATATTCGGAACTATTGTTATAGAAAATTGCACTCTTTTTCTTGCCATTGTATAAAGTAGATCTATAAATGGAAATACAAAATATTCCGACATTTTCTCATGATAAATCAGAAAATAGCACTTTTTTTAATGTCTTTTATTTAAATAAGATGAAGAAATAAAAATATTCGTTTTTTTTCTCATAGAAAATTAGAAAAAAGGTATTCTTTTACCGGCCATTATAATAAATTATATCAATAAATGGAAACAAAATATCCCGACATATTCTCACGACAAATTATAAAACAGCATTTTTTTAACTGCTGTTATTTGAATTATATCAATAAAGGAAACACAAAATATTCCGACATTTTCTCATGACAAAGTAGGATATAGAATATAGCCCATTTTAACGGCTGTTATTTAGATAAGATCAATAGTGGAAATACCAAATTTTCGGAACTTTTATCATAGAAAATTGCAATGTTTTACGTGCTATTATATAAAGTAGATCAATAAATGAAAACACAAAATATTCCGACATTTCCTTATTACAAACTAGACAATAGCACCTTTTTTAACTATTGTTATTTAAATAAGATCAATGGAGGAAATACAATATTGTCGGAACATTTCTCATGGAAAATTAGTTGTTATGGTAAATTACCCATACACGGGTGGACTCTTCCAAGTTACAAATAAAAGCAGAGGGAGTTTTTTTTTTCTCCAACAGTCAGCTCTGACTTAACATTTTTGCTCGTTTGTATATTATTGTATTACTGTTTTTCTGTCAATATATTTTTTAACTCAATTCTTCTGTGTCTTTCTTGCTCCAACAAGGACACGACAACTTGGCGACGAGGACCCCCCAAAGGACTACGTGGGAATTGTCAATATTGGTTCTACTCAATATGACTTTACAATCCGGGAAAAAAAGTGCAACTAGCTTACACTGAACTTTCTGAGAATATGAATTCTCAGAAGAAAAGAAAAAAAGCACTCGTGATTTTCTGAGTAAGAAATTATTTCGTTTTTTCTCTCTTCCGTTAAATTCTGTTTCGGTTTAAACCTAAAAAGAGACAGTTAAACATGGAGTTCAAATCCGCCATACTCGATTTTCTTAAATGCCAACTTGAAATTCAAAAACGAACTGAAAAAGAATGGCTTGAAATTCAAAAGCAAACTGCAAAGGAAAGGCTTGAACTTCAATAGCGAACTGAAGAAAGTCTTGCATCACACAAAAAAAAGCAAAAAAAAAAAAAAAAACTGAAATCAGACAGCAAACTTGAAGAGCAAAGAAAATTGCTTGAACTGACAAACTGGGGACAAATTGGTGAAAACGAAAATGCGTTCTCACAAAACGCGATCATATTCTCCGGACGGGGATAACTTTCGCTTCCCATTTTAGAAGGGACGAGGATTTATACGCTACAGATTGCACGAATTGGGCAGGCTCTAAGAAGGTTCGCTTACTACTTCGAAAACTAAGCACTATGGAGCACACCAAACTTGTGAACTATATTTTATCCCGTAAAACAAGCGAATTGACATTTACCGAAATTGTTAAACTGCTTACAGAACATTATAGTCCTAAAACTTCAACTTTTCATAAGAGATGGAAGTTTATGAATTTAACCAAAAAGGATAGTGAAGATTACACTACATTCACGTCGGTCGTGAACAAACATTGCGACGATTTTAAACTGTCAGAATTGAGTTTGAATAATTTCAAGTACCTGATATTTGTTCAGGGATTTATTAGACGTAGATTTCTGAACAAATTGAAAAACTAGCCAAACCTTACGCTCCAACAAATAGCAGAAGACTGTCAGTATTCGAAAAATATCGAGGAATCTGGCATAGCACACACAAGAAAGTTACACCGAAAGACAAAACAATATAATTCTCCCTCTAAATCAAATCCGTCCAAAAAGAAACGAAACAACTTACCTTCTAACCCGTGTTCCGGTTGGGGATCACTACACTGGTATAAAGTTTTCCCTTACATGAATAAAAAGTGGCCAACTTGTTACCTAATCGGGCACAAGAGCTCGCACTGCCGAGCGAGAACAAAAGTTAATATCTGCGTAATAAACATAAAATTGGATGAACAAGATGGTTTAAACATTAGGAAATACGTGCAAGTACAAATCCTAAATAAAAATATCAAATTACAGTTGGATTCTAGGTTAAATTTGACAAGCATAAATCTACACGCTTGGAAAAAGTTGGGAAAACCAACCATGCTAAGATCTAATGAAATGGAACGGGGGAGAAAATCAAGTTTGAGGGAGAATTTATCACAAATGTAACTTTGCATGAAAGGACGTTAAAACTAAAAATGTACATATTAAAGAATACAGAAAATTTATTTGGCACCGACTGGATGGAGAAATTTGTTGTGGGACATGCCAATTAATTCATCTTGCCAAAAACTTTAAAACCTGACCACTAGGCAAAAAATCTAATGAATTAAAAAAAAAAAAAAAAAGCTTTTCCGGAAGCTTTTTTTTTTTTTTTTTTTTTTTTTTTTTTTCCTCTGGTGGCATTGGTCGGTGTAATAAGATGACGGCAAAATTCAAGTTAAAAGATGACATCCAGCCAGTGTTTAAGAAAAAAAGAAATGGGACTTTCCCATCTTTACCACAAATAACTGAAGAACTCTACAGATTAGAAAGAACCGGGGTCTTGTTGAAAATTGAGTACAGTCAATGGGCTTCATCAACCGTTTGTGAAAAAATCAAAGGAGATCCGGGTTGGTGGCGATTTCTCGACGGGTCTTAATTTTGTACTCAAAGACTATCACTATCCTTTACAAAGTCTGGAAGAAATTTTCGCGATACTAAATGGAGGGAATATTTTTTATTTATTTTTTTTCCAAAAAGGACCTCAGTGACGCATATCTTAATACTGGTAGTTGCTCTGTATCAACACCCATCGTGGTTTGTACAAGTTCCAACGTCTGCCTTTCGGGATCAAGGTCGCGCCGGCAATCTTCCAACAAGTAATGGACACTAAGCTGAGCGGTCTTGGCTTCGTGGTTGTAGATTTGGACAACATATTAATAAACAGCCAAAATGTAGAACAGCCCAAGGAACCTGTTCATGAAGACTTCTCAAGAATTCAGGAGTACGGGTTCATACTGAAAGAATCAATGTGACTTCTTTATGGGGAAGATTAAATACTTTGGGCACATTATCGACAAAGATGGCAAAGACCAGACACAGAACGAGCTACTGCAATCAAAGACATGCCAGCTCCCGAAAACGTCTCTTCATTACAAAGTTTCTTAGGATTGGTAAACTACTACCAATTGTTTATACCTAATATGCACAACTTACGTGCTCCTCTAAATGAATTTTTGAAAAAAGACAAGAACTGGGAGTGGACACCTGAATGCCAAGAAGCATTCGATAAAATAAGTCTTTACGTTGAACTTGCTTCTCACCCACTATAAGCCATACCTGGACATTATAGTTGCCAGCGATGCCAGCTCGTATGGCACTGGAGCATGTATTCTGCACAAGATGCCAGCGGGATCTCGCAAACCGTTGCTCATGCGTCGAGAACACTTCTTACTGCAGAGAATAACTACTCTCAAATTGAGTCATTAGGGATTATTTTTGCAGTAACAATGTTTCACCGGTACATTCACGGTAGGCACTTTACATTGCAGACGGACCATAAACCATTACTTACCATTTTCGGCTCTAAAAAAAGGTATGCTTATACATACAGCAAATAGACTACTGTGATGAAAAATAATTTTGAAAGAATTCCATCCAGGGATTCCAAGGGTGAAAAGCCAGCCTTATGCGCAATTGTGTACTGGCCAAACATGGACAAGGATATCGGAAACCTCGTAAAATCCTGTAACGGTGGTGCTTTGACAGCTAAGGCACACCCAATCAAATATAATCCTTGGCCTAAAACGGACCGAACATGGTCCCGAATAGATGTGGACTTTGCGGGCCCGCTAGATGGATTCTACTATCTTATAGTAGTAGATGGTTTTTCGAAAGTTCTTGGATGTAGAAAACCCATTACAGAAGTTACAATCAATTTCCTCCACGAACTGTTTTCCAGATTTGGGGTAGGCGATTGTCTAGAGTCCGACAATGGAACACAATTTACGTCCGGCGATTTTAAGGATTTTTGAGAGACCTTCCAGATCAATCATATTACGATTGCCCCATATCACTCAAGGTCCAACAGACAGGCTTGAGCGTTTCGTTGATAAGCTGAAAAGAGCCCTAAAGAAAGCTAGGGACCCCCCCCCAAAAAAAAATCCGTACAACAGTTCCTTCAGGTGTAAAGAATTGCGCCCAACGACAACACACCATCATCATTACCTCCAGCCGAGGTAATGTTTGCGCGTAAAACCAGGTCTGTGT
This sequence comes from Acanthosepion lycidas, assembly GCA_963932145.1. Lineage (NCBI taxonomy): Eukaryota > Metazoa > Mollusca > Cephalopoda > Sepiida > Sepiidae > Acanthosepion > Acanthosepion lycidas. The sequence goes on along the minus strand of OZ010594.1, from coordinate 32,980,497 downwards.
TCGACAAGCTACTCCCCAAACAAACAAAACCGGGACGAACAAATACTGTACCAAATAAACACTACCAACCCGGAGAGGTGTCTTTTTTTTTTTTTTTTTTTTTTTTCCGGGTGTTTCGGGATAATAAATCTTTCTGGGATATGGGTACAATTGAAAAAAGGATAGGAAATATGGTTTACATAATAAAAAAGCCAGTTTACGCACAAGAGACATTTAAACCAAATCGGGAAACGCCTGTCGGACGATGCTGACAGCAGTCCTCCTGAAGGACAAGAAGGAATGGATGTCATTGATGGCACTTTTGATATACAAATACCTTAAGCGGCCCCCAGCGCAATACTGTTTTAAAAGGATGGACTTTATCGTCGCTAATCATAAGAGGAAAAGATATTAAGACTCCTTCGGAGTTAAAACTTAGGAGGGGGTGTTAAGGTAAATTACCCATATACGGGTGGACTCTTCCAAGTTGTAAATAAAAGCAGGTACTGCTATTGTTAGTGGGAGTGTTTCCCCAACAGTCAGCTCGGACTTAACGGTTGTATATTATTGTATTACTGTTAATATATTTGCTAACTCAATTCCTCACTTTGTCTTTATTTCTGGTCCCAACAAAGCTATAACATTAGCAAGTAGCACTCTTTTGCATGCCATTATAAAAAATTAGATCAATAAACGGAAATATAAATATTCCGGCATATTCGTTATAAAAAGTAGATCAATAAATGGAAATACAACGTACTCCATTTTCTCATGACAAATTAGAAAATAGCTCCCCCCCTTTTTTTTTCTGACGGCCATTATTTAAATATCAAAGGAAATACAATATATTTGGAAATTTTCATAAAATTAAAAAATAGCACCCTTTTAGGAACCACTAGATCAATAGATACAAAATATTCCGACATTTTCTCAGCCTAAATTAGAAAATAGCACTTTTTAACAGCTGTTATTTAAATGCGATCAACAAAGGAAATACTCGGAAAATATTCGAACATTTCTCGTGAAAAATAGCACTCTTTTACAAGCCTATATATATATATTGGGTCAATAAATGTAAATACAACATATGCCGACATTTTCTCTTGCTGTATTAGAAAACTAGCAGAAATACCAGGCGTTGTTCGGGATAAAACCATTTAAACCATTTCTGACTCAGAAATTGCAAGAATATAACTTTTCATAAAAATTAACATCTAGGATAACATAGAAATGAAATATAAGACTAATCTTTAAGTATTAGACCGGGTGTAAAAGGATTTCTCTATACATAATATTAGTTCTTGAGTGGCTGCATAAATGTAAAATTTGGAGTATCCAACATACTGCTGACCATGTGAAAAACAGGGATCTTCTAAGCGTAATCCAGCTGCTGACAGTGCTTGACCTTGTGATTTGTTTATTGACATTACAAAGCTAAGTGTGACTGGAAATTGCAGTCATATGAACGTAACATCTGTAAGGATATTTAATCACTTTTAACTTGAAATCTCTTGAAATTAGTCCAGGGAGAATTTCAGCATTAATTTCTTTCCAGTTGGGATTACAAGTGACGGTTATAAACAAATCTGCACATCCATAATATCTAGCGTATGTCATTGAATCTTCAGTTCTTTCCTGCATATATCTTGGACTGTCAGCAAAACTTGATGGAAGAATGACTGGTTGACCAATTTCACCTATTACCACTTCAGTATTAATGTCATCTCATAGATGGATATATGGTGATGCTCTTAAATCTGATTGGTGAAACTTGATGTATGCTAATCTTTTCCCCTTAATCTTGGCATACGTATCTACAACAAACTGTTGGAACAGGTTTGGGGCCTCTGTGAAGGTGATTAAAAGAATTTTCTCAGATCATAAGGAAGAAAGTAGAAAATTTCATGCATCCAACTTGAGGAATTCCAAAATTATACCGATCTTCACCGTTGAAAAAATGCAGGGATTATTGTAAAGCATCATATAAACGAGGATATTCTTTTTTAGCTAATTATCACGACCTTCAAGAACAATATCACGTTTTCCAAACTCTTTTGTGATTATTGCAGCTACTAAATTGCATTGAGGTGTATTGAAACATCGAGAATGTTCATTTGAGGGCCTTTTTTCAGCATCTATAATAATCTTGCATTTAGGGGATGCTGATGATTTCAGAGCAAATCTAAAGCTTTTCACATAACCGTTCCTTTCATGAAGCAGATCTTGAAGCTTTTTGATTGTCCCAATTTTTTTTTTTTTTTTTTTTAACTCTAGTTGCATCAACTCTCTTTCGAGCCTGTTAAACTAAATCAAACACAAAATAAAGTTGAAGAAATTGAGGCTCTTCATTTGATAGTGGTAATAAAAATCCTATATGGTGATACCCTTTCACTTGAACTTTAAATATATGGATAAATCCCCTCTCACGAATAGTTTTAACACTAAAAGAATGTAATGCACTATTATATTTCTGAATGTTTTTAAGAAAGTCCTTTGAATCATTAGTAGCACCAGTGAAAAGTTCCCTCAATGGTTGTAAAAGCTTCAACTTGACCTTACCACCAGCACATAGTAGATTTATTTTCTTACTTTTTTACTCCACAGTAGGTATATAAAGTTTTGTCATTGTATCAAAATCTGAGATGCATAATCAGTCGGATCATAAGACATAGCGGCCAAGTGCCATTTGAAAAAATGTCTGTTGCGTGATTGGGAAATTCTTGACATGTGAAAAGAAAGTCTTCAGATTCATTTTGTCTACCTTGTTGAATTCTTACCCTCGTCTTTTCCAGTCTGTGAGATTTCCTCTTCTGTTTCCTGTTGTCTTTCGTGTTCATCTGTTACAACCTGTGAGATCTTCGAAACTGACAGTCATTTTGTCTGTCTTCCAATTCTTATGAGAATTTCCAAATATTTTGTATTTCTTTTATTAATCTTATTTAAAAGTGCTATTTTCAAATTTGTCATGAGAAAATGTCGGAATATTTTGTATTTCTATTTATTGATTTACTTTATATAATGACACATAGAAGATCGCTATTTTCTAATTGTATATGAGAAGTGCCGAATATTTTGTATTCCTTTATGGATCTTATTTAAATGAAATCCATCAAAAAAGTGCTATCTTCTAATTCATCATAAAGAAATGTCGGGATATTTTGTATTTTCATTTATTGGCCCGTAAAAGATTGATTTTTTTTCATGAGAAAAGTTCTAAATATTTTGTATTTCCTTTATTGATTTCATTTAAATAACAGCCGTAAAAATAGGCTATTTTCTAATTTTTCATGAGAAAATGTCGGAATATTTTGTATTTCTATTTATCACTTTTTATTGTCTATTATTTAAAAAAAGATCATTAAATGGAGAGTACATACACGGACCATTTCTTAAAGTAAATTTGTAAATAGCACAGTCTTTTATGTAAATTAGATCAATATATGGAAAAACAAATTATTCGGATCTTTTCTCACAGTGACTATAGTATTTTTTTTTTTTTTTTTTTTTTTTTACCGGCTATTATTTAAATTAGATCAGTGGATGAAAATACATAATATTTGAACATTTCCTTATTGTCAATTAGCAAATAGCACAATTTTACAGGTTATTATTCAGATTTGATCAAGAAATGGAAATACAAAATATTCGAAATTTTTATCATATTAAATAAGAAAAAAGCAATTTCTTGCTGGCTATTATAGGACAATAAATGAAAATACGCAATATGTGAGATTTTCTTACAGTAAATTTGAGAATATCACTTTTTTGCCGGCTATAATTTCAATTAGATTAATATCTAAAAACAGAACATATTCAGGCTTCTACTGGCACTTATTTAGATTGGAAGAATAAATAGAAAAATAAAATATTCGGACCTTTTTCTTGTAGTAAATTAGAAAATAGCTGTTTTTACACGCTATTATTTAATTAAGCGCAATAAATGGATATACAACATATTCGGACTTTTTCTGGTAATAAATTATAAAATGGCACGTTTTTAACGCCTATTAATTAAACTGGATCAATATACAGAAATACAAAATATTCGGAATTTTTCTTTCTAGTAAATTAGAAAATAGATCTTTTTTAAGGGTTACAATTTAAAGAAGATCATAATACAAAATATTCCAACATTTTCTCATAAATTGGAACTTTAACTTTGATCAATGAATAGAAATACAAAACATTGAGACATTTTATAGCAAATTAGAAAAAAATGGCATTTTACTCGATATTATTCAAATTAGATCAAAAAATAGAAATACAAAATAATCATATCATATAGTAAATTACAAAATAGGCCTAGTACATAAATGTTGTGTAGAAAGATTACCGCCATTCGCTACACCGAAGTGTTGAACATAGGACGCTTTCATTGATTATGAAAATCGTCGCAAAGTGTGACGCACTAACAACGAAATTCGCTATCATTGTAATATTAATCCATGGGATTAAACAGTTCTTTCACTACTCTGGTGTACTCTGGAGTATTATTAACCAGAACTACGAGTTGATATGAGCATTATAACAATATTCTGTATCTTTTTCAGCTGATATTTCTCTAATTTCTCAATTTACTTCACGTTCACTTACGGCACAACCACGGCCACGATCTGACAGATTTTTTTGACGTTTTCGAAAAATAACAAATTTGGCGTAGTAAACCAAGGATTCGAGTAACCCGCAATATGGGAGACATGACAATTGTATTAAAATAGTTATTTGAACGACAGCAACAGCAATCGGGACACAAGTGAGCCGCACAAGAGTCGCAAATAATATTTCATTAACTACGATATTCGCTAGTATTCTAATAACAATCCACGCGATTAAACATTTTTTTCGCTACACTTTTGTTGTAGCAAATTAGAAAATAGCACATTTTACGGGGTACTATTTAAATTAGATCAATAAATGAAAATACTCGCACTTTTCTCATAGCAATATTTTTACCATTTACTTTTTTTTTTTTTTTTTACCGACTATTATGTATATTAGATCCGTAAGTGGGAATACAAAATATTCGAAATTTTACATCAGAAAAAGTAAATTCAGTAAATCAGAAAATAGTATTTTATTACGGATACCCATTAAATTAGATCAATAACTTGAAATGCAAAATATTTGGATTTTTTCTTATAGAAAATTGGTCATTTTACCGGTTATTATTAAGTCGATCACTAAAAATATGAATACAAAATATTCGGAGCTTTCCTTATAGTAAATTAGAAAATAGGATATTTTACGGGATATTATTTAGTTAAGATAAAAAAAAATGGATAAATTAAATGAAATTAATTAGAAAATTATATATTTTTACTTGATATTAGTTAAATAGAATCAATGCATAGAAATACAAAATATTCGGACTTCAATTTATAGTAAATTAGAAAATAGCACTTTTTTTACAGGCTATCATATAACTTCGACGAATAAATCGAAATACAAAATATTCTAGCGTATTCTTATAGCAAAGACATTTGTCAGAATACTATTTAAATTAAATCAATAAATGGAAATGCAAAATATTCAAGCCATATCTTATAATCAATTAGAAAATAGGACTTCTTATATGCTATGATTTAAATTAGATCAATATATATAGAAATAGAAAATGTTCAAACTTTTCTTTTGATAAATTAGAAAATATGATTTGTTACCGATTATAATTTAAATATGATCCAAATACAAAATATTCAACTTTTTCGTATAGTAAATTAGAAAAAGATAATTTTTTTTACCCGGTATCATTTAAATTAGATCAGTAAATGAATATGAAAAATTCGGACATTTTTGTATAATACATTAGAAAATACCGCTTTTTTACAGGCTATTATTTAAATTGGATCAATAAATAGAAATGCAAAACAATGGCACTTATAGTAAATTAAAAAAATAGCACCTTTTAAGGGCTCTTATACAAATTAGATAAATAGATGGAAATACAAAATATTCGGATCATTCTTCAAAGTAAGTTAGAAAATAACATTTTTTTATAAGCTATTATTTCAATTTGATCAAATTAGACGAAAGCAACGTTAAATTGAAAAATAAAATATTCGGAACTTTTATTATAGTAAAATAGAAAATAGGACATTTTACGGCATATTATTTAATTAAGATCAATAAATGGATAAACAAGTTGTTTGGAATATTTTTTATAATAAATTAGAAAATGACATATTTTTATCGGATATTAATTAAATTGGATCAATGTATAAAATACAAAATATTCGATCTTTAACTTACAGTAAATTGCACGTTTTGCGCCATGCTATTTTAATTAGATCAATAAGTGGAAATACAATATATTTGCATTTTTCTTGAAGGAAATTAGAAAATGACATTTTTTACTGAGTACTACTTAAATTAGATCCATAAATGGAAATACAAAATATTCGAACTTTTTCTTATTGTAAATAAGAAAATAGCATTTTTACCGGCTATAATTCAAATTAGAGCTATAAATGGAAATACCAAATATTCAGATTTTTTCCTATAATAAATAACGAAATAGCATTTTTACCGGCTATTATTTAAATTAAATTAATGAATAAAAAGCATTCGGACTTATAACAAATCAGAAAAAAACACTTTTGTCGACCGTTATTTAAATTAGACCCTTAAAGTCAAATAAAATATATTCTGACTTAATAGTACATTAGAAAATGACACTTTTTACAAGCTATTATGTAAATTAGATCCATAAATATAAATACAAATACTCCGGCAAGATAATATGATAGTAAATTAGAAAAAGGTTCCTTTGAACCATAATTATTAGATTATTATTAGATTAATAAATGGAAATAGAAATATTCAGACTTTTTCTCAAAATAATTTAGAAAATAGTATTTTTAACAGGATATTATATAAATTTAATCAATAAATGCAAATACAAAATATTCGAACCCATAGGGAATTGGCACATTTCTAACGTGCATTATTTAAATGCGGTCAATAAATGTTAATAAAAAAATTTTCTCTTAGGAAAATAAAATATAATAGTTTTGTTTCCGGTTATGATATATATTTGATCAATAAATAGAAATAAAAATTATTTGGAAGGTTTAAATTAGAAATTAGATCAATAAATGGAAATATAAAATATTCAGACATTCTATAATATTCAATTAAAACGAGCACTTTTGTGCCGGTGAGTATTTAAATTATATTAATAAAAGGAAAAGCAAAATATTTGGAAATGTTGTAAATAGCATTTTTACCGGTTATTATTGAAATTAGATCAATAGATTGAAATACAAAATTATTCGGTCTGTACGTTATAGTAAATCAGAAAATAGAACATTTTACCGGCTGTTATTCAAATTAGACCAATATGATATATTCGGCTCATTTCTTATGAAAATATAGCTCTTTTTGACGGGTTATTCTTTAAATTAGATCAATAAATTAAAATATTTTAACTTGGCAAATTAAAATATAGTACTGTCGTTACCGATTTTATATATATTTGAGCAATGAAAGAAAATAAAAATAATTTATATAAATAATTTATATAATAAATTTGAAAATAACCAATTTTCAGCCGCTATTATTGAAATTAGACCAATAAATGTTAGTACAAAATATTCGGACATTATTATATTATATTAAACAGAAAAGTGAGTTTTTATGCTGGCCATTATTTAAATTTAAGAATAAATTACAAAATATTCGGATCGTTTCTTTTGATTGCATATCAACCTCTAACCTCTATTATTTAGATTATATCATTTAATACAAATTATTCGGACATTTTCATATAGTAAATTTGAAAATAGCACATTTTTATAGGGTAGATATATAATATAGAAAATATTAGATACATAAATAAGAAATAAGGAATATGATATAATAAATGAGATAATAGCAGTTTTTATTATTTTCAATATATGAATAAATTGAAATACTATATTCAGACATTTCCTTATAATAAATTAGAAAATAGTACTTTCTAGTACTTTCTTTCGGCTAGTATTGGAATTAAATACATAAATGGAAATATCAAATATTCGAACCTTTTTAGTAGTAAATTAATAAATAGCACCTTTTTATATGCTATTATATAAATTAGATCAATAAATGGAAATAGAAATATTCGAACATTTTCTAATAGTAAATGAGAAAATATCACTTTCTTACTAGCTATTTTAAAAATTAGATCAATCAATAAAAACATAAAATATTCGAACTTTTCATTAGATTAAATTAGAAAATAGTATTTTTTACGGTTAATATTTAAATAATATTAATGAATAGTAACAAAATATTCGGACTTTTTCTCATAGGAAATTAAAAAATAAAAATTTTTTACCAGCGTTGTTTTTTTTTTTGTTTTTTGTTTTTAAATAGATCAATAAACACAATATTCGGATCTTTTCATTATATTAAATTACAACATAGTATTTTTTTTACTGGCTATTATTTCAAACAGATTAATAATTGTAAATACTAATCTTTCGGATCTTTTCTTGTAGTAAATAAGAAAATACCTCTTTTACCCACTTTTCATTTCCATTTATTCATCTAATTTAAATAATTTTAAATTAGATGAATAAATGGAAATACAAAATATTAATATTTGGACATTAGATAATTACACTTTTAACAGCAATTATTTTAAGAAGATAAAAAAATAGAAATACAAAATATTCGAAAGTTTTTTTATTAACTTCGAAACTGGCACTTTATTTGCCGGTTATTTTAAAAATATGATCGAGAATTGTAAATTCTAAATTTTCGGTTATTTTCATCGGGTAATATAGTAGAAAATAGAATCTTTTGTTACCGGCAATTATTTGAATTAGAACAATAAATGGAAAAACAGAATATTCGGAAATTGTGTTTTTACAAAGATGAAAAAAAGCACATTTTTTACGATAATTGTTTAGATCAAATCAATAAAGTGTAATACAAAATATGCGGTCATTATTATAGTAAAATAGAAAATAGATGTTTTTACCGCCTGTTATTTAAATTACACCAATAAGTATATATAAAAAATATTCGGATATTTTCTTATTTTAATTTAGAAAAGACCAATTTTTTACTGGCTATTATTTTAAATAGAACAATAAATGGAAATATTAATTTTTTTGACCTTTTGTTATAGTAAATTACAAAATAGCATTTAAATTTGATAAATAAAGGGAAACATTATCTTTGGATCATTTTTTCTAGTATATTAGAAAAGAGCATTTTTTACCGGCTACCATTTAATTCCGATCAATAAATGGAAATACAAAAAATTTCCATGTAATAAATTAGAAAATAGTAGTTTTTAACAGCAACAATTTCAATAGATCAATAAATTTAAACATAAAATATTCGTAAATTTTCTTTTATTAAATTAGAAAATGGCACTTTATCGGCTATTTTTAAAATTAGATTAAGAATAGTAAATTCTAAATATTTGAACTAAATTTATAGTAATATAGAAAATAGCACCTTTTTTGCCGGCTATTATTTGAATTCAAGCTGTAAATGGAAATACAACGTATCCGGAATTATTGTTATAGAAAAGAAGATAATAGTACATTTTAATCGGTTATTATATGAATTAGATTATTAAATGACAATACGAAATAGTAAATATTAGAAAACTGCACTTTGTACATTCTCTAAATATAAAAACAAAGAAAATATTCGGATTATTTCTGACAAGATATTAAAAATAACAATTTTTAAAGAGTATTATGTAAATTAGATAGGTTCTTAGAAAACAAAATAATAATTTAAAGTATGTCCATTAAAATTTTATTCATAAATAAACGTTTTAATGGATATACTTTAAATTAGACCAGTAAAAGAAAACAATATATTTTGAGTGTCTGGCATTCTTTAACTTAATTTTATTTGTATCTCGTATTCTTCGAATTTTTCTGATAATGAATTAGAAAATAGAAAACGAATATTTACTAAATTAAATAAAAAAATAAAAAAAAATATTTTCGGTTATTTTCTAAACTACAGTTTTTCACTAAATACAATGATTAAAAAAAATGAATCAAAATATTTGGATTTCTGATAAGAATTTAGAAAATTGCAATTTTTTAACACGTATTCTCAAAATTAAATAAGTAAAGAAAAACTCTAAAAACTCAAAAACTGTTCTGACTTATTCAGTTTTCTAAGAAATTAGCACGGTTTTTCAGCAAATTAGATTTGTAAGGGACGACAAAATTACTAGGGCTTTTTCGAAGAAAATATGGAAAAGCACTCTTTCTCATATGTATTATGTAATTTCAATAAGCAAAGGAAAACAAAATACAACACAAGAGTGTTACACGACTTGGGAGTATGTGGCGTTCAGTCTATATTACTATTGATATTTATTACCCATACCCACGAGGGTAAATGTGGTAGAACAGTCTATATAACTGTTATATTCAGTGACCCCCCACGTGGGCACATGTGGCACAAGGCTGTGTTTAACGTGGGTCATCCGAGCCCGTAGGCTCAGACAAAAAATCCCCGTAGATCTTAAACTTAGCTAGCCACAAACACTGACCCGAACACGCAAACAATATTCCATTCACCAAAACAGCTCATTCTTACTTACCATTCTTACGTCATAAATCATAATGCCCCAGAAACTCTATGAAGTCCTAAGTGGTCCTCATATATACAATTCAGTGTCTGTGGGAGGAGGGGAATAAAATAACGAATTAAAAATCTAAAAAAACAAAAAAAAAAACCCAAAAAAACAATGAATATTTACAATATGTACAAAACTATATAAAAGAAACTAAACAAAATAGTGTTAGTAATATCTCCCCCAGCCCAAACTGTGTCTGAAACATCATTTAATTGGACGAAAAACAATACGGGACTTGAAAAATATAAAATATTCTTACAAGCCAAGCGCTCACTACAAACACACACTCATTCAAACTCAACGACAAATACGAAAAACACACTCAGAATGAAAGACGCCACGCACCCACCAGAGAACTGATATCACTATCCACCTAACGATAGGATGAATGGGGAATTAAACAAAAGAAAAAATAGCGCCAGAAAAAAAGGGGTCAAATGATTATACATGCCCTAGCTAAGTTAACTTGAAAAGAGAAAAAAAAAGACAAAAAACGACTTACACTAACCTAAAAACGGGAAGGGTTGTCAGTGTTCAACCCAGTAATCCCAATATTCTTTAAGCCTAACTGGCATCAAAAAAACACTCAGCACCTTTCACTTGACAGAGACGTGCAAGACTCACCCATCTTTCGCCAAATTCCAATGGATAGAGATACTTTCTTTCCGTCGTAATCTTGAGTTTAAGCTGATGCTTAAAGAACAAGTTCAGTTGGGAAGAGGTAAACTTCTCGGCCCCATGAAATTCCTTCTGTCGCGTCGTCCATATCACGACTCGCATGACCACCAGTAAGCAAAGGAACACATACTGCTCAGCCTTAGTCAACGGCACTATGTTGCTACAAACAGAACTAGCTTCGAGGACAAAGAACTTTCCGCGCAGCATGCGAACCATGATGCCTTCAACAAACTTGCACAACGGAGCTACGACACTACAATGAAAGATGGCGTGATCTAGGATCTCAACCTCCTTACTGCAGCAAATTAGCCAAACCCGCTGAACGAAGTCTTTTGGTGACCCAGAGGGTCCCTCGAATCAACAGCCAGGTGAGTGATGCGTCAGTATTAGTGAGACATTTCAACCCGGGCGCCCGAGGTCATATGCATTGAGCCTCCCGCTTCGTCAGACCGAGCTTGCCTATCAAAGCATCCTGAACGTTCCCCCTCACAAGTACCTGATATAATGCCATGGGCTAGGCGTCGGAGAGGCAATCCTTCGCCCGTAAGAGATGCTTGAGGGGAAGCCGATATTCGCGATAGAAGGAGCCTTCGCCTCGTGGTGAACGACCGGCCTCTTCCTCACACCAGCGCACACTTCTTAAGGATGGAAAGTTTTTACGAGCGTTTTCCTTCCAGAATTCGCCGTTCTCATGCAAATGCATACACATCCAGTCTAGATAATTAATGTGAAGCGTATCTCGACGAATCTCAATGCAAGGCACCCCCAGACCGCCATCATAAGGATGGCGGTAACAAATCTCGCGACTGGCCATGGCGGCCCTGTCTCCCCACAAGAAGGAGAACAAGAGCCTTACAAAAGCCAATGAAGTATCAAACGGGAGTGGAAGCACGGAGAGTCGGTAAAGGAGAATCGGGTAGATGTGCGAGGCACATACTTCCGCCCACCCTTCAAGAAAAGATTTTTCCGGGTCCACAGACTAATAGCGACCTTAGCCTTCTCTCGTACCTCCGATTAATTCATTTCCAACAGGAGGTCGGGACTGAGCCATACGCCGAGTATCTTGACTGCCCCCTCCGTCTAGAGGAAAGGCCCGGGAAGAGAGACTCCCTTCCACAAACCCAACCGCAAGCCAAAAAACTTATCGCGGTTGATCTTGGCCCGTGTCACCGTCTCATAACCCCTGATTTCTCTGCTGACTTCGTTAATTTCGACTCTGCTCGACACAAGAACCGAAACGTCATCAGCATACGCGGAGTACCTAGCCGAGGTGGTAGCACCAGGTAAAGACATTCCGCGAAGGACCGGATTCATCTTCAACTTACGCAGGAAAGGTTCCAACGCAAGAACGTACAGCAATGGAGACAGCGAACAACCTTGACGAACGGAGCGAGACAAAATCAAAGGTTTTCATCTTACCCCATTCACTTCCAGCAGTGCACCAGAGGACCCATACACCAGTCGGATCCAGGTGCGAAAGTCCAGCCCGAAATCGGCGGCCGAAAGAACAGCCTCCAGAAATCGATGGTCAACCCTATCGAAAGCCTTGGACTGATCTAAATTGATCAGCGCGGCATCACTGTCGACTTTCTGAATGATCAACCGTACCAAATGAAAGTTGTCCTGAATAGTTCTGCCCTTCACAGCACAAGTCTGCTCGTGACCAATCAGACTAGAGAGGACAGCTTGCAACCGGCTGGCTAAGACCTTGGCTAAAATCTTCAACTTTGTGTTTAACATTGTCAAAGGCCGATAATTATCTACCCCATCCATACCGTTTTTGTTCTTGTGATGCAACTTGATCACACCCTGCTTCATCCAGTTATTGAAAATCAGTGCCAGCAAGGGGACAAAGACGGGCGACTGCCTCAAGTACATTTCGTAAGGAAGACCATATAATCCTGGAATTTTGTCCAGGCCAGCCTGCTTCAGCACATCCCAGATCTCGGACTCTGTAATGGGACCCTCGCACCCAGCCGCTTCAGCCGCCTCGAGGCGAGGAAAGTCGGCTAAATAGGCATCGAACTGAGCAGGGCTCAGACCGGGCTCCCTGGTAAACAGCTACTGAAAGTAGTCACGGAAAGCCTCAAAATGCCCGCGCATGTAGTCATAGTCCGCTTGTCCGGTGATGTGATGCTCGTGATATGCCGACTAGATGCCCTACGAGCTTCCTTTGCACGCAGAAAAGTGACCATGCTTGTAGCCTTACAAGATATTCTTTTTATCCTAGCCATAAATATTAGAGCTTGATAAACAAGGAGGCCAGCTCCGCCTTAGCTAAGGCTACGCCCCCACTATCACGGGATTTGATCGCCCGATCTACTTTTTCCTCACAAGACTTTTGCGCTGCTAAACCTGCTAGTCGTCGACTGAAGTCAGCAGCAAAAGACCAGAAGTTTGGATTTGAGAGAATCCTACCACTTATTCCCAACCACATACTACCTCCCGGGGGTTCTCATCTCAATACGTATCGACAAGATCAAACCCATCGATGAAGTTCGGAAACGGCTTAACATCCGGGTTGTTAGTACCCGCTTTTTGCCCTATTTGATCTATATCCGGATAAAGGACGGCATTCGAATCACCCGCTAGAACTACCGAACGAGATGTCAAAAACGGCGCGATCTGCCGAAACAAAACAGACCGCTGTGCATGGTCATCGGGCGCATAAACCGCAATGAGACGAAGAGCCTTATCCCTTATGGTAACATTCAGCACGCAAAGCCTGCCCGCCGGATGTGCGAAGACAAGAGCACACGCCGCATCTATAGACTTGCTCATCAGCCAGGAAATGCCCCTCGAGCGTCCATCAAAACATGCTGAATAGAGGACGAACCTCTTAGAATGTCAACGGTCGCGAGATAAAAAATGGGTCTCCTGTACACAACATACATCCACCTCGAGACTCCGACCTCAGGCCCCGGACATTCAGACTTGCCAACCAGAGAGCCATTATCAGATCGATTTAGGGTTCAGACACTAGTTTAAACATGGTCGGGGTAAGGATACCGACAGCCTCTGCCATTGATCCGTGGCCCATCTCAGACTTGATAATGCCGTCGTGGGAGAGACCGCTTATATCCCAGGGGAAAGTTAATTTTAATACTCTATAGAGGGTGGGGTGAACTAAAACTGGGACCCTCCCGGCACGAAACAGTTTCAAATGTTTAAGTTCTTTATTTTCAACTATAGCTATAGGAGGTGACATTTAAAGGCCGAGTTTATCGCGGGTTCTACGAGCCCGTAGGCTCTGCCAAAAATATTCCTGTAGAAACTGCATGAACAGGTCCTGGCCTGTCTACCTACCCGCACGAAACTTTGCCCTTCGGCAAAGACTCGTCTGGGTTCCTGTCTGCTCAAGGAAGAGAGTTCGACAGTTGAACAGTTTGATGCTCTGTTAATATTTAACAGCCTACAACTAGGGATGTATGTGGCGCAAGGCCAAGTTTACCGTGGCTCGGCCCAAAATATTTCCTTAGAACCCGCTCGGCCAAGAATATTCCCTTAGAACCCTTACTTGTCCGTAGGCTCGGCCAAAAATATTCCATAGACGTGTTCATGGTCTGTCTACCTCCCCGGACGAAATTTTGCCCTTTGGCAAAGACTCGTCCGGGTTCTTCTCTGCTCAAGGCAGAGAGTTCGACAGTTGAACAGTTTGGAGCACTGTTAATATTCAAGGGCATCCCACGAGGGATGTATGTGGTAAAAAGCCGAGTTTACCGTTGGTTGTCCGTAGGCTCGGCCAAAAATATTCCCTTAGAACCCGCATAAACGGGTCCGGTTCTGACTACCTCCCCGGACGAAACTTTTCCCTTCGTACAGGTTCCTCTCTCATCAAGACAGAGAGTTCGACAGTAACGAACAGTTTGAAGCACAGTTAATATTTAACAGTCTTCCCATGAGGAACGTATGTGGCACAAGGCCGAGTTTACCGAGGCTTCTCCGAGTCCGTAGGCTCGGTCAAAAATACTCCATAAGAACTCGCATAAATGGGTTCAGGGTCAGTCTACCTCCCCTGACGAAACTTTTCCCTCCGCCAAAGTCCCCTCCCGGTTGCTCTCTGCTCAAGGCGAAGAGTCTGAAAGTAACGAACAATTTGGAACACTGTTAATATTTAACATCCCCCCCCGGCCACGACTGATGTATGTGGCACAAGGCTGAGTTTACAGTGGGTTCTCCGAGCCCGTAGACTCGGCCAAAATTATTCCCTAAGAACCCATATAAACGGGCTCAGGGCCTCTCTACCTCTGAACGAAACGTTGCCCTTCGGGAAAGCCTCGTCCGGGTTCCTCTCGGCCGAGGCAGAGAGTTTGATATTAATGAACGGTTTGGGGCAGCGTTATATTTAACGGGCCCACCACGTGGGCCGTATGTGACACAAGGCCGAGTTTATCGTGGGTTCTCCGAGCCTGTGGACTCGGCCAAAAATATTCCCTTCGGACACGTATAAACGGGTTCAGGGCCTGTCTACCTCCCCGGACGTAACTTTGCCCTTCGGCAAAGCTTCGTCTGGTTTCCTCTCCTCCTCGGCGGAGAGTTTAATAGCAATGAACGGTTTGGGGCAGCGTTATATTTAACGGGCCCACCACGTGGGTCGTATATGGTACAAGGCCGAGTTTATCGTGGGTTCCCCGAGCCTATGAGCTCTGCCAAAAATATTCCCTTCGAACATGTATAAATGGGTTCAGGGCCTGTCTACCTCCCCGGTAGAAACTTTGAACTTCTGCAAAGCTTTTTCCGTGTTCATTTCTGCCGAGGCATAGAAATTTGACATTAATGAACGGTTTGGGGCACCGTTATATTTAACGCCCCCCCCCACGCCACGTGGGCCGTATGTGGCACAAGGCTGAATTTACAGTGGGTTATCCGAGCCCGTAGGCTCGGCTAAAAATATTCCCTTCGAATCTGTATAAACGGGTTCAGGACTTGTCTACCTCCCGGGACGAAACTTTGTCCTTCGGCAAAGCCTCGTCCGGGTTCCTCTCTGCCGAGTCAGAGTTTCTCACAATAATGAACGGTTTGGTGCACCGTTATATTTAACGGCCCCCTCCTCCACGTGTGTTGTATGTGACATAAGGCCGAGGTTATCGGGGGTCTCCGTTCCCGTAGTCTCGGCCAAAAATATTCCCTTCAAACACGTATAAAACGGGTCCAGGGCCTGTCTACCTTTCCGAACCAAACGTTGCCCTTCGGCAAAGCTTCGTCCGGTTTCTTCTCCGCCTCGGCGGAGAGTTTGACATTAATGAACGGTTTGGGGCACCGTTATATTTAACGGCCCCATCACGTGGGTCGTATGTGGCACAAGGCCGAGTTTATCGTGGGTTCTCCGAGCCTGTGGGCTCGGCCAAAAATATTCTCTTCGAACCCGTATAAACGGGTTCAGGGCCTGTCTACCTCCCCGGACAAAACCTTGACCTTCTGCAAAGCTTCGTCCGAGTTCCTCTCCGCCTAGACGGAGAGTTTGACAGCAATGAACGGTTTGGCACCGTTCCCTCGAGGCTTACTTTCCTAGTACTTTATTGTAAGTCCACATTAGCGTCAATAGAAGGAGTACGCCACAACACTGACAAAAGTTAGAAAACATTAATTTTTTACGGATTTCCTATAATTTAGATAGATGATTTGTAACACAATTTATTTGGACAATTTCTAAGAATTTAGAAAGCATGACTTCTTAGCAGCTACACACTCATTATCTTTTCACAAATTAGATCAGAAAATATAAACAAAACATTCAGGTTTTTTGTGATAAGAAATTAGAAAACAGTAGATCAGAAAATGCAAAAACAATATATTCTGAGTTCTTTTTGATAAGTAGCACTTTTTAAACGGATAATATATATATATTAAACCAAGAAAGGAAGATTGAATATATTCGGATATTTTCTGACGAAAAATTATAAAACTGCACTGTTTTAACGAGAATATTACATATTCACCCGGGAGAGGAAACTGCTCTTTTTAGTGGGTGTTTTCTAAATGAGATCAAGGACTAACAAAACTCTTCCGGAACTTTAGGCTAACTATCCTTTTATATACAACACTATTTTAACGGGTATTCCTAAATTAGAGCTGTAACGGTAAAGAGAAAAATATTCAGACATACGACACAAATATTCGGACATCGTATTCTGAGAAGAAATACGAAAACAGTTCTTTATAAATGGATATTCTGTAATTTAGATCAAGAAAGGAAAAGAAAACATTAGGACTTTTTTCTATAAAATGAGAAAAATAGCACTTTCTAACGGGCATTCTATAATTCTAGTAAAAGGAAACAGACATTTTCTGATAAGAAATTAGAAAACAATATATTTTTAACGAGTATTCTCTAAATCAGATCAGTAAAGGAAAACAACAAATATTCGGAATTTTTCTGATAAGTTATTACAAAACAGGATTTTTCGAGGTATTCTCCAGATATTCTTTCCTAGTATTTCTTTCTTCCATTATGAACTGAATAGAAAATTTCCCCTTTTCACCGGGTATAAATAAATGCCTATACAAGATTTTGGATTTTTCATGGAAATAACACTTTTTTTACCATAGTGTAATCTTTAAATTAGATCAATAAACAGAAATAAAATATGTTCGTACTTTTTCGTAAATTATAAAATAAATCTTTAACTTCAAGCATAATTTTACAAATAAATCAATAAATGAATATAGAACATTTTCGAAAGTTTTATTATAATAAATTAGAAAATAGCCCTTTTTTGCAGCATATATATTAAATTAGATCAATAAATGGAAACAGATTATTCGAATGTTTTCCTGTAATAAATTGGAAAATAATCCCTTTTTCACCGGGCATTATTTAAGTTACATATATGGAAATAGAAATACAACATTTCCGGACATTTTCTTATTGTAAAAAAAAATAGCACATTATAGCAGGTAAAATTTAATTTAGTTCAATAAATTGAAGTAGAAATCGGACTTATAATAAAATAGAAAAATAGCCATTTTTTACCAGGTGTAATATAAATTAGCCCAAGAAATGGTAATCACCATTTTTGGAATTTTTCTAAAAATAGTTGAGAAAATAGCACTGATTATAGCAGGTTTACTTTTAAATATATAAATGGAAATATAAATTTCAGAATTTAAAAAAATAAATGAGAAAATTTCCTGTTTTTACCTTCTATTTCTTGAATTAGAAAACTGATCGATTTTAATGGGCTATTCTATTAATATCTACTTATCAGAAACTATTCAGAGAATAGTTTCTGTTTTTCTGTACAGACTAAATTTATAGATATATTTGGCTAGCCAAAAAGTCCTTTCGTTTTTTAAGCGAAAATGAGACACGATTTAAGCAGAAATTCATTTATTCAATAAATGATATTGTTACTGTTTCGTTCTTGTATATTATTTTATTAATTTTTTTTCTTTTTTAGGTACTTTACCTTTATAACGTTACGTTTGCAGAAGCTTTCTGGAAAAATAAAATTTAAAACGCTAACAATAAAATACATTTAAAATTTCATAACTGAGAGTGAAATAAAATTTCATAAGAGAGGTATCCTAATTTTTACGTACATGTCTTATGAAATTTTATGGTATTATTTTTATTTATTATTAATTTTTATATCTCAGTTATGAAAAAAATTCACAAGTGAGATAATATAAAAATTAATTATATGATAAAATTTAAAAAATAAGATAGGTACCTAATAATTATAGATACCCACCTCATTTTTATGGAATGTTGTTTTTTTTAATGTGTTAATTTTTAATTTTTCTTATTTTTAATATTAATTGTTATAATCTGAGTTATGAAAATATGAAAATTTTGTAATCACTTTTTATTTTATTTAATTATAGTTTACTAAAAATAGAAGTGTAAAAATAAAGAAAGACTGCTATTCAATTGATTTCAGACGTTCATGAAAAATTCTGCTCCTTTTTTGAAAATATTCTAACGAAGATATGTCCAAAGACTGAATCACTGTTTCTGTTCGTAAAATTGACACTAAAAAAAAAGAAAATTTCAGTATATCTCTTATTGAAAAATAATAAATTAATTATAATCACCTTGTGTCGGATTGTAACACTGTATCCTCACCCCACGGGACCCACGCACTCCTCCAGACTGGCTGTTGGTCCGGTATGGTCCAGTATTACAGGTTAGATGCAAGTCTTCGGTTCCCAATGTCAATTCGAAGCCACCCTCCAGCCACGTTGTGATTTTTTTTGATTCTGGAGAGTGGTCATCAGATTGTAGAAATCCGGATGTTCTCCGTTACTCCACCAGCGAGTTCGTCGGGTGAGAATCGGGTTAACAAAAAAAATAAATAATCAAGTCGATTGAATTTTGAAAGGACAAAAGTTTTTTTTATATATATACAAGCAAACACATAAAAATGTAATTCTTGTTGCACAAGGTTGAATGTTTCTTATATGTGAACAATAACCAAACAAACACAAATACTTCGAATAATTTCGGTAAGGAGAGACGTGTCCTTCGTTTTAACTCTTTTTGGTCTGTTCTTAGGGCAACTACTACAAACTTCAATGTTCCCGTATTCAGTAGACGTAATAGTAGTGGTAGTATTCGTAGTAGCTGGAGTAGCGGTACCTAGATGTTAGCGGCGGTAATTCGCTCTTCGCCTACCGTTCAGCAGCACAAAGCGGACGCTTTCTTTACAATCTCTGACGTCACTCCGCCCAGGTCGACTGCACTCGAAGACAGACAAACCCGAAACTCTGCTTTTAAATCTCCAACATTTCTCCACCCAGCTCGACTGCACTCGAAGACAGACGAGCCAAAACACTCCTTTTCTTCCGGTTGGCTCGCCTCTTTATATAGAGAATTGATGACGTATCTGTTTTTCTAGTGCGAACATACTGATAAATTTCAAAGTACAACTTGACTCTTTCGAGAGTAAACAGTTTACTTTTCACCGATTGGCTTGCAAGGTCCACAACAGGACTATATTGTTATCGCCTGGCTAGTAATCACTCTGCCGCTCTCTGTAGTATACTATAGAGTCCGGTTTCAAAAATAAATTCTAAATCAAAACATCCTTTACTTTAACTTGATTCTTAAAGTGTCAAAATCTATTTCTTTTTCTAAAAGTTCTAATTATCATTGTCCCAGTAATTTTCTGTTAGTAATCTGATATCCTTTGTACACTTACAAAAAGATTGTATTTCGTGTTCTAAATTAACTTTCTGTAACATTTACATTTCAAAGTCTTTACAGCATTTTTAACATCTTGGTTCTTTTGAAAACGCCTCTTTTCTGTTTTACAGCGTATTCTCTTTTATTATCATTATTATTATTATTTCGGGAGTGATATCACCCCCGCCACAGGATTCTTCTTTGACAATCTGGTAATGATGTCTGTAAGCATTCGAGTCAGGGGGGGGATCCCGCACTTCATCATCCCAGCTAGTCGTCACCGAGTTCGCGTGCCGTTTTATAAATGTAGTTACGACATGGAGCTAGTCACATACTGGCAAATGTCCAGTCAACTTCCCACACTGGGAGCAGATGCTCCGACGAGTCAGCACGTTTGGTAGTAGTGGGAGTTCACTCCAGCGACTCCATTGCAATTTGCCCCGCTCCTCCCGGAGACGTAATCCCAGCACACAGGTACCGTTCTCTAAACGCTCTGAATGCTTACTTGTTAGTTTGAATTGCTGAAGATGCGCCCGTACACGTGCCGCAGTGCATATACTTTCATTGACAGATATGTCATCGATGTATGAGGAAGTGATCCTCTGACCCAAACGTGTGAGCCAATATCTTTGCCCATCTATCTGCACTGTTTGAAAGAGCCATAACGATTTTTCGACGTGGATCTGCAAATAGGCACAGCGAAAATCAACATGGTGACATCCGATTCTTCCTGTCGCCACTCCCTCAATTTTTGCGTGCAGACATCTGCATTCGCAGTGTGCACGTCCATATACCGATTGAGCTCTCGATGATCCATGACCTGGCAGACCGCCTGTTTGTTTTCCTGCAGCACAGCTATTAGAGGGATCAGGCCTTTGGTGGAAGGTGGGGGCAAGTTCTTCCTCGGGATACGGAAGTAGCCAGCCGTTATCCATCCAGGTTCGTAGTTCACGAGTATGCTCCTCCCTGAGTGGCTCTGGTACAAGATACTCGGCTGTTTGGTTCTTCAAAGCAGGTGGCTTCTTGTCTCCAGACCCCTTCCAAGACACAATCCAGATCTTCTTGTTCTGGTTATACTCCGCATGGATGTCAGGTTTGTTGATGGTGATGGCCGCGTACAAAGGTCGGTCAAGTTGAGGAAAGCTGGATACACATGCTCCTCCCAACTTCTTAATAATTTCAAATCCGAGCAGTAGGTCGAAACCAAGAAATTTGTCGTCCACAACCAGAACCTCAACATCAATGGAGGTGGGGGGGGGGCTGTTGCTCACGTCAAGTTGAATAAGAGCACTTGAGGGTCCTTTCACCAACAGTGAGCACGTCCACTTTCTTCCTCTTCTAAGAGCGACAAAGCTAAGATCGAGAACAGCTCGTGTCGAACAAGGCTGAACTCCTGATTCCATTGATGTGTACAGCAAATGCGGGTAGCGCCTCCTTTGTATGGAGTTAGGGGAAAAGACTGGTGCTAATCTACGCATCGTTTCTCGGGCAATTGCAGACTATATACCCTACCGCGTTGCACTTATAACATCGCATCCGGGTTGTCCGCCTTTCGGTATGCGATTTCTTGCAATCCTTTGCAAAAAGGTTGGGCCCTTTGCAACGATAACGTGTGATGCTTCCTCGCCACATCCTGTGCTGTTCGCACCGCCGCGACTGCCAGTCCCTCTTTCAGTACTTCATCTTTCATAATTGCTCGCTCTCGAGTCAATAGCTGGTCGATAGACAACTCGTCCATCCGGGTCGAAGCACGAACGAGGTATTTAACTCGGTCTAGTAACCTTCGCACGAACGCATATTCCAGGCCACGGTCACTCATTCCGCCGAACAGGATGGAAAGTTTTCGTAATTCCGTCAGACATCCACCGATTCTCTGGGACGTAGCCGTCGCTCAGCAAATTGCTCATAAGCCAGAAAACCGTCCGTGGCAAAAGCTGTGTACAGTGCAGATTTTATCTGTCTGATGTCCCCCTTTTCTTCCTCTCTCAGCTGCTTTATAGACATCAAACGCAACACCCTAACACCTTAAAGGGACTACGTGTTCTGGACGTTTAACCTAGCACATCTTACAGCCTTCTCAATCCATTCGGCCACAGATGATCCAGACGCAGAGCCGTTGACCGCGGGAATAATTTTTAGCTCAAACATTCCTTCTGTCATTTTCGCCGTAATAGCTTGTATGAAACTGATCGAAATAATCACTTTCTAACTGTCCCAGTCTCTTCCAACTCAAAAACAGCACAGCGTCCCAAAAATGAACGCTCTCCTTCTCCCATGCATACTCACGCGAATTCGCGTAGCTCCGAGACAGTGTTTTTCTTAACTTAAGGTGTCATTCTCTTCTACAAGAATTTCCAAAACATGTATTTTTAATGCCAAAAAATACTCTAAATTTCATGATACTAATCTTCAGCTGACCCGCTGGCGCAAAAATATTTTAACCAAAATTTCAATCGTGCTAGAAAGGATGAAAAATTTAATAAAATACTTTGGTTTTTCATCTTAATAGTAACATGAACATTTTGACGATACAACTTTGTTTTCATTAAGTTTGGATCATTTTTTTTCACGGTATGTTGTTTTTTGGCAAATTAGTGGATTTACGGTTGAACTCTCTGCCTTTGGGCGGGGAGGAACCCGAAAAAGGCTATGCCGAAGGGCAGAGTCTCGTTCGGGGAGGTAAACGGACCCTGAACCCGTTTATACGCGTTCAAAGGGTATATTTTTGGCCGAGCCCACGGGCTCGGAGATCCCATATTAAACCAGCCTTGTGCTACATGATACCCTCGTGGGGGCGCGGGTCACTAAATACTAGTCGATGTCGGACGACTGGCTGAACGGTTGAACTCTCTGCCTTCGGGCGGGGAGGAACCCAAACGAGGCTACGCCGAAGGGCGGAGTCTCGTTCTGGGAGGTAAACCGACCCTGAACCCGTTTATACGGGTTCAAAGTGTTTATTTTTGGCCGAGCCCACGGGCTCGAGGGTCGCACGTTAAACCGGCCTTGTGCCACATAATACCCTCGTGGGGGGGGGTGACAAAATACTAGTCGATGTCAGACGACAGTAGTCGACAGTCGAATACGAAAATAGTCAAGCGACCACAAGATTACTATTATACCTATTATATCAAGTTCCTAACGTTTTGTACGTCGAACCTATTTTAGGACCGATTTAGTACAAATACAAGCATCCACTGCGAAATAACTCCACAACAAATATAAATTTCATTCATTAATGAATAAGCGTTTAAAATTTTATTGAGATATGACTATACCGTGACTATTTTTTATAAAAAATCTGTTTGTCGCCTTCTCAATAATTAAAAAATACGTTTATATGATGCGTCATTTTTATGGCATTTTAGTAAAAAAGAAATCAAAGTAAAAGCAATCAATTAACAATATCAATTCATTAAATTATTATCAATTTCTCTTAAGTTTTAGTAGCAATTTCATTTGTTTAATAAATTGTCATAAAATCAGAATAAGTATAAAAGAACTCAAACATTTATTTGTGAAGTCAAAGAAGAAAGAAAATAAAAATTAAAGGCATGAATTAAACTTAGAAGTATAATTTAAGTAGATTTTAATTAATCTCTTTTTTTTATACTTCTAATGTAGTATAAAGATAAATTAATTTGTTCTACTAAGTTTCCTAAAACCGTATGGAATATAAAATGATATTCTTAAAATATTGGTTTTATAAGGTTAAAAACAATACGAATTTCTTCATTCCGCCCTCATATATTTTAAAATATATATTTTCATTTTTCGTTGAGTAATTCTCGTCCAATGACACTATGAGTGACCGCCGTGACAATTGTTTAAAAATGGTTGCAAAATTTATTTAAATGTGTAAAATAGTTTTCTTTTTTTACGGATCAATTTTTAACCTATTATAGTTGAAATAAAAACAGAATTTAACATCAAAGAAGATGTTTAAATTATTTAAAATGCGTTGTTCATTTTTCTTATTTTAAGTAACTCTGTAGTGCCACCTACAAAATTTTTATCAGGAAAAGTTCGAATATTTTGTTTTTTACTCATTAATTTAGGATATTCACGTTAAAACGTGGTTTTATTATGAGAAAAAGTACAATTATTTTGTGTTTTATTTACTAATTTAATTTAAGGTATTCCACTTAAAAATACCATTTCCTAATTTATCAGCAGAATAAGTTAAAATATTTTATGCTTTACATTATTTATCTAATTTATGATATTCCCGTTAAAATGTGTTGTTTTTTTAATTTCTTATAAGAAAGCGTACAAATATTTTATGATTTATTTTACTGATCGAATATAGTATATTCCCATTAAAATGTGGAATGTTTTAATATATTATTATTATCAGAAAAAGTACGAATGCGGTTTTCTAATTTCTCAGTAGAACAAATTAAAATATTTATGCTTTATTTTACCGATCTAATTTAAGATATTCAATTTAAAAATTGATGTATTTCAAATTCTTATCCGAAAAGTACACTTATTTTATGATGTACTAATTAATCATATTCATGTTAAAAAGGGTGCTTTCTAATTTCTTATGCAAATGGTCTGTTAGGATATATTCCCGTTAAAGTATGATGTTTTATATTAAAACTTCCAATATAGTGCCCGTCCTGGGTATGACGTTAAACTGCATCCAACAGCAAGGACTCTGATCAGGAGGTTTTGAGGAGCGTGGAACCACCTCTTAATTGCTGGTGTTCCCAGGTCCACCTTGACCCGGGGTGGTAGCACCTGTTAGGGTCCCAGCTATGGGCAAATAGTGAACTCCTAGTTTTTCCAGATCTTACCCACGTCCTGGGTATGACGGTAAACTACATCCGCGTCCTGGGTATGGCGATAAACTACATCCAACAGAAAGGCCTCAGATAATGTTTTCGGAAAAATAATGTTGCCAGCTATACGTTGTTTTTGAAAAATAATGTTGCCAGCTATACGTTTTTTTGGGGAAAAATAATGTTGTCAGCTATACGTTTTTTTTGGGGAAAAATAATGTTGCCAGATATACGTTTTTGAAACAATAATGTTGCCAGGTATGCGTTTTTGAAACGGTGATGTTGCCAGCTATACATTTTTGAAACAATAATGTTGCACAGCTATACATTTTTTGGAAAAAATAATGTTGCCAGCTATACGTTTTTTTGGAAAAAAATAATGTTGCCAGCTATACGTTTGTGAAACAATAATGTTGCCATCTATGCGTTTTTAAAACAATGTTACCAGCTATACGTTTTGTGGAAAAATAATGTTACCAGCTATGCGTTTTTGAAACAATGTGGCCAGCTATGCGTTTTTGAAACAACAATGTTGCCAGCTGTATGTTTTTTAAAAAATGATGTTGCCAGCTATACGTTTTTTGGAAAAAATAATGTTGCCAGCTATACGTTTTTTGGAAAAAATAATGTTGCCAGCTATACGTTTTTTGGAAAAAATAATGTTGCCAGCTATATGTTTAATAGTACTGTATATTTAATATATGTATACGTTTATGTATGTGTGTGTATATATATATATATATATATATATATATATATATGTATATGTATATATGCCTTTATTTGACATTAAATGACCCACAGTTGTTGATATGCCATAAAACCCAACCAACCAATTAACCAATATAGTGCCTTTTCGGTACCTCCATGAGATCGCTAAAAAAAGAGCATAGCATGATGAAAAAGACGCCAAATTTGACGAAAACAAAATGCTATCGTCTAAATGTTTATATTATTATTAAGAGGAAAGATCAAAGTTTATTTTAATTATTTTTTAAAATTTTTTCCTTCTTTTTAGAACATTCTAAATTTTGATTAAAACAAAACTTTGTTTCTCTTTGTATCACCGAAACTAGTAAAATAACATAGACAATTTTTAGCATGTTTTTTTTTTGTGTGACACACATTAATTTGGAAAATATTGCAAAAATAAAAATAATTGTCGGATGTTAATGAAACTTTCAGAAACTATTCACAGATGATCGAAATTATTATAAATATATTTTTTTTATTAAAGTCATGGAAGAAATATTTTTTTTTATATTTATTATCCCCCACGCCCCCGCCAACTAATTTTATGAAAACACTAGAAATTCGATCGCGTCAGGTTTAGTTATTACAATAGTTAAAAGCACAAGGCTTTGAGAAATGCAAATCATGTCTTTTTTTTTGTTTTTAATTGGACCCCCCCCTACCTGAAAATAAGCTCTGAATTGTAACATACAAAACTCAATAAAACAAAGATATTATTTAACTTCAAATGTTTTTATTTGCTTTTAGTTGTTTTTATGGACAATATTTTCTGAAAGCAAAAAATTTTTTTTCGATGAAAAATGAATTTTTAATATAATTATTTGTTATTTTTTAATTATAATAGATTTTTACATTTAAGATGTTAAAATATAAGATTACTTAAAAGCCGCATCGGGTTTCCTAAATGTCCTTATGAGATCTTTTTTTAGCGCGTTGTAAATTGTATCATTTTGACTAATCAGAAGATCCACAGTAATTAAGAAATGTAATTTTGTGTTTATAATCGGACTGTAATTATAAAGTACCGAAGACCAACCAGAATACAATTAAGTTGCGTTATTTGATTTAAGCATTGTTCTCCGCTGTTAAGGCCTTTACTTTTGCGAAACACGTGTGGAGAAGTTAATTTGATTTTTCTATTTCAACTGAGAAGGGTACCTACAAGTATCAGTATCATCTTATGAAATTTATATGATCTTATTTTTATATTAATCTCAGTTATGACATTTTTCCATAAAAGAAATATCAAAATTAATAATAAAATGAATGGAAATACAAATAACACAGTAAAATGTAATAAATGTACATAAAATTATAGTATTTTATGTACACTTCTGATAAAATTTAATAAGAAAGGTACCTATAAATTAATTAGATACCTTTCATATGAAATATGAAATTTAATCTCACTCAAGTGTAACAGTCTTATTTTAATTTCTTTATAATATATTTTCCATAAGGCATCGTAAACGTAAAGGTGAAAGCTAAGTACAAAAAAAAAAAAAAAAAATAGAGCGCTGAAAGTTTTCCTTAAAAATAACGAGGTAAATAATTTATTCACTTAAATGTAAATAATTTCACTTTTCTCCTTCCGTAGAACAAATTATCCTCACGGAATCCGTCAATATGTTATTCATCATCTGTCAAGTGACGCGAAAGTTTATGAGCTGCTTTGTTTTATTTTCAAATTACATCTTTTCGGTGCAGATGTTAAGTTAAGCTTGGTTCAAAATATTTTAATGAACATTATAATTTTTGATTTTCTTAAAGTAAGTTTTAAAAAATGATAATTGATATTTAAAAGAATTTAAAAGATTTTCAGTTTTTTTATAAAATGGAAAAAGTGGTCAATTTTGCTGACTCAAAAAAACAAGATTATTAACGATAATTTCGGTCGTGGTAGGAACGATTAAAAAATGTAAAAAAATACCCCCCAAATACTTTGATCTTTCCTCTTAATAATAACATAAACATTTAGACGATAAAATTTCATTTTCGTCAAGTTTGGCGTCTTTTTCTTCATGCTATTATCTATTTTTTTAGCGATCTCGTGGAGATATTTCCATTAAAAGGTGCTGTTTTCTAATTTCTTAGAAAAAGTACAAACATTTTGTGCTATACAATACTGATCTAATTTAGGATATTTCCGTAAAAAGTGCTGTTTTTTTAATTTGTTATGAAAAAAGTACAAATATTATGTGCTTTAATTTACGGACCTAATTTAGTATGTTCCCATTAAAAAGTGAGATTTTATACTTTCCTATCAGAAAAAGCGCAAACATTTTGGGCTTTACTGATCTTATTTAGGATAGTCACGATATGTGCTGTTTTCTTTTTCTTATTAGAAAACGTGCGAATATATTTTGCTTTACTTTACTAATAATTACTTAGGGGCTGTTTTCTTATCAGAAAACCATAAAATAAATCAATAACAGTGCCATGGATAAAAAATTGTTCCATTTGTAATTTACAATATATAGTAAAAGTAAGAAATTGTTAAGTCAGAAGATTTGAATTATTTTCACTTTGTTAGGGGGGTAATGTCATGGATGATGCAATGATAGTCAGTTTTAAACGCTGACACACAAAAAATATGTAAAAAAAATAACAATATTTGTTAATTTTTGATAATATTTGTCTTGCATATGTATGAAATTTTTTTTAAATTGTACCTAAATAGATATTGAGATCAGAGAGTCATATTTAACTTTGAACGTCACTTCGTTGGTCGAGAAATAAGTAAAGGTTTTAAGTAAATATATTGGCCACATGAAAAGAAATTCTGGCTCTGATTATGATACTAATTTCCCGGCTTAAATTAATTCCTGTCATGTTTATATAAATATACCGAAATTTTAGTGATTATCTCTCTTTCTTAGGTGGATATATAAAGAAAATTCAGAGGTAATCTTGCGGCTTTTTTACTGGACAAAATCCCAAATGCACATTTCAATCAGTCGGGAAGTTTTTTCTTATTTACAGTCACACTTCTGTTTCGATTATTCTCGTCCTTCGGCATATTGAATAAACACAGATTACAACAGTTACAGCAGAAAAAAATGATCACATTTCGTGTATAAAATATGGACTTGTGAGAATCCAAAAGAAAATAATGAATTGGCAGCTGGAGAGAAGAAAACAAATGACAAGGGAGATAATGCAGATATTGATTCTGGAAACACCAAAATTATGTAAAATTATTTTAATAAATAATTTAGGCAGGATATGAAAATACTTTTACTGATCTTCAAGCAGTTTACGAATTCACTTGAAGAATATTTTTCTAATAATATTAAAAAAACAAAAAAACAAAACATACATTGATTACGCAATCACCCCATTTTCTCTTAGGTTAACTCCCATTTTTCCAATAATAACACCATTAAATCTCATATGACCAACTGTTGTGGATTCCGAGATGAAATCCGGTACTAATAAATAACAACGCCAAGAATGAATATAGGAAAATAATGTATTAACGTAATAATACAAACTGGTAAGGCAGGTTAGGAGTTCCAGCAAAATATCTATACAGTCTTTGGTATTGAAGTATCGCTGTATGACTTCTTACTGAGTAAGTGATTGCTCACTGTGACTCCTACAACGCTGTTACCTTAACCTCACTCTTCCGGTTACCTACAAGCTTTTGCTTTTACTCTCCTCTCCTCTCCTCTCCTCTCCTCTCCTCGACTCGACTCGACTCGACTCGACTCGACTCGACTCGACTCGACTCGACTCGACTCGACTCGACTCGACTCGACTCGACTCGACTCGACTCGACTCGACTCGACTCGACTCGACTCGACTCGACTCCTCGGTCTTGCTCTCTCTTCACGTAGCCGTAGTATATGTATATACTGGGTGAGTCCATTTGTGTAAAAAGGGGATAACTCCTCAACACCAATCAAGATAACAAAATACAAGAATTTCGGCAAATACGTATACACAAATACCCTATATTATATAATGTCGTATAAACTGTAAAAACGACTATATTTATTAGAAATCATAGCCATAAAAACAAATAAACCAGTAACAATAATATTTCACTCAATTTAGGAAAAAATAAATATATCTCACCACAAATGCTGAGAATAAGTGATACACTCATTAGAGTTGTTAGAAGAATCGTTGTTGTAAACATTTGGGAAAACCTTCATGAGAACTATAGTAGTTCCCAGAGTATCGGCTCCATTAAGGTGCAAAGGGTGGTTGATGTTAAAGAGATTCTGAAGCTTCAAAACGCAGATAGCACCTTTGCAAGTACGATAGTCAAAGGCGATGACATTTGAAATCATCCTTATGTGTAACGGAGTAAAATGAAATTAACAGATTGGTATCACCCAGACTCACACAGAAAGAAGTTTGTCAGTATGCTTCACAAAATAATGATGGCAATTGTGTTTTGGGACCAAAAAGAAATCATAGTGTATGAATTTATATCCAATGCCACTATCAAATCTAATTCCGATGTGAGCAAATTGTCAAAATTCTGAGAAAAGCTTGTTTCAGCTAGACTAAATTTGAAGATGAGTGATATTTTTCTTTTGCAAAGTGACAAAAGCTTAAAGACCAGAAAAGCAACTGCAGTTAGACAGTCTAGTCTCATTACGCAATGTTTTGATCTGGTACCTACAAACTTTCATCTGTTTGGTTCCACGAATGAGTCATGCGAGATGAGTATACACATCCTCAATCAAAGGTGGAATACTACGATTTAGAAAGAAGATTCTGTTAATATTAGATGTATACTTTTGTATTTATTTTCTTGGACTTTGTTTGCTTCTACTATCAAATCTATAATTCAAGAAGAACAGGCATTAATTTTTAACTGAATCTCTTACTACGATTTAAAAGGAAAGAGAATATGTTGTGCCAAGAGTACTTTTTAAAAGTTAATTTTCCTATTATTTTTGTGCATCTGCAATAAAATATTCTATAATAAAGAACAAATATTACTTGTAATTTCCAAAATAACTGTTGAGAAAAAAGCAAACAGATATTACACTTGGGAATACCGAGATAATTTTTTTTATTTTTAAGAACTTTAAAAATAAAAAAAAATTATCTCGGTATTCCCAAGAATTTGTGGACAAAACTTACTTGAGAATCCGAAAAATTCGTGGAACCTTTATTATAAAAGCTCCATGAGTTATTCGGATTCTCAATTAATCTCTCTTGTTATCCCTATTTTGTTGACTGGTGTGTGATTTTAACTTTCCTCGTTTGTATATTTTGTATATTTAATTAGAATTAATCTAGTATGGCAGGAGGGTCATATTATAGATAGTTGTGAATGTCGGAAATTCCTTCATAAACTGAAGAATTAAAATGAAACATTCAACTGCAGGCACGAAATAGATCAACATATTCTCATTTTCTAAGTACATTCGTATATCACTAACGATAACTTTTTTCAGTTACATGTATTAGGTTGGTGCAAAAATAATGACGTAATAATGTCGTTTTTTGACGTATTTTTTAACGTCAAAAAACGACATTATTGCGTCATTATTTTTGCACCAACCTGATATTTGGGTAACCAATTAATACCCGTTGAAAAATCTAGTATAAATGATAAAAATACTTTCATAGATTTCTTAAAAGTTAAGTATTGATTATAGCTTTTGAAAAAACCCTGTATTAATTATAGGTTTCTGCTTCTAACCTATTGAAACCTACCGTTCCAAAAATGACCCAGTTAACACCAAGAGAGTAAGGGTATTTTTCTTTCTTCAGTCATGTTCAACTTTCTATCATTTTCGATTATGGCATTTTTGTGCTTCCTATCAAAGATGCATAGGATATTAATCATATTATTCACAGAATATTTGGCCATATTTTCCATAAGAGGGTCTAATTTATAAAGAAGTGGTTTTGTAGTTTTTTTATAAAATCTATTCTGATGTGTTTTTTTTTTTAATTTTTTTGACATTCCTTTTATGTAGTCACTATAAGCTTGCAATTGCCATCCTAGAATTTTTTGAGAACGACACCACGTATATCATACAGTTAAGTAGACACTACTTATAACTTTTGTCTAATGTTAAATTTAACAAACTTTTATTTTATTTAAAAAAAAAGGTGAGGATTTTAATAAAAATCCAAACGAAATATTATGTATTCTAGCTTTATATATACCGATGTCTTAAATTTACATTATATGTAAAATTTATTTGTCAACACTATTTGAAAATGACTTTTATCAAGTGAATACTGACCAAGAAATGGTTTTGAGAGCCATGAGCTACAATAAATTCGGTGCATATTTTCGCATTTCTAGCAGTACACACGAACGTCCAGTGATCCATTTTGGCTGAGAAAAGTATTATAATGAATTATATTGAAGAAACAAATTGACTTGGCATGTGCATGGAAGAGTTTTGCTTAGGCACACGTGTGATATCTTTTTGAATGTGAACACGTTGTAATTTTAATCTATTTTCCAATCTAAATTAATTAATATTTAAATCAATCACGATTATATAAGAATAAACAAAATACCTTAAGTGAGCGTTGTAGAAGATCAGAATTAAATGAATTATATAAATCACTGTATACTGTGAAGTAAAGAATTAGAGAAAATAACTAAAGCCTCAAATTTTATCGTAACAATAAAATTTGGTAGAAAAAGTTATAAACTTAGTTTATGGGCGATAATATTACTAACATATGTAAATGAGGCTCTACTATTACTACTACTAAGAAGAGTAAGAATAATAAAGGGCATTGTTCGAGTCACATTATTATGAAATTAATTACAAATTTGTAGTGTATCTGGAAGCAAAAAGCAGAAATTGTTAAATATTTGAAACCAACTCCAGTATATGTTCAGTTTACTAGTCTTATCTCAACCCATAAAGTATCACAAGATTTTGTGTCTGCAGAACATATCCATCTTCACAAGGGCTAATAGAAAAACTAGTTGAATCCTATCGCAACGATGCAACGTATTCATTTAAAACTCTACTAACACTTATAGAGTTTTTGTTTTTCACTGAAACATATCCAATGATGTACGAGTGTGTATGCATGCGTGTGTATGTATGTGTGTATATGAGTATATGTGCTTGTGTGTATATAGTTGAGTTATCGAGGACTAGACCGGTTCCCCAACTAAGCTTAACTGGTGAGGAGGAGGTTAGTTTCGCAGCAAGATCAGAAACAAAACCTGAAAAAGGACGTTTATATTTGTATACATATATATATATATATATATATATATATATATATATATATATATATATATATATATATATATGTATGTGATATTTGATGAGAAGAA
Organism: Acanthosepion lycidas; assembly: GCA_963932145.1. Lineage (NCBI taxonomy): Eukaryota > Metazoa > Mollusca > Cephalopoda > Sepiida > Sepiidae > Acanthosepion > Acanthosepion lycidas. Next base: position 32,947,291 of record OZ010594.1, on the reverse strand, counting down.
AAACTGAGGAAAACCTGCAGATGAAGTGACTACTAGTTATCTTGCCTTGGATTGTCACTGGTTATTAATTATTGAGACTCAGAGAGTGGCACCCGTCTTGCACAAGCGTTTGTCACTATAATCTAATGATGTGCAGATGTCTCAGTAGCTTATCTCATTGTTTCAGAATATTCAGTCTTCTTATACTGGCTTCTCATTGATCTGATTTTACTTAAAAGTCCCATAGCGACGGAGGAGTGGCGACACGTGCAGACTTAACTGGTTGGAAGCATATAGTCACGAATCTGCATATGACCAGCAGGAGATTTATCTTAACACCATTATCTTGTCTTCACGGACAGAGAGTTATTTTGGTGAAGTTTCCTGCTCAGCTAAAATTCTTGGGAACGTCTAGTAAAAGTCTATCAAACTTTGCCTGTACAAACCAAGCTGATTTACTGTGGCTAACAGCAGTTCATTTAATGCAGTAAGAACATTTAGAAAATTTCTGAAACAATGACTTTAACGCAACATTGATTGATGGATTGTAAAAACTCTTCTGGATTGTAAAAGTACCAACCGTTTTGAACGTAGAACAGTAAATGTTATCAAGGAATTTTATCGCCTGAACTTTAATATAGCTGTTCTCTTAGAAACACGTTTCTCTGATCATCTCGCTGAAGTGTCATCAGGATATACTGGTCTGGCAAACCAAACGGTGACAAAAGTGATGGGAGTGTTGGATTTGCCATAAGAACATATGTAGTGAACAAAGTAGAGTAGCCATGATTGTATAATGAAACTTCACGTTCCCTAATCAGGTGACCGTTATCAATCTATGATCCAACTCCTGTGACCAAGAAAGAAAATATCATGTCTCTTTTAAAAGAGAAACTGGTAAAAATGACATTGGAGCAGATCCTAAGTTAATTAAGAACATTTCAGCGATATCCTTACCTACTAATAAAAAAGAATTAAAATCTTTTTTAGGATTGGTTAAATCTTATAATAGATACCTACCGAAATACAGCAACTTAATAGAAACATTTACTGAATTGCGTAAAAAATAGTGAATTCAAATGGACTCAATAGCAAAATATAACGTTTGAGGATTTAAAAAAGATACTCGCAAAAAAACCCATTGTAAAAATCTTTGATCCCAATAAGGAGGTTACGTTAACTATGGATGCAAGTGAGTGAGCTGTGTCATCAATTTAATCACAAGAAGGCCATTCAATAATGTACCTTTCAAGAATATTGACGGCAGTAGAAATAAATTATTCAAATATTGAAAAAGAGATATTTGGCATTATCTAGAGCACAGACAGAGCTCGACAATTTTTATTACGCGAGAAGTTCCTATTAAAGTCGGACCATAAACCTCTAGAGTTTATTTTTAAACTTAGAAAGGAGCTACCAAAAGTTGCTTCTTCCGTAATTCTAAGGTGGACAATAAAAGTAACAGCATATGAGTTTGATATTAAGTATGTAAAAGGAAATGCAATACCATATGTCGACGAGTTGTCTAGATTTAATTTAATAAAGATCAAAAAATAAATAATGGATATTCCGGATGAAGAAATATTTCATTAGGTTGAAACTGACATATTATCTCTACAAACTCTCCATGATCCGATATTAGGCAAGATTACTGAGAGAATAAGAAGAAACAGGTGAGGTTATTGTTCCAAAGCGTTATTGTTCTTTATAAAGAAATAAGGTATAAATTAACGATGGAAAACGGCTTTATATGAAATGGAGATGTGATAGTACCACCAGAAACATTAAGAAAAGATATTTTGAAAAGTGTACATGATGACGTGCATAATGAAGGCATTTTCCGCAAGTAGAGATACTATAGACAGTTACTTATCAAGGTTACTGCGTAGTTATGGGACGATACTACATGCAGACAGATTTCAAAGCCCATCTTCGTTAATGGGAAGACAAATAAGATCTGCATTAACATTGCCGACAAATAAAAAGAATGTGGTATAAGAAAGACAAAGTAGCAAATCCTGAGAGGATTAATTGCATCATGCAAAGAGGACATAATGCGGCCATTATATCTAAGAAAAGAATAAGCCTAATGGCTCATTCTGACCAATTAAGTCCCAGGGTTAAGGGGCAGATGTTGTGATGGAAGATCTTGATAAAGAAGAAAGAAAGAGTTCTTCAGATCAGGATAATGTAATAGAATACAAGCCTATGGATGATAGCGGCAGTGACTAAGATACGGAAGAAGATTTAATGAGACCAACATCTCTGTTAAAAATATCAGGGCATAAACCTCAAAGAGGAAAGAAGTTATCGAAGAAGTTCAACAACAACGAACGGTTCAGGGAGGCGTAAAAGGATTGGCAAATAGGATTTTACATTTTTTGGTATCACTCCATGCATGGCAATAAAGCTACTAAGACACAAGGGGTTTCTTCCATCGCAACATCTTCCTCTTAACTCTGTGGAAGAGTTAGTAACAGAAACATTAATAATGAGCGGGAAGAGGAAAGAGTAATCAGGGGGCAGTAGATACGATTGACGTTGCATTTAAATTTTTGCAGATTAAAGTTGGCTGGAAAGCATGGAACCGGAAGAAAGTTCCACAAGCGAGAAGTACGAGAAAATAAATTGTTAGCATAGAATTTACGGTTGTATCTAGCCAACTTGTAAATTGATGTGATCTCGACGCCAGTCGAGTACTGCGCTTAAATTTAAAAAAAGGTACCATAGCGAAAAGGTTTAGGTACCATAGCAAAAAGCTCACCCATACAATTAGCGTGAAAGTATTTATAGAAAAGTCACAGAGAGGCAACCTTACGGCAGTGAGAAAATGACTGCATTCGAGATCAGGATCAGGCGTAGTTGATGGAGGGAAAAGGGAGATCACTGCTCCTGTGAGATGAGGTTGAAATAATAGACATAGAGCATTATTAAATACGACAACTTAAAATTCTCCTGAGCCGACCAAGCATAGAAATGAATACAATATGGGGACCAGTAATAAGGAGTGCTAGACAAAAGCAATGAACAACAACAAAAATTGCAATATAAGTTCTGTTAAAAAATGAAATAATAATAACAAAAAATTACAATATGAGCATTGGCAAAAAAAAATGTTGCTGAGATATAAGGTTTATAAGTCCCGGAAATTCATGCACAGAACTCCTCCAGGGCGCATGACCCAGTGGATGAAGACGTTGGTTGGTGAGTTAAAGGGAAGTAACAGAGATATCCGGAGGAAGCATGTGGAACTAGAACAATATACCTTGGTGGACGAAATAAAGAGTTCGTTTCGAAATTCCAAGAAGGCCGGAGCGTAAACGGTGGAAGCTTTGTGAATCTGGCAATGAAGATGAGAATAACATATAATATAAATAAAATTGGTGATGTATTTTGTGCTTACTTGCTGATCGAATGGATTTTCAATCAAAGCGCAGAAGTAATTAAATTTATTTAGTTTTCATAACAGTAAAAGTTTGCAGTAAAATCTATGATAAATAGTATATATATTAAAATATTCGTGCAATAGTATATATGATAAATAATATATATATATATATATATATATATATATATATATATATATATATATATATATATATATATATATATAAAAGAAAGAGGTTGTAGTGGTTCCAACGAGAGAAAAGTATGTATATTAAAAAGAAGAGAAGAGAGGTGCCGTAAACGTTTTTGGTTGTAATGTGGATTTATTTAGAAAAAAATATTATGCTTTGTTTTACATAATGTTACACTACACGTGTTTCTGGTCTCATGACCGTCTTCACATTACAACCAAAAACGTTTACGGCACCTCTCTTCTCTTCTTTTTAATATATATATATATATATATATATATATATATAATATTGTGCAATAGTTTGAGATCTCATGTATTTAGTTGTCAGTTTTGGGTTTCATTAAACGTCTATCTATCTATCTAAATCATTTTCAACTTTCGCTCATGCATCTTAAATACTTGTCATGGTATACCTTTATCGAACATATAAAATAAATATTTCTGTAGATCCTTTATAGAAAGAACTAAATACAAAACAAGGATGTGTGGTTACGGCATAATTAAAGTTTACTTTAGTGTTTCATATATCAATAAGAAAAGCGAACAGCTTGTCAAAAGCAAACGCATAAGGTATTTTCCCATATAAAAATATACATATCAAAATCGAAATGAGCTATAATAATAAAAAAAAGCGTGAAACATTGCAGTTCTCATTTAGGACTAAATAAACATAGCGTCATATAAAAATATAGTATCCTATTTTTAAGTTCATTGGTAAGACAGAAACATAAAAAAGACAACAATTCCTTAGTCTTTCGCTAGGTTTACAATTTCAGTACTAGAGCAAAGAATGTAAAAGGGATAAAATACTAACGTTTCTTTGAGTTGATTTCATTATTTCTAGAAATGACACTTAGTATTGGATTTAGAGCGTCAAGTGTTAATTAATTTCAGTCAATGTATTACTTTTTGTCGTTTATTAAATCTTGTAACTCATATCACTGGATTTTTCTTAAGAAACATGATCCAAAAACGTTATTTTTGATAACAAAACTAGTTTTTGCTGTTACTTCATCACAAATGTTGGGGTTGTTATTAAAACCTACAATTAAAAGAATTACAAAATTGTATGTAGCAGCCATTTGATCTATTTTTCTTTTTTCTCCCTTTTTCTTTCTTTTTTATTATATTCTTTTATCCCATGACCAGTAACCTAGTTAATAAGTTTTAATATTTTCTGAAATTTCTAAATTGAAGATACTTTACAACAAATTGTACATAAACTATTTTTTAAATTTAATTCTTATTGCCTATCATTATCATTTACCTACTGCTACTTACTATTTTACTCCCAAGTGATTGCAAAAAATATTCTACTCATATTTTACTGACATTCTTCAAAAACTTAGAGAGTTGAGTTAAATGGAGATAACTGATACTGAGACATGGAAGAGGCATGGCAAATGGAACTAGAACAATATACCCTGTAACAATCATCTGAAGAAGGCCGGAGCATACAACGGCCGAAAAGTCAGGAATATAGCAACGAAGATGAAGACAACAGTCCGAACAATATAAACAGTGTGAATTAACACAGACCTACATTCATATAAAGCACCCATTTCATACTAAGATTATATAACCAACTGCCTTTGTAATATTAAGAAAAATATTAAAAAAAGTTTAAGTAGATGAACACGATAACACACATATATGCATATGACTTTAAATGTAATCTATTCGCTGGAACAATGAGCAGCACAATAATACAAAAAAGATTATTATAAATATATGAAATTATAGTGGCACAAACAATAGATTGCTAAGAATAAATCCCGTCTTCTGCAGGAAGAAAGAAACTATAGCATCACCTGTTAGGTTTGAAGTATCATTAGTCTAAACCGTCTCCACTCCACTATGGGAAGAATTGTTTGGTGTCTCGCGTATGATGACTAGGAGTCTCGTGGGTACGTTAACACGTAATTCGCTGAAGAAGAACTTATCTCCAGGTTTATGTTTACTTAAATAATATCAGAATTCCGAAGCATCGGATTCTTTCAGGTGATAAAATTGGTTGGTCATTTACAGAATTGACAGTCACGTACATCGATATTTGAAGTGCATTTTAAAGTCGATTTAGGACAAATATCGAATCACTGAACAAACGAAAAAGATAGTTAAGTATACAGAAAAACTCCTTACAGATTGAAAATCAGAAAAAAAAATATTGTAAAAAAATAGGTTTTAAGAGATAAATTTTGGCAAACATTTATAATTATTTCACGATTAATAACGTGTATAATTCGCTGTTATTTCTGAATATAAATTCTGCGCGTATCTGCGAGTAATATTAATTAAGAATTATAACAAGAGATTTGACGGTCAAATCTATCTATCAAAGAATAACGTGAGTTACGTAAACATGCCTAATTTTAGTTACGTTTTAAAATATTTACTATGAACTGAATCGAAAGTTAAACAAGTGTTTTGTAAGATTTTTATATATAAAAACTACATAAACTTCGTAAACTGCACTCTCTAAGAATCACGTATATCGTCAACCAACCAATCACTAGCCAGAATATGTTGGCGCCAATTATAAAGAACGCTATTTTGTTCTTTTGCTCTTTTCTGCCTAGATATTCCAGGCACAGGACGTCAAAACCGTCTCTGATTCTACCAGCACTTTGACATGATAGCCGTACTATATTAGTACGTAAACGAAACCATTCTACAAAAACACCAAGGACTTCAGTTAAGTGGACTTATATTGTTTCATTACAATATAGCCGCAAAACAATTTGTTTGCAACAAGAACTATTATTTCTGTAGTATTTGTATATATGAACTTCAATGATACCATTATATTGGAAGCACTTGGGAGAGGGTGATTAGTTATAAAATCTTGTTTATGCAAGACATTGGGTAGAGCCAAAGTAAATTATTTTCATCTTTTGACTTTATTATCAGACATCCAAAGAGCAGTGAACTCAAGACCACTGAATTACAGATGTTCCAAAGATACTGATCTACTTCCCTTGATGCCTAATTGCTTCATCTGTCCTAATGTAAGCAGTGAGCTCTTTCCAATCAGACACACCCAATTTGATTGAGACAGAACCGATCACTAGGTTTCCCCTTGTGAGTACCCTAGAAAATAGGGAGAAATTGTTGGCTAAATTCAAGGATATGTGGCATGACGAATATTTGCTCAGTCTTCGAGAAAGCTGCAGTGACTTACATGAAACTGAATTTCATAACAAAAGCAACGTCAATGACGTAATACTTGTAAAGAATCCAGTCAAAACCAAGCCCTTTTGGATGCTTGGCAGAGTTGTTAAGCTATTCAGTGGAAGCGATCAAAACTTCGTTCTGCACGAATTAAGAGGCAATGTGTCTGTGGAAACACACAGCCTCAGCCATAAATAAAAATAATAGTAAATAAAATAATAGTAAATAATATAATAGTAAAAAAATAATCAATTTTTGATTTTAATTCCCTTTAAATATAACATGCAATAATTACATCATTGCATTTTTTCTCTCGTTGGGAGAATATAAGAAAAATGTTATGTAAGTGAGTTGGTAAGTCGCCCTTTGTAAACTGCACTCTCTAAGAAACACGTATATCGTCAACCAACCAATCACTCGCCAGGATATGTTGGTGCCAATTATAAAGAACGCTATTCTGTTCTTTTACTCTTGCTCTACAGTACTGGGCTTTTTTCTAAGCCGTATCTCTATCCGAAGACCTACCCTGACTAAGTCACCGGCTCGAAGACGGAGGTCTTGTTTTGTCGCGAGCCTGGGACTGGCTCCGATCCGACCGGTATTTACCCAACCCTCCCCACAAGGAGGGATGTGGCACAAGACCGGTTTTTATGTGTTGCAAAATTTCCCCTTAGACCCCGAATCCTTAGTCGGGCTTGTCTACCTCCCCAGACAAGTAGGCATAGCCTCGTCTGGGTTCCTTTCTGCCCGAAGGCAGAGAGCTCGACAAGCGTTTCGCGAGCCTAACAGCGAACTGCCTGACGTGGGTGCGACTATCACGACCTCATATCACGGAACTCTTTATAGTATCGGACGAGTTCAGACACCGGAGTGTATTCTTTACTCCACAACGTCCCCTCCTTTTGAGATTACTACTTTATTAAATAAATATATTATTTTTATTTCGTATTATTATCCCCCCTCCTCTTTCTGGAGAATTCACCAACGTACTTTACTTTGTAGCATTTCCGTCTTAGATCTAGTTCTTTTGTACATTTTCTTTTCGTTGAACATGGCCTTGTTGCTTCCACAACTTGTTATGGTACGAGTACATCAAAAATGCCGTACAGCATGTTAACCGGTTCTTCAGGTATTTCATCAGTTAATCTTTTCTTCAGCTGATTTTGATGCAATTTATGTTGGAATTGTTTTTCATTCACCATGTAGACTAATTTTCCGATTCCAGCTGTTATTATACTGTTTTTCCCATTTTTACATTCTTTGTATGATCTAAAGAAAGCTTTATTGCTGACCTTGAAAGTATTTTATTAACTGTTTGTGATTTTCGACTTGGCAATAACTTGTCGAACACCGATTTTACCCTTTTGGCAAACATTAGTTCCGCTGGCGACATGCCTGATGGTGTGTTGGGGTTAGGTGTTAACCGGTACACTCTCAAAATTTTTCAAACTCCTCCTCATTTAATTTGTCCAGACTTGCTTTTTTCAGAGCTCTTTTGAACGTTCCCTCAACCCATTTCGCTTGTCCGTTAGATCTTGGGTGATATGGTGGGGTCGTAATGTTCCATAGTGAACAACCTGCAAAAGTCCTGAAATTCTTTTCCAGTGAATTGTTCTATTATTCGATACTATGGCATCTGTTATGTCATATCTCGCAAACAGTTCATGCAAGAAATACACCGTCACTGAGGACTGAGGATGTAGGATTTTTGAACTTGTAAATTTCCGACCATTTCGTAAAACTATCACCGACCACTAGAAAATATGCTCCATTCATAGAACCTTCAACACCTATATGCGATCTTGACCACGGAGTGTTTGTCTATGACCAAGGTTCTGTCTTTGTAATAGATAGTTTCGCTGCTATAACCTCTACATGGTTTTACATGTCTTTTTCGATACATTCCGGTTCAATATACAAAACTTCCCATGAGAGAATTCATTCTTGAAATGCCAGGATGTCCGGAATGAAAATCCATTGATATACATTTGTGTAACACACTTGTGTATTACAATTATTTGTTCGTACATTAAAACACCATCGCATATCGAGTATGCGTTCAACTTGATTGTTCTTTTTTAGTTTTTTAATTACTTTTTTATTTTAGCAATAAAGTCGTTCTTTTCTGCTTTTTCATTATTTTCATCCAGTGTAATTCCCGTACGACGTTGCACAGAATGTTTTTAACTTCCATTTTGCTTTTTAGCGCTGCTATGACCATGTCCAACAGTGGTTCCGCATTTTTAGGTATTAACCTAGATAATCCATCCGCATGTCCTAATTTTTTTAGACGACTGGTACTGCATCATAAAATTATAATTTAACAGGATGATATCCCAGCGCCGTAATATTTCTTTGAACCATATATCGCAAATAACAGTTTAGGGTCTGTCTGCAACATGAAATTTCTTCCATGAATGAATTTTCATAGCGAATATAATTGCTAGAGCTACTTTCTGTCTGGCTGTAATTTTTTTTTGCTGGTAGAAGCGAGCGCGATGTATGAGCGAAAGCTTCCGTTTTACCGCCATCGTATTTGTGTAAATTCACTGCTCCAACACCGTAATCACTAGCATCTGATGCTACTATTTTTGCTTTTGGATCGTAGTGCGTTAACGATAAATCAGACGTAAGACTTTATCTCGTCAAGCGCTTTTTGACATTTATGATCCCAATTAAACTTCACTCCCTTTTTTCAGTAGTTAAGTGGAGCTGGCAAATTATGTATATTATGCACATGAATTCGATAATAATTAGCCAGTTCTAAAAAAGCTTGTAGAGTAGTTAAGTTTGTTAATGTTGGCATATTTCTAATTGCATTTGCCCTTGACGGATATGGTTTCCTACCATTTTTATCAATGTGACCTAGGTATTTTATTTTTGGCAAAAACAATTCACATTTTTCTTCACTAAGCTTGAATCTGTATTCTCTTAGCTTTTGCATAATTTTTTGACATGCCCGACATATTCTTTCGACACACTCTTGATCAAAATATCGTCAATCCACCAGCATGGTATCCATGGCTTGTTGAAACATAGCTGGTGCCACCTTTCTACCAAAAGGAAGTTAAACTTATATAAACATCTGTACGTATTTATGGTCGTTAATTCAGAACATTGATTTTCAATCTGAATTTGTAAATATGCTTCAGAGAAATCTAGCTTTGAAAAAACGCCGTTCTATTTCGAAAAATTTCTGCTGGACTTTGTAATGGGTAATTGTGTGTTTCGAGGAAACTAGTCGTGAAATCCTCGCAAACACAAATTTTGTCATTTCTTTCTTTACGTACACCACTGCTGCAGCCCATTTTGAATGGTTTTCTAATACACCAATTCTTTCTAGTCTGTCCAACTCTTCATTTACTTGTTCTAATGCTGCGAATGGTACGCAACATTTCGGTTTAAATACTGCCGTCGAACCTTTTTTACTTGAAAATTCGTCTTGAATTTTGAACACAGACCTAGCTCATTCCTTAAGATTTTCGCTCTGTTTTTTAATTGACTTATTTTCACAACCATTTATCTGCAGTTTGAATAGTTACATCCAGTCAGTAACAAATAAATTCGTCACATTTCTTAAAACATAAGCATTTATTTTTACCCGCTTATTTCCATCACATGCCCCCCCCTCCAAAAAAAAAAAAAAAAAAAAAAAACTCGTCAGAAACTGAAGTACTTTTTAATAAAGGTTTTCCAATTTCTTTCCATGTCGTTTCATTTAATATTGAAATGTCACTACCAGTATCTGATAACATTTTTACAACCACTTTATTGATTTGCAAGTTTTATTGTTTCGTGTGCCTATTTTTCCGTCGCAATATTGTATATTAATTTCTTCTTGCGAAAAGTTTTTCTTGTTTTAGTTCGCAGTGTGATTTGATATGCCCTTTTTACCATAGTTATAGCATTCTGCATTTTTCAGTCTTCCCCAAGATGTAATTGTCCACATCTGAAACAGGGTTTTATATTCCTTTTTGTAAATTTTCCTTTAGCTTTTACAAATTCACGTTCTTTATTCTGAGGTTTTTCAGCATAATGCTTCAGACTCAGCACTATTTTCTGTCGTGTTACGTTATGTTCAATCTTTGCTAAAATTTTCGTTCGTATTCGAGCACCATTTTCCGCTGGTAGACCATATACAAAAATGATACGTAACAAAATCTTCATCCTCTTTTTTGGTCAAATTCATGCACCTCCAATGAGCATGGAGATCACTTGTCACTAATACCCGAATTCTTATATTAGGTTGGTGCAAAAATGTCGTTTTCTCACATAGTAACATGTGAGATAACGACATTATTTTTGCACCAACCTAATAGTTTTCTCGGTAAAATATAATTGCAGTACTTTTCGTACTCTATGGAGCTATTTTTTTATTAGATCGACTTCCTAGCCACTGCAATCCTGACTAAATATTTCTTCATGTCTTCGAAAATATGCCTCAAAAGTCGGTCCGTCATTAGAATTGTATACGAATTCTGATGTACGAGACGTAGAAGAATTTTCTGTTTTCTTCCGAACTACATACAACAACTCCTGTTGTTTTTGTAGTTCTAGTAACTGCCGATTCTGCTGATGGTGCTGTTGTTGTTGCTGAATTTCAACTATGGAAGTCAAAATTTCTCCATATTCGCACGAATATTTTTTTCTATATACAGGACAAACTTTTTTAAAACCATTGTGGTTAGTCATTGTCGTCGCCCGAAGTAACAAGTATATTTCGTACTTGTTCACAACACAAGTATATTTCCTATTTGTTCACGAAACAACAAATATATTTCGTATTTGTTTACTCCGACTGGGTTTATGAATCCTCAACACAATGGCTATAAATGGTCTTAGTTTTTGCGTCCCTTGTTACCTCCATAGCGACGACATTTCGTTGCGACGATGATCCATCGTAATGTTTCGAGTACTTCGACGTGAACGTGTGTGTTGCTTGTATGACAATCGGCTGCAAAACGAGTACCTGATACGATACGACTGCCCTTGTTGTATGCATTACGAAAATCTGGTTGCCCACTAATATAACTCCAGCTATAATGTGGTGCTTGTTATACCGCGCCCGAGTTGAAGTTCCTCGCCGTCAACTATTATAACTTCAGTTATAGTGTCGCAATTTTATCCCGCGCTTGTAATTATCATTAGTATCATTAGTATCATTAGTATCATTACCAACTATTATAACTTCCTATTGTATGTTTATTGTTAGAGCACACAGGCGTAATTCGTTAAAGTATTGTCTATACATAATGCTTAGGATATTGCCTTAACGACTGGTATTTACCGGTCGCCCCACTGTGGATTAGATATGATACAAGGTCATGTTTTATGTGGGGTGTTCAAGCATTTCCACTTAGGCCACTGGTCAAAATTGTAGAGGACCGTGAAGGTGAAGATGTAAAGAACACACGTGGGTTAAAATTTCCTGCTAGTCGGTCCAGCTACATGAGAATGTTGAACTTTAAGTCCAAAGAAAACAAACAAGACCAACAATTATATATAAACAAATAAATATATGTATTAACATGTTACAAGGACATGGGCAGTTACATTGAGTGCGTGTGGTGAATATTATGTGTGTGTATTGTGGTGAGTGTTCGTACGTACGTGTATTGGTATTGTTCTTAGCGTGTTCCCAGAATTTGGGAAACGTTGTATTGGTGAGAGCTCGCATATTGGTATTAGCTGAAATGAAGAAAGAAAATAATTACCTCGCCTCCACGCGAGGTGCATACGGCCCAAGGCCTGAGGGGAAAAGAGATCGAGGTAAAAGGTCACCCAGTATTTATAGGCAGGGGAGAGAGACCTCTGATGAAGGATTAAGGAACTAAGGTAGACCCAACTCCGACAAAATTTATCCAACCCTCGCAAGAGCGGGCTCGAGTACATTACTTGTCTGTTTTTTTTGTTTTTTTTTTTTTTCAGCTGAGTCTCTATCTGAAGACAGAGCCCCGATTAAGCCACCTTCTGCCCGAAGACAGAGGTCTTGTCAGTCGCAAGCTGTACAGCGAACGGCCTGACATATTCGTAAATAAACCATTGCATTGGATTTCTTTGCTAAATTAGGATATTTAGATCACTGTAAAAATTCGTTTTTATTGGCATCTATGTTGAAACTAATAACTATTCCTCTCAACAATGCAGAACGAAAGAATGTATTTAATATTCTATATATTAATATTTCTGAACTGTGAATTCTCATGATTCTAAGTGAACTAGCTTTTATCTGTATCGTTAAGAATTGATAGAAATATTCAAGTAATTTTGATTTGGTTATATTTTCTGTATGAGTAACCTAACTCTGTTACCGCATGCAAGATTTTTTGTTTTTTACGCCATTAAAATAAAAATATCAAAAAATCTAACACATAACAGAAGAAATAAAAAGTAATGTTCTATATTATTGATAATATATTGTTATGGTAACATGAACCATATTAACTTATTGACGATGAGTAATGTTTCTTTTCTGTTAGTATTTATTTATTGAGAACTTCATGCTGTTTTCTCAGCCAGACCAAAAAGAGGAATATTTTTACAAAGATATTTTCTGCGAGATTGTTGAGAATTAATTATAATACTATTTTTCATCGAACATATACAAATACATAAACCTATAAAGAACAATTTAAAACGATGAATAATGATTCATTTTTCTGTAGTATAAAATATTATTTTTTAAAAATATTTTCATTGAGTTGTATAAGTTCTAAAAAATGATGTACATTTATTGTTAAATATAAGATGAAACAATATGCGCTAAGTACTTTCGCTAAGGATGATTTGCCCTACCTGCAAAGTAGGTCTGTAATTTAACAATTTAAATGTCTGTGCGAGGCCAAATATGTGAGGCGAATCAATTTGTGGTTGGAGATCCGAATTGGACAACATGTACCTGCCTATATAAGCGAGTAACAGTAATCGCTTGCTCGGCCAATTTGTGAGTCAGCGATTGGGCTTCATTTAATTAATAATCCGGATTGACGGAGCGTTTTGGGTGCTGCACAAGTCTCGGTTTGTTAAACATTTATGGTTTTAGGGAGGCTGTTTGCATCAAGCTTCATCGACCGACTTTATGCGGGCTTAAAGGGAACTTTATTCGTTTTCTGTCTCATGGGTGGGCCGTGAGTATTTTTTTTTATCTTTTATACTCACTAGCGGCTTATTTACACCTATTTGTTTTTTTTAGTAATAAATTTATTTTATTCGTGGCTCCTTAATTACCTCTAGTGTCTACCTTTTTTCAGTTTCGCCGTTTTGATCATTGTTGTTCCAACGTATCTTTCTGAAGATGTGTTGGACGAAAAAGGTCCCTTTTGCGTTCCGTTATTTTCAAAAAAAAAAAAAAAAAATGATTAACACAATATTCCATATGCCTGAATAAATTATTATTTTTTATGTTAATATGGGTCCTTGACATTCTATAGCCTTCATCATTTTGTTAGATTTTTTACTGTTTCAACTTGAATATTATTTACTGTAGTTAGTATTGCTCCCCAGAAATAGTTTTTCATTGAATATTCTTTTCCATTGTCATATCTTTTAATGGGACCATAAATCTTCCATTCGATTAATATCTAGAGAGGTTGGGAGCCAATCCATTAATTTGGGGTATTTGAAACATTTTTGGAATAGTGGACACTAGTATTCTTTGTAGAAACAGAAGAAACATGCCTGGTTTGAATATACTTTTTAACTTTAAGCTTCTTGGTTTTAACACTAAAAACCCTCTTGTCCATGAACTTAAAAAAACTGTCTAGATTTATCATGACGCCATCATCAGTGTTCCAGAGACCTATAACTTTACTGTCTACATATTAGCCCAAGACATTACTTAACCCGCTTTAAGTCATATTGGATGGACATGATGGACGCAATCTCAATCCCATCCATCATGTCCATCCAATATAGCTCTCCAATCATTACTAAAAAAATATTAATAAGGCGAAGCGGCTGGGTAAAGATTGGGGTCAATGTCAAGAATGGATATTTGCAGAAGACTGCAATCATTGGAAATGTTCGGAGACTCCGAGTTTTCTCGAATTATGATGAAAATGTGCCACATCAGTTCACTGGTTGTGGACAGCTGGAACTTTAGTTCTGTCCTCAGCATAATTTACTATGTTTGATGATTATATAATAATAATAATAATGTCGGAGTAAAAGGAGGTGTTTTTCATTGCTCAAAGAATGCCATGACGTATTTTAAAAGGAAACTCATGATTATTTTAATTATCCGCTTATTCTCTTTTTTTTTAATCGATTTCACTCCAATCAAAGCAATAAAGCCACCAAGACACAAGGGGTTACTATGTGTGGAAGAATTAGGAATAGAAACGTTAATAATCAGCGGCAATAGAAAAGATTAATCAGAAAGACATCATATAGCGATTAATATTGCATTTACATTTTTGCAGATTTACGTTGGCTGGAAAGTATGGAGCCGGAAGGGGGTTCCGCAAGGGAGAAGTGCTAGTAAAGTAACTCTTAACATAGAATTTGAGGCTACATTTAGCCAAGTCAACAATAAATTGATGAGATTTCAACGCCAGTGCTTAAATTTAAAAAACCTTACAGTGGCAGAAAAGTGACTGAAATCGAGCCACCAGATCATGACCGATAATATTGCTGATTCTTCTTTGGATTTTATCAAGGAGCTCAAGATAAATAGCACGGACATTAGACCATATGTAGCAGAAATATTCTTAGCATGGAAGTACGGTAGATTTATAGATATTTAGGATAGATTTTGGAGAGAAAAATAGTCTCGCACGACAAAGTGAAACAACTTTTTAGCATCTGACCTAACAATGGATTCAATATAGTCTATCTATTTCATGTCAGCAGAGAACGTTAGTCCGAGAAAGTGCAACGAGTCACTTTCTTGGAGGATAGCATCAACCATGATGCTGATAGAAGGCAGAGAGGGATCTCTCAGATAATTAATGGAGAAAACTTTTGTTTACGAGGTGTTAAAATTAATCTTTTCCCTCAGTTGACTTGAGGTCGAACTGCTCAGCCTTACTATCGAGATAATAGTAAATGTTTGTGTCATCAGCGTAGCTACTAAGCCGAGATGTTGATGGCATCGGGAAGGTCATTAAAGAAAATAAAAAAAAAACAAGTAGGACCGAGGATGAAGCCCTGGGGGACACCTGCATTAGTAACCCGCGTTTTTATTTAGAGCATGATAGACTCTTTCCGCAATATCAGCAGTTGGTCCGGAGAAACGAAAGCCAGCTTGCTTGTCTAAAGAAAGATTATGCGATGAAAGATGATGAACCAATTCGGCATTGATTAGGGACGCTAGGAGTTTTCCAAAAAGAGATGCAAGGCCGATAGCAGGCAGGAAGGGCGCTTCAGGTGAGTTCTTAAAACTGGAACAACGGATGATGACTTCGATCAGTCATGAAAGCAGGAAGCGGCGAGGTATTATAAAGTTTAGAACATGAGCCAGTTCGGGAGCACACTTCTTAATAATTAGTTGTAATCAATGTTACCATCGGGTCCACATGCTTTGTGAGAATCTAGGTTACAGATGATAGCAGAAACGATAGAAATGGCTATATGCATATCATTCAGGGATACTCCAGATAGGTCAAGAGTTTAGGAGAATTTACAGGCGAAGCATTCAGTTTTATCAGTAGAGGATGTTAATACCTCAAATCGATTGAAGAGAGGAGAAATAGAAACCTTACACTTATTTAATACAGTATTACAGAGCTACCAGAGCCGCGATGGCCAAAGTTGTTACATGTTATGCGGTGTTTCATTCTCTAGGCAAACAGGGACTTAGCTTCCTTTGAGGAATTATTTACATATATTACAAAAAGCAACGAATAGCCGAAAATAAAAGTTCCTGTAGGTTATAGCGCCGAAGCATGCTGGTGTGAACCATGGAGAGGATTGAGATTTCACCTAGTATTTCTGAAAAGCAATGAAAGCATCCAGTTTGACGGTCAAAGATGTCAGTCCAAGGGCCGTTACGAAGAAAATCACGGAATAGGTCCCAATCAGCGACAAAGGGGTTCATGTTTAATAGATGATTGAAACAAAATATCAATAGATACCACAGAGTGATCCAAGTTAGAAAGCGGGTCGTGTTGGGAAGCTCAGCGAGGAGAGGAGGTAAGAAATAAATCGAGTAGAGAATAATCTAATCTCGGGTAATCAAAAGCTTAACGAAATCGGCGAGCTGAGTTCAAATTCATGCCTTGCCAGATACGTTTATTTTGTACTAATAAACCATATCTTCTTTCCATATCTATGTGTTAGTGTTGTAACATAGGGAAGGTTACTGAATAGAATAATCAAACGAAGGTTGGTAATGAACAGTAATACTTAAGACAAGAACAACACAAATAAGATTCGCCAGCAGCGCGTAGAAGTATTCAACTGCTAAAAGTGAGTCAAGTGAAATCCACAATGAATCTCCAAATGCAGATCAACATACATATTACTACTGTGTTTATTTGAATGGGGACATATCCATTATTGTCCGTAGGTATGCTACAACAGTTAGATAGTAATTTCTACTATTTGCATGATTTTATATTTTTATCTGCAATGATTCGATTATAATTTGACTTACCTGTGTATTTTTGATAAGCATTGGCATTATTATTTAATTTCTTGAAATATCGAAATCCTTGATCGAAGTTGTGTTAATTTAAATATAGGAACTTAAAATATATTACATAGTTTAATGAAAATTATATGTAAAAAAGGTTTTTTAATGTCACTTTTGTAAAAGGAAAAGCAAAGGATATGAAGGGTAAAAGATTCTATACAATGTTTAATGTTTAACAGCAGTTCGTATTATTGATATTATCAGACAATGTTCTTTATGCCATGCTTGTTCCTTTCGTTATAAATAGTAAAATGCGAAACGAAGAATATTTATTAACTTACGCATGTAAAAAGCTAATCTATTCCGATGGCATTTTACAAGTTAATTGCAATGTATACACATTATTATTCACTTATTTATATCATATAGTTTGCAGATGTGAATATATAAGTAAAACAATGTATATATGTAAACATGCATAAACATATCAACCATCTCTCTAAATACGCATGTAGAAATAAATGTGCTTTACGAAAAATGTGTTTAGTATCGATGCGCGTGAACATGTCTGTAGTTTTGGGTGGGCATAAGATACCATGAGCGTGTTTACATATGAGTGTAACCGAAGGTGTTCTTCATTGTGTTTGCTACTACAAAATATATGTCTGTGAATGTCTTTCAGTTTCAGTTAATACCCTCAGGTGTGCAAGTAGGCACACCAATATATTCAAATGTTCATTCGTTATTTATCGTATTCCTTACAAGCTTTATTATTATTATTATTATTATTATATATTTTTTACCAGGGACCTAAGATTAGAAATGGCATCATGACACTTTCCGCTGACAAAAAAAAAAAAAAAAAATTACATAGATAAAGCTCTTGGTAAAGTGTGGGCTGTAATTGTGAGAACAATTTTTTGTATCTCCTTGAGGCATGGACTTCCAGGAATCACTTCAATTAGTCTACTGCAGTCTTTTCCAACCAGTCCAAGGCCTCCAACTACAACAGGGATTGTTGATGTTCCCATATGCCACATTTTTGAGATTTCGATTTCAAGGTCCTTGTATTTTGACAGCTTTTTGAAGATCTTCGAAGATACATTGCAGTCTGCAGGGACTGCCATATCAATAAGGAGACACTTTTTTTGTTTGTGGTCTTTAATAACAATGTCTGGGCGGTTGACTTTGATTGTTCTGTCAGTATGTATTGTGTAGTCCCATAGAATTGTAACAGGTCCTATCACCGTAACCGGGTCTGGGTGGTGTTCATACCAGTTTCCTTCCCATAGAAGTTGCAAATTTTCCAGTGAAGATATTGGCCCACTTTGTCATGCCGGGTTTTATACTCAGTCGGTGCCAATATCGTGCAACCTGATAGAAGATGATCAATTGTTTCTGGATATTTATCACATAATCTGCATTTTGGGCTAACACAATATTTTAGTATAATATTTTAGCTTGATAATTCCTAGTTAGCAAGCATTGGTCCTGTGCAGCAAGGATAAAACCTTCAGTTTCAGCTTTCAACCCTGAACTACGTAGCCACTGATGGGTACGGGTTTTGTCTACGTCAGCTTGTTTGGTACGGGCAGAGTATTGGCCATGAAGTGGTTTATTTTGCCATTGTTTCTGTATCTGGTTGGTTGCATTTGTCTTTGCTCTCTTTTTTAAAATATTTTGCAGCTTCAGTCGGTGTTTTGTGATTTAATTGTATTTCTGCACCCATTTAAACTCCATTTTGTACTTGTTGGCTTCCTTTATTACGGAGTAAAGACGCTTACTACTTTCATGTTCTTTGACACATACCATTATCTTCTGTTGTTTCCAAGTATCTTTGGAGGCCAATTGCTGTAGTTTTGTAGGACAGTTCTAGATGAATTAATCATCTGCCTCCTTTGGATCTGGGCACATACAGACAATCAACATCAGCTTTGGGATGATGCATGCGATAGCAAGTGAGAAGCTTTCTCGTTTTGGCGTTCATTCGCTTAATTTCAGCTATGGTCCAGTTAAGGACATTAAAGCTCTTTTGCACCACAGGGACAGCCAAGGTGTTTATGGCTGATATTCTGTTTTTTGAGTTTAGCTCGGTATCTAGTACCAGACGTACACGCCTGTAGTACTCCTTTCTTACCTTCTCCTTCATTTGGGGATGTTGTATGCCATCTCCTTCGCTAATTCCTTGGTACTTATAGGCTTCATCATGTTCCAGTTCCCTAATCTTTGTGACAAAATCTAAATATGTTAAGGGTGTTTCTGTAATTCTACTTTTCTTCAATGTTACCTTTGCACATTTATCTAGTCCGAAGTCCATACCTATGTCGTCACTGAAGCATTTTACAATATTGAGGAGGCCCATCAACTCATTGTAGTTTTTGGCAAAGAGTTTGAGATCATCGATGTAGAGTAGGCGATTGAATATTTTCTTATTTAGTTTGTGACCATAGCTACTGTTGTCCAGTTCATGCGTAAGGGGGATGAATTTTTCGGGTCGTTTTACTTCTTTTTATGAGTTATGTAATAGCTTCAGTAATCCATTCCGGGATTTTATTGGGATTATTTACAAGCGTTGATAATGTTTTTGCAAGGATTTTATGGATAGATGAGAGATGATAAAGCCAGAAATTGGGCACCTAGTCATTTCCTGGGGATTTCCATTTTTGGGATTTCGTTAAAGCTTGCTTAACATCATCTGTGGATATATTTTCCCTTTCTTGCGGAGGTGTATCCAGCATTAGTTCTTCTTCACGTCGGATCCATTCTGCATTTGGGTTATATTCCTTTGGGTTGCTCCAAATATTTTTCCAAAATGTCTGTACATTATCAACGATGGTGGCCTTTCGACATGTATAGGTGTTTTTCTAATTTCCCTGTAAAATTTCTTAAGGTTTATTTAGAATATTTTATTTTGGCGATAGACAACGTTTTTCGTATCGTCTTGTTCTCTGTGCCTTTAGCTGAAGTTTCTGCTTCAGTATTTCCTTGAATTTAATTTGATATTTCCGCTTGTTTTTTTTACATTTGCGTGTGGAAATATTACTGGTGATTTCTATATTCTAATATAGAAAGCTCACATCTGATTTGTTTTATTTCACGTATCAGTTTTGCCTTCCAAGCTGGCTCTCTATGTCTATTGATTTTATTTATTGTCTTGACCCTAAGCTTCCGAGTAGCTGCTAAAGCTGCTGTGTATATGACATTGTTAACTTCTGTGATTCCCGGTGGTTTATCTGCTAACAGTATTTCCAGAGTAGCGTGTTTCAGTGTTCTTGTTGGACTTCGTCGTATGGATTTTGGGGAGCTGGTCTCTGTCTGACAATTGTATGAAAGTTACTCTGCTGAGTACTTGGATGACGTAGTTTTTCGCTTCGGTGATTTCAGCTTTGTGGTTTTCAAGGAATTCTAACTTAATGTACCTGGAGTCATCTTCAGTGACATTGTCTAGATATCTGCAGGTTGTGTTTAAGATAGTCTTTGATTTTATTTCCTGGGAGGTTATTTCGCATTTCATTTGTTTTAGTTTTGACCCCATCCTCTGTCACATTACTTGTTTCTACTTTCATCTCATTACATTTTGAGTGATGGGTCGTAGTACTTTGTCTTATATCTAATTTCATCCTATCTATTTCTGTCTTTGAGAGCCTGTTGTTTTGCATAATGTCCCTACGGACATTGGCAAGCATGTTTGGATTGAAGTTAGGTCTTATATCATTTCCCACCATACTTCTCCATATTTGGTATGTTTGATTGGTGGTGTTCTTTGCTGGGTTTTCGAGTGCAGTGAAGAATGATGTCATGACATCTCGATACTCTTCGTGAGACTATTTCGTTCGTTTTCTTTTTATTAGTCGATTTCGTGTTGAGTCACTTGGTCCAAGGTTGGCAATAATCCGGGTTTGGTGACCTAGTGTCTCTTCGTTTGTGAAAGAGTTTGTTCCAGTGACAGATTTTTCGTCCTCAGACTGGTTCCTCTCTGAGGGACGCGGCCCTTGTTGACCCGAGTGACGACCGATCCAGTATGAAATTTTATTCGTATTCATTGAATTTATAGAGATTTGCGTTTTAATCTTGATCGCCAAGGGGTAATTATGTTCAAGTTAACAGCTTTAGGACGACTCTCAAAGAAGACACAAGAGTACGTCCAAACAATGAGATTGGTATGAATGTGGGTTTTATTAATATGTTGACGGCGGAATAGTTCATAAGAGAATATTGTGTTCAGTGGGGTAGACTATACTAAGTTTTAACTTAGTATAAGTCGGAGTGACCACTCCCAGGGGGAATGACAGACATTAGTATTCAGGGTTAAAAAATTAAAAGAATTAAAGTTAAATTGAGTCAAAATATAATTGAAAAATGGCACAACATTTACCATTTCTTACATGTTCGGGGCATGACACAAGTGACTTTCCACAAAAGTTCAACTTTCCGTCGCCAACGACAGATACTTATCAAATTTTATGGAGTAGGCTGGACCTTCTACATCAGTTTGGCAGGAAAACTATCAAAGAATTAAACAAAGGAGTAGAGGCAAGGGAAAAAATATAAACATACTGCTAGCCGCTAAGAGATAAATTTTAAATTTTCACTTAAATAGAAGACAGTCAAAGCTAAAGCAATGAGCTTCTCACAATTCAGGAAACATGGGATGCCGTAAAAGCTAAAACTATTTCCCTGCTGACCACTGACGTAGCAACTCGGAAGCTTATCGCTGTCAGCAGGGAAACAATGGAGGAAGCTCTGAAGAGCCTTCACATAGGACCAAAGATTTTGGCCAGAAGGTCAAATGCCTTATGGAACCTTTTACTGGCAATTGAGGAAGAGGCAAAGCAGCTAGCAGAAAGTACCCTGACGATAAAATCCGTCCGTTTCCAAACGGAATACATGTGGACGCGATTAACCAAAATCACCGTCCATGGGGTCCCGGTGGACCTCAGTGGCGATCGTCTGGGGGCCTTCTTTGTCCAATACGGTCCTGTAGAAGCAGTGGCGGAAAAATCAGTTGTGGCTGGCAAAGAGCCGGAGAATGAATGGAGGGAGGTGGCAAGAAGGGGACGGAAAGCATCAAGCCCTACCCCTCAACAGGAGGCCTCAAAGCAACAACAACAAACCCAGGAGAGGCCAGAACCGGAAAAGTCGTGTCACTGACCAACACAAAGCAAGGAACATCAGCCCAAACAAAGAAAAAATCATCATCATCATCATCATCAGCAGCAGCAGCAGCGTGTGTTTCAACAACAACAGTCGAAATCACACAGAAAGGAGCGTCACAATTAAAGAAAGACCAACCAACAGAACCAACCCCACAGTAACAGCGAATCAAGACTGACATGGAGGCGGAGCTAACGCCCCGACCTCGGTCATCCTCTTTGAAGAAAGGGAGGGAAGAGGATGAGACGCCCACAAAAAAAGAAAAATGGACTGGGCGAACAGGGGGGAGAAAGAAATGACTAATGTAAGATCGTCATTTCTCCCTGCTTCACAAGTAGAACCTGAAGAAATAAATATTCGTGCAAGGAGCCTCCCAGCTTCATCATCTAGGGATCCGTCTCCCTCCCCTTTTACACCCCCAACCATCTTTTTCTCCCCCGCCGTCAACTTCAACACCGCCCCAACCTTCCAGGAAAAAGAAGGGGAGAAAACTGTTTGACAAGGTGGAGGACATCTGTAAAGTAGATAGAAAAGAGGCAGAGAGGGACCTTTCAAATAAAAAAAATGCTCTCTTGGGGCCACTTTTTATGATGGTATCTGCTAACGGGAAGTCGGTAGAGGACCCCAGGAATTTCCCTCGGGCCCCGGGGGTAATCACTTGCATTAGGGACACGGGAAAGCATCTGAGGGTATGGTCCCATTTACAGGAGGCCAAGGATGCCTTTCCCGAAATTCGAATGGCTCAGACGGGCACAGCCGACTTGAAATAACTTTTCAGATATTGTGCAGGGAGGGTCCCGGTACGTCTCCATCCCACTCTTTATAGGGTCTTGAAATTAACTTACCCCATGGACGTCGGCGGGATTGTCTCAGATGGACGGATGACATCAGATTTGGGCACAGGGATCCTGGGACAATCCGTCGGGGTCCTTTCAGCTGCAGGTTTCCGGCCAGTACGTGAGTAGTTTTTTTGCGCTTACTTTTCTTCTTTTTTTTTTACAGGCCTAGAATATGTCTATTAAGATAGCCAGTTTGAATGCGAATGGCTTGAGGGATCGGGGTAAGGCTGCCCGCCTGCTCCGTGATCTCTTGTCGTTCGGCGTGGATGTTGCCGCGATTCAAGAGATCCACTTTGTTTGCAACGTCGATGCTTGTGTGCTGTTTAACGACTTTGCCGTCTATTCAGCATATGGGAACCGACTGGCCAGAGGAGTTTTTTTGATGCGAAGGTGGACCTTGTGCATAACGATGCCGAGGGCCAGTTGATCGTGGCCGATATTGCCGTGAAAAGTGGTTCGTTCCGAGTCGATGCGGTTTATGCGCCCAATGAGCGGGAGGAGCGGGTCTCGTTTTTTCAGCAGTTGGGGCTGGTGGATTCAACGCCCCTAGTCTTAATGGGTGACTGGAATGCCATCCTGGACCCCAAGTTAGACAGGGGGCGGGTGCTAGCGGGAGAAGGGGCGATCGTAGACTGGTTGATCTGATCGAAGAGTTTGGTCTCGTCGATAGATACCGGTCGATCACCCCGGGGGGAAAATGTGGACGTAGGCTCTTAATAGGCCTTGTGACAAGGTGGTTAGCTACCTTGACAGAATGTTAGAAGAGCCGACGTAGACTTGTTAGATTGTCCCACATTCCACTGGGTAGGCTATTCGGATCATAAACTCGTTTGTGCCCGGGTGGCGTTAGATCATAGGCCTAGAATGGCTGGGTACTGGAAGTTCAATCTGTCTTTACTGGACAGGCGGGACTTCCAGTAGCAGCTAATTAGCGTAGTGAAGCGGGAGCTAGTGGGGGCGGTTATCGGGAATAGGTGGTGGGATAGACTTGAATGTAGAATTAGATCCTTCACCATTGATTTCAGCAAACGGCTCGGCCTAGATAGAGCTGAGAAGGTGAAGACACTTAAGGCTAGTTTTTTTCCGGGCGGTGGCTGGGGGGAGATCCCCTAGAGATAGCCTTAACTATATTGGCCGTGGAGCGTTCGAATAGCGAGCGCTACATGGGGGAGGTAATTAGACATAGGTTAAGCAAGATGTCTTCTGAAGCTGTGAACATGGGCGCAGACTTGCGCAAGGAAGAGATCCGTCGAGGTTCTGATCATTACATTCATGAAGTCAAAACCTCGGAGGGGCATACTCTTCGGGCCACTGACGAACCGAACAATTCAGAGCAACCTGCATCTGATCTGCACGATCATAGAAGGTGTAAAAGACGACGATGAGGCCGCGCTGATCAATTTGGACCAGTCCAAGGCATTTGATAGGATTGATCATCGCTACCTTGCTACTGTCCTGCAGGCCGCCGGATTCGCACCCTGTATTGCTCCCCGAGTGCTATGGAACAGGTGAACGGGAAGCTATCGGGTGTTTTAGCGCTGTCTCTGTCGGTTTGTCAGGGTTTTCCACTGTCGCCCCTACTTTATGCTTTGGCGTTGGAGCCTCTTCTTCGCCGGCTGAGGGACAGGGTGTTCAGCCCGGTCCTATGCGGAATCGCCGTTCCTGGAGGGGCTCGAGCTAGGGTTTCCGCGTACGCCAATGACGTATCTGATTACGTGTTGTCCCGCAGCGAAATTGAGGCGGGTCTGAAGGCGCTTGATCGGCACGAAAAGGTGACAGGGGCCAAGATTAACTGCGACAAGTCGTCCGGCTTGCGGTTAGGTGCCTGGAAGGGGGTCGATCTTCCGGGGTCCTTCGGTTGGACGGACGGTTCTAACCGTATTCCTGGAATGTGGTTTGGACCCAACCTCCAGCTGGAGAAAAATTGGTCTGAAGTATGAGCAAAGGTCGACACGGTCGGTCAGACTTAACGTCGACGGAGGTTGTCCGTGAAGGGCAGGGCGGAGGTGTATGCCACTTACGTTTTCCCGATTGTCCTTTAACGGTTGTCCGTAATTTTTCTCTGTGACGACCATAGGAAGCCGCTCGAGCGCTCGCTATCCTCCATTTTATGGAGGGGACGCCGTAATCAGGTCGACAGACGAGTCTGTGCACAACGTCCGTGTCACAGGGGGTTGGGAATGCCGCACTTGGCGAGCCACAAACTCGCCTAGATGTTGGCTTTTCTACGCCGCGAATTGACAGGAGATTCGATTATGGCGGGGATTGTTAGGGACACGTTTTCTTTCCTTACTATAAGTCCTCCTATCTCGCGGGTTGAGCGCCTGGGATCAATCGAATTTCCTTCGCGAGTGTTGGTCGGCCTTGTTGGATGTTCCTCGGTCCAGTGAACTTTCTCAACCTAGGAAGGTCTTCTCTCGTCATTTAGTGGAGGGGATTGCGAAGGATTCCCTACGTGAGCAGCTCGACTTGTCGGAGGAGGAGTTTCGCTCTTTCTGGTCTTGGGCGCTAGCAGCGGATTATCTCAGTAACCCTGAGTTTTCGCTTATATGGCGATTGGTTCGGAATCGGCTGTCTGTCAATGACAAGTTCTTCATATGGCGCTTGGCGGATTTGCCAGACTGTGAACGGTGTGACCTTGGTTTGGAAGAAACGGCTTCGCACGCCTTCTACCATTGTCCCCGGGTCCGCCCCTTATTGGACCATGTCGGCAAGTTGACGGCTTGTCTCGCTCGCGAAAAGCTCGTCCTCATTGATCGCGCATTCGCGTGTGACAATGTGTCGCCCCCGTATTCCGGGGTGAAACGAATGGTGTTACTGACGCTGCTGGCCACGGCCCGAATGGTGATTTGGACGATGCGAACGGAGGAAGTCTTGCGAGGCAACCGTCTTTCTCACCAGGATCTGATCCGATTCTTTGAGCATCAGCTCAAGATGAAGATTAGAACTGATAGAAAATGCTTGCATTCGACAGTCTTCAGCGAAAGGTGGGTGAAAGAGGCGAGTTTGAACGGGGCTAGCCTTGATTTTCTCTTTTAAGTCAGCCTATGATCCAAGTTGAGATTCCCAACCTCCCCAGTTTGTTTTGGCCCAATTTTATCTCGATTGGTTCAGCTTTTTCTTTCCCATGTCCGTGTATATTTTCTCCTTTTCCCACTCCCTTAGCGAGAGAGCCTCTTGATTCTGTTCAATAAGCAGAATACAGCGGCCTTTTCTTTTAGAGGGTTAGACGGGCCCTACCAACATCTGTTATTTTTAAGTTTACTTTGTGTTCATGTTTAGTTTGTTATTGGGCTCATTTCCCTTCAACTACTTTGTAATATTGTTGAATTTAATATACATATATTTCTTCGTTAAACAAAATTGGTTCTCATTGTTTTTTCCTTGAGGTTTTAAATATTATGTATAAATGTTTATTACCTTCTCAACACGCAGCGACATTATCTATTTAACCCATTCAACATTGGTGACCACAACACTTGAGAAGCAGTACATTCTATAATTGATCAACCCAACGTTCTAATCAACATTCTACACTCTGGTAAATCGCAAATGATAAATAATTGAGCTAAACGCGAAAACGTGTATTGAAAGTGAAGTAAAATGTGAACGAGGTTAAAAATTCCTATTTATTTTATTGGCTGTTTATTCATTTTGATGTTATGTATACATTAAATATTACGGATAGAAAATATAAAACCAGAAATTACTGAATACGTACATAAGTTTAATTGCTGTTGTTACAGTTAGATTAATCGTTCCCTATTTTGCAGTGTTGTGGTTGACCTCACTATCATCGCTTTGGAAATTAGTAGATTTCAGTATTATTTACGGTAAATAAACAGTAGACTGGTGACTACTTAGACAGTTCAACAATTCAAACAGAATTTGTTTTCTGGTGTACAGATGAATTTGGTCTCCAAAACTTCGTCTTCAATTCTTCCATTTCTTATGATGGTGGAGTACATTGCAGAGAGGAATGGTAATGTCAACAACTTGATTTTCTGCTACATTTTATGACTACTGTCCTACTCGCCGCCCGTGTACCTATTTGTTTGCTATTTGTTTGCTGTTTGCTACTACTGGTGGATCCTCGTACTTATGGGAGACATTGCTTTTGGGAGTCAAAAGAAATGGCTCGGGGAATTCATTCTTCGGTCACGCACCAATTGTTTGGAATCATATTCATGAAATCATAAACAAAAAAGAGAAAATTGAACAGTAATATTAAGTCCTTTACTGAATTTTGACCAAGATCCAACCTCGCACAGACCAGATGGTTTATCTTAAATGGATAAAAAACAGCCCCTAGAGTACTTCTGGTAAGCTTCTAAAATCCAGATTACTAGCTTGGATATCTAAGCTTTTCACATCAACGTAAACCCATTCTAATCGATTACCAATCATAGTTATTCATTCTTCTTACATTCTTCCCTCAGACTTTTATAATTTAATCTACTTGGTAAATTACAACTACGTCAGTTCTCATTCCAACCGACCACCAGGTATAAATACACTGACTTGTAAAATCTACATCATTAATTCTGTTACAATTTATAACATAATCTATAAAACATAAGTGCAAATCCTTCTGCATTTGTATTTTTCTCTCTGATATAATTCTATTTATGAATATCGCATGTCTTCTTCCGGTGTCCTTGACAAAGCCGCACTGTTATTGTTCCATTTCCCGTCTAATTATATTTCGTTCTAAGTATTTTCTCGTAATTGGATTGTCAGTACAGTACTGCAGTAAAAAAGACTTCCTTTACTTCAATCTTCTCTGAGTTACATATCGTATTACTCTCCTACAGATCGTAATTTCCTCAATTTCTTCTCCAATTTAAAACAATAATCTAATATTTCTGACCATTATACTTGTGATTTAGAAATATGAGTGAAATTCATCCCTATTTCTCTGGTTAAGTTATTCCCTTTAATTTGAAATTAAATTTAACTTGAAATCATCTGCGAATATTTTGTTTTTAGTGATTTTAATGCTCATAACGCCACGTGGCTTAAGCATTCTAATATAACCGATGTTGCCAGTATTCAGACTTTCAATTTTTCCATTACTCATTCTCTCAATCAAATAGTGGATTTCCTTACTCGTACTAGTTTTCTTAATAAATCTGATCCATATTTTTCTTTACTTGATTTGTTCCTTACCACCTCTTCTAGCTCTTGTAGAACATCACAACTCCGTCCTCTTGGCAATTCGGATCATGATATAGTATTTCTTTTGAGTCGTCTATTAGAAAGGAACCCCCTATTCAGAAGATGTCTTTCTGCTACCAGCGTACTAATTAGGATTTATTTCGTGACTTTATTTCAAGAGGCCCCTTGGATTGATATTCTTAACCTTCCTATTGAGAATTGCGTCACAGAAATTTCTTTTTGGGTTAAATCCTGTACTGTACAAATAAGCTATTTGCGCTTTCCTTTAAACCCCTTATATATTTCTTTCTCTCTCCTTCTATCTCTAAACTTCTCTATATATACTTCTGTCTCAACTAATAAGAAGACAACCCTCAAATAAACAAGCGGAAAAAGGAGAAAAGATTAAATCTGACCTAAAAAACGGTGGAAGTTTGTTAGACTAGAGTCTAGTCATTTGTGACTAAAAATTACCAAAAATTAGAGAGGTTCCACGCATAACTTCCGCTATATTTTAAAGTTGTAATTTAGTAAGATTATACTCCATCTCTGCAGTCTGTTTTCTGTGTGAGTAGGCAGACCTTTCTTTGAGCCAAACATAGTGAGTAATTGTTTGTGGTTTGTCTGTAGAGTGAAATGTCGAGCGTAAATATAGCGGTGGAACTTGGCGACTGCGAATATAATGCCAAGCGCCTCTTTTTCTACAGGAAGCACATGACTGTTCCTACGCCATACGAACTAGCGTCGCTGGCAACAATGATTTCCAAGTCCGCGTCGTAATGTGTCTTTACTTTATTTTTTCAAATGCTTCCTGGCATTCTGCTGTCCAAACCTAGGGCTTATCTTTCTTTAATAGTGGATTAAAGGGGGTACACAAATCATGTATATTTGGTGTGAATGCCTGGTAATAGTTTGCTAGTCCAAGCAGGCTCTGCAACTAAATGATGTTATTGGGCGCCGGCATGTCTTTAATTGCAGCAGCCCGTTCAGGATTTGATCTCCTGCCATCCTTGTCAATTATGTCCTAGGTATTTGATTTTTTCCATGAAAAACATCACAATTGGTCTCTTTAAGTTTGAAACCGTAATTTTGAATCTTTGTGGACGTTTTGGCTTTTTATCAGAATGTTATCTAAATATGCGACTGAGAAGTCAAGGCTTTTCAGCATAGTATCCATGACTTGCTGGAAAATTGCTGGCGCAACCTTGACCCTGAGCGGCAAACGTTCAAATTTATATAATCCGCGATGCGTATTTATACACAATAGCTTCGAGCTCACCTCTTCAAGCGTAATTTGCAGATAAGCGTCACTAATGTCAATTTTTGAGAAAATCTTTCCCCTATTTAGCTTCGCAAAAATGTCTTCTGGGCAAGGAAGAGGGTAATGATAGTCCTTCAGAGCAGCATTTAATCCTGTCGAAAAATCAGCGCAAAAGCTTATGTCTTTCGATTTCTTTTTTACATAGATCGCTGGTGAGGCCCATTCGCTGTAATCTACTTTTGGTAGTACTCCTGTTTTTACTAATCTGTCAAGTTCCTCGTTAATTTGTTCCAACGAGGCAAAAGGCACATTTCGCTTCTTTTTGAACACTGGCTGGACGTCGTCCTGTAGTTCAACTTTTGCCATCATCTTGGTACACCTGCCTAACCCACCAGAAAAAATTCCTGGATAGGCTTCTTTCAGTTCTTTTTTCAGTTTCTCAGCTTCGGCATTCCAATTTTTAATTTTTTGGCAGTAAGAATTAAAGCTGGAATTGTGTCATCCAATCAATGCCAAATAGGTTGTTAGTATTTTTCAGGACGAACAATTTTAATTTCAGTCTTCCCGTTGAATGTTGTATTAGCAATCAATTCTCCCTCAAATTTAATTTTTTCCCCTGTTACTGATCTTGCAATCTTGCTAGATTTTATCATGGTTGGCTTACTCAATCTTTCCCATGTTTGCAAGTTTATTATTGTCAAATTAGAACCAGAGTCTAGTTGAAATTCTACACTTTTGTTTAACATTTTTACATGCACAAATTTCCTGGTATTAGCACCGTCTAGTTCGTCCGACCTTGTATTTTTTATGCAGCTATTGGTTTTATTTTTAGATCAGCAATGTGAGCTTTTGTGCCGACACGGTTACAAATGTAACATTTTGTGTTCCGGAAAATACAATCTTTGTACAAGTGTAGGGCCCCACATCCGTAACATGGGTTAGGGGAAAATTATTTTTCATTTTCTTTGTTTCGTTACTTTTAGGAGACTTTGTTTCTGTTTTTAGCGTACTTTTTTGACGTGAGCAATACCCAATTCTTCGATATTTTTAGAATCCTGCTTTAAACTGACGTACCTCTGACATTCTTCAGCGATCTGCTGTATAGTTATATTCGTTTTTTTTCCAATTTGTTTAGTATTCTTCGCCTAATTTCTGCATCTTTTGTTGAAACTAGTCCTTGCACGAATATCAAACATTTGAAGTTATTCGCACTTAGCTCCGCCAGTTTAAAATCAATCGGATTGCTTGTTTACTACTGATACAAAAGTGGTGTAGTCTCCCCATTCTTTCCTAGTTAGATTAAGATATTTCCATCTCTTATGGAAAATTGATGTCTTTGAACTGAAAAGCTCCATGAGTAATTCCACTGCTTCGCCAACTCGCTAGTCTTCCGGGGCAGAATGTAGTTTACGAATTTTGTGTGCTCAGTTGTGCCAAGTTTTCTTAGAAGAAGACGTACTTTTTTTGAGCCACTCCAATTTGCACAATCTCTAGTATATATGTCCTCATATCTCCTAAAGTATGGCGCAAAGGTTATGTGTGACACTATTTAGGTCGCTAGAAGGAAAGAAGAAAAAAAAAAGGCGAGGATTAAATTTAGGTGATAAGAAGCCATCACGAAAAGGACACTAAGCGATGTTATCTTCTTTTTAACAGAAGAAAAGTGCTAAGGGTTTTTATTCTCGTTAGCGAGGAAAGTAGGGTCGCGGATGTGTCGGATTTAAATTAATTTATGACAACGATAATGAAAATTTCAGGTTAGCCGAGACCCCTACGAAACAGAAACTGGGAAATAGAAATTAATTAAGTACGCACTGACCGAAAAAACAAAATGCCCGCGTGACCTCCCGCAGAGTTCTAAAGAGATAAAAATTAATTAGGTCAAGCTTGTCCGAAACCAAAATGTCCGTGGAACCACCTCCCTGTCATTTGGGAAAAACACCTGTTTATTGTCAGGGCTGGCTATGATAGCGAAATTTTGTTATCAGAACAGTTAATTAGCAAGAGAATGCAAATACGTCCAATTGACCACCCACTTGTTTGGCGAAGGCCCCGGGTGATAAAGTCCAAGTGACATTTGACTAAGATAAGAGTCTAAGGTTTGTTGTCGGGCAGAAGGAAAGAAAGAGAAAGAAAAGAAAAAGAAAAAAAAAGAAAGATTTTTTTTTCTTTGAGCAAGATTTTTTTAAACCGAGGCTAGTCTGGCCACACCCACGCCGCTGAGCGCCCATTGGCTGGATGGTGGCATGAGCGTTAGGCGGAGGTAATCATGTGAAGAAGGAGGGGAGGCCTGTTGCGCCTCCTGAAGGGATAGGTGTGAGATGCCACTGTGAGAGAGAGGGGAAACCCGTTGACACCCTCTGAGGGTATGGTGAGATATCAATATGAGAACAGAAGAAAATGGGAAGACGAAAGACTTCCAAAAATGGAAAATAATAAATTTTCCTGACCGAAAACAAAGAAGTGGATTGTGGATTTAGAATTATCAAGGAACCTCAAACCCCGACAAGCCCACCCCGGTTTTGGTCGGCGTCCATATAAGCAGAGTTGCAGCGAGTGAAAAGCAGTTAAGTACCAGTTCGAGTCCCTGTTGAGAGGCAGTTGAGTGAAGTTCGCCGTTGGAGTTGCACCCGCCTCGCAGATAGCTGACTTGAAAGATTCCAGGCATCACGACCTCAACTTCTAGCCAAGAACAATTTATTTTTGAAGAACGACTTAGACTCATATCACCAAAACAAGTTTTACGAATATCGCCTGAAGATACACCAAAAACCAGTTTCTTAAAGAACAAACAACTTAAGATGTTAAGACTCGCCTAACAAACACAAAGTGTCACGAATCCATATAGCGGGTTTGGGAGAAAGACGCAGTCCTGTATTCAGCAACCATATATAAAATATTGTTATCCTTTTTTAACACATTTGAACTTTTCGAGTTATTATTTTCTTTTCTTTTACATATACTTGTGCGCTGTTACCCTTGATCGAACTCAGCTTGCATTACGGCCCGGCGACTGATTGATTTCGTCTGCCTAAGATCAAATCACAACGTGGGTAGGTTAGACTGGAAATAAAAACAGTTACTTCGGTAACCAGACGTTGGAGGCGAGATGGGAACGACAAGGCTGATACCGAATCTAACCAGATTCCCATCCGAATCACCAAAAGGTTAGAACGTCACATTTGGTGCCGCGACCAATACCAAGCCAGTTGGTTGTCACAGGACAGGATAGCACGACGGACGCAGCCAGACAGACGTCACATTTGGCGCAGACTAGAGTGGGAACCAAAGGACTTTGGTTGGCTATAACCATACGGTTCCAGACACTCTAGTACGACAATCCGGAACCTGAGAAGAACGAGCTGAAAATCGTCTGTCAGGTAGGACACTTTATTTCGGTTGATCTCCCAATTTCGATTGTTGCTGCTCTGATTGTTTTTCTTTTGCTGTGTTAAATATGTCTGACTATGAGCCAGATAGGGTAGAGGAAGAGGGAGTTGAACAGGGATTGCCTGAGAGGATTGTTGGGTGGACCGAGTGTCCCGGCGTTTGACGGTAGTAAAAGGGATTTTAAGAATTGGCTGGCAGTCCTGGATAAGAGCCGTGTAATATATAGACTCTCAGACCAAGAGGCCCTTTATTTGGCGTATGATGCCACGAGAGGGAAAGCGTCTGAGTTCGTAAAAGGACTATTAACTAGGGAGTTCGCTGACGAGGGGACGGCAATAGAGGCCATGAGAGCCCTCCTGAAGATGACGCAGCTGAGGGACGAAACCCCTGGAGAATTGGGGACCCGAGCGGAGAAGCTGTCGTCATTAGGTTTCCCAGAGGTAGTGAGAAATAATGCGGTCATGCAGGCCCAGTTGGCTGATCTGTATGTGGATGCGCTCAGTGACGAGCGTGTTCGTCACGATGTTTTGAAGGAAGGACCGCTAAGGTTATTGGCAGCAGTGGCGCTGGCCAAAGAGAGCCAGGGAGTTTGGGAGAAGGTAAAAAGGTGTGGGAAGAAGCAAGAGCTAATTAGAGAGGTCGGAAAAAAGGGGGAAGGAGGAAGATCCCCCCGCGTGGAATCGGAAGGTTAAGCTAGAGGTGGAAGAGCCTGAGGTATGGGAAGAAGATCCCAAAAGAAAGGCTTGGTCAACAAGGCATGGCTTCTATAGGCCCACGCCGGGTAGATACGGGCTGGTCTGCTGGACTTGTGGATATGAGGACCACAGAGCAGCGGAATGTCCGACGAAGTGGGGTTTCCCCCCAGACTTCGAACGGGATAAAAGGACACCTAGCCAAGTGGTGCGGGTTAAGAAAAGGTGCCCCACCGATATTGATAAAAAAGGCCGAGCCCAAGAGACAAAAACAGGGAAAAGCCAGCGGGCCACCCCAGAATTAAGAGGGAGGGTGGCCCAGTGAAAAAGCAGGAAAGTAAAACGTTGGACATGTGGTCAGGAGAGCCACTTAGGTAGAGGGCAGGTCCCCCCAGGAATAAGGGAGAGGGTGGCCCAGTTGAAGAGAGGAAGAGTAAAATGTTGGATATGTGGTCAGGTGGGCCACTTTGCGGTAAACTGTTCAACAAGAAGGTGCTGGTTTTGTAGGAGACCAGGGCACCTGAAGAGGAACTGTACTCTTAGGAACAGCCGAAAGAGACTGGGAGAGGTCCAGCCGGGACCGCCCAGGTGCAGAAAACGCAGAACTCCCCCATATGAGAAGAATGAAAGGAATTTGTTGCTACCGGCGCCTATGTCTGGGATGACCCAAGGGTGGGACCCAGGAAAAGGAAAGCCCAAGTATTCTCTTCGCTGACGCAGGAGAGGAAGCTGTCTTGTAGGGCAGAGATAGGAGGTAGGGCAATGAAAGCCCTGATAGATACAGGAGCGTCCGTTTCATTGCTGAGAGAGGAAGCATACAGGCGGGTGAAACAGAAGAATGGGTTGCAGGAAGCGGACATAGAGGTCACGCAGGCAGATGGAGCCCACCCCCATGGAGATAAAAGGGATGGCGAGGCTCCCTGTGAGGATTGGGAAATTAAAAAGTGCCCAGAACTTCTACGTAACCCCCAACCTGTGTACGGAAGCAATCTTGGGAGAGGATTGGCTTCAGAGCCAGAGGGCTCGGATAGAGTTAAACCCCACTGTGCTGGTAGTGAATGGCGAGAGAACGCCATTGGGATGCCCACCGGAAGAAGATATAACAATAGTGGTGGAGGGAGATGTAAAGCTACCCACCAGAACGGCGGTGTCGGGAAAGGGTAGGCTAATGTCAGGGAAGAAAATAGGAAAAGGAACCCTGCAATTGGTCCTTGTTGAGGGAAGGGCCTAGAAGAAAATGAGGTAACTCTGTGTAAGGCAGTAGTGGAGGCAGTTGAATTAGTGCCCATTATGATGGTGAATTAGGCCTAAAAGACGATAAAGGTTAAGAGAGGGGAAGAGATAGGAAAAGCATTACCCCTACGAACTCTGAATCGAGTGAGATTTGAGGAGAAACTAGGAAAACACGAAGAGCAACCGGAGGGAATAGTAGACGAAGATATATTGGCACCTGATCAATTTAGGGCCAGAGTGGAAAGTCTGCTGAGGGATAATCGAGATGTGGTGGCCCAATCAGATAAGGAATTAGGCCAGACCCACACAGTAAAAATGAAAATCGACACCGGCGATCACCCTCCCCTGTGAAATTGAAGCCCTACCGGACACCTATTCATAAGAGACCCCTTCTGGAAGAGGCAGTAGAAGAGATGTTGGAAGCTGGGATGATCGAAAGATCGATCTCCCCTTGGAGCTTTCCAGTCGTGATAGTAGGCAAGAAAGATGGCGGGCACCGTTTTTGTGTAGATTTTAGGAAACTGAATTCTATATCGAAGTCGTTGGCGGTGCCATTTCCACTAATCGATGACATATTGGCATTATTAGGGAAAGCGAAGCACTTCTCTACGTTGGACTTGAGGTCCGGGTATTGGCAGGTAGCCCTTGATGAGGCTGACAAGGAAAAGGTCGCATTTGCGTGTCACCTTGGACTATTTCAGTTCAGCTTGATGCTATTCGGTTTAGCCAGTGCCCCGGGAATCTTCCAACAGCTGATGTCAATAGTGTTAGGAGGATGCGAGAGCTTTGCCATGGCATATCTAGATGATATTTTAATATTTTCAGAAACAGTAGAACATTTTTTCCATCTAAAACAAGTGTTGGGAAGGTTAAGAAAGCACGGCTTAAAATTGAAATTGTCGAAGTGTCAGTTTCTGAAGGAGGAGACTAGATATTTGGGCTTCGTTATAAACGGAGGCGGTATTAAACCCGACATGGATAAGGTGAAAGTCATAAGGGAAATGCCAGAACCTAAGACAGTGAAACAAGTAAGAGGGTTTATAGGAGCTATAGGGTACTACCGACGATTCGTCCCGGCATTCTCGAGAATTGCCATACCCTTAGTAGCCCCGACCAAGAAATACGCTAGGTTCAAGTGAACAGAAGACTGTCAACAGGCATTTGATACCTTAAAAGAACAGTTGATAGCCGTCCCACTGCTGACGTACCCAGACCTCAGCAAGCCCATGGTACTATACACTGATGCCAGTGAGCAGTGTGTAGGAGCAGTTCTTACCCAGCCGTGCCCCGATAAAGAAGGACCAGTGCCAGGCGTACCAGAGGAGGTACCGATATATTTTCTCTCTCATAAGCTCTCAGAGACACAACAAAGATGGCCAGTAATAGAAAGAGAAGCATATGCTATCGTGTATGCTCTCCAAAAACTGGACTACTACTTGAATGGTGCGGTCTTTACTATAAAAACAGACCACAAGCCTCTGCGGTACCTACTGCGGACAGAATGGACAAATAATAAGATTCAACAGTGGGCGCTAAAGTTAAGTGGCTACCACTGTAAGATAGAGTATTTGGCAGGGAAGAAAAACACGTGTGCAGATTTACTCTCAAGAATACCGAAACAACTGGAAGAAAGATCTGTAAAAGTAGCGCAAGGAGTAGATGATAAAGCCTATAGAATCGGAGTAATTAACTCTAATAAGCTAAAAGATATGAGGAAGGGGACGCACAGATAATAACCGATCTTTACTGGACAGAAGGAATTGAGAAGAAGCAGGCAGACAGTGAATGGAGGCAGGAGAGACCACCAAGTATGCAGTAATAGAAGAAAGGCTGTATTATCTCTCAGGTAGGGATGAAGAAGTCAAGCCCAAGTTGTATGTGCTCAAAAGTTTAAGACCAGAGATATTGGAACAGTGCCACGAGAGGTTGGGTCACATGGGAATTGATAGAACATATGACCTAATAGGGAGAAAGTACTATTGGCCCAAACTGTACGGAGAGGTCACTAACTATGTTCGGAGCTGTGTAGTGTGCCAGTCGCAGAGCAGAAGGCAGGAAATGGCACCATTGGAGGAGATGGACGTGCCGAACTTCCCCTTCGAGAAAGTAAGTATGGATGTATCAGGACCATATGGGGAAACTGCACAAGGAAACAACTATATAGTGAGTTTTGTCGATTGGCTAACAAATTGGCCTGAGGCATTTTCAGTACCAGACAAGAAGGCGAAAACAGTAGCCGATTTGATAATAAGTGAAATTTTCCCTAGCTATGGCGCCCCTGTGCAACTTGTCACTGATAATGGCACAGAGAATATAAACAGCATAATGAGAGAAGTGCTGACAGGTTTGAATATAGAGCACGTAAAAAAATCTCCATATCACCCCCAAGGAAACGCTAAAGTGGAAAGGTTTCATAGAACCTTGGGAGATGTGCTGGCCAAGCTGGCCAAGCTGGCCAGAGAGAATACAGGAAATTGGGATTTGTATTTGACGCAGGCTCTGGCGGCCGCGATGTTTACGATAAACGAAACCTCCAGATTTTCTCCTTACTTTATGTTGTTTGGCAGAGACGTGATCCTGCATGTGGATAACCTGTTGAAGCCCCGAAGAAAGTATATGGGAGAAGATCATCATCAGTTGTTGCTGGAACAGCAACATAAAATAATAAAAGAGGGCACAGAAGAGAAGAAATGAGAGAGTGAATGCTGAAAGAAAGGTAGTAGAATTGAAGGTTGGAGACCCTGTCTACTATAAAATTTACCAGAGAGAAGGGAAGCTGGACCAGAGATGGGAACCGTACTACCGGATAGTAGAGCAGACGGGTCCAGTATCATATGTAATATGGGATCAAGTGGCAGGACGAGCAAGGAGGGTCCATGCCAACGATCTGAAGAAGGCTGAAATAGCTAACCTGGAAATGAGCGAACCGAGGCCTAAGAAGACAAGGACAAGGAAGGTAACTCTGGTTGTGCTGGAAGAAATGGAGACGGAGGAGGATTCCGAGGAAAATGAAGAGATAGATCGTCTTGGCCAGATAGACGAAACGATCCGAGTGACGGAGTTGGAACCCTCGGCGGGGACCAGCGGCGTTCAGTCGTCGCCTGAATCAGTGCAGAGAAGACGATGTGATGTCACCATCGCACCCCCATGCCCAAAGAAAAGTTGCAAACGGTTGTCTAAGATCTTTGCCAAAATCTTTAACTCTGTATTTAACATGGCTAAAAGGCGTAAGTTTTCTAACCTATCTGCACCGTTCTTGTCCTTGTGTAGCAACTTGATCACACCCCCGCTGAAGCGTTGAGGTGTAGACCCCTGCGTCATCCAGTTGTTGTAAATCAGTTCCAGCAAGGGAACAAAACCAGGTGACTGCCTCAATTAAACTTCGTAGGGAAGACTATCTAGTCCCGGAGATTTGTCAAGGCTAACCTGTTTCAGCGCTTCCCAGATTTCCGACTCTGTGATGGGACCCTTGCACCCAGCCACTTCAGTTGCGTCAAGGCAGGGAAAGTCGGCTAAATAGGCGTCGAACTGAGTGGGGCTCAGACCACGCTCCCTGGTGAAAAGTTCCTGAAAGTAATCTCGAAAAGCCTCGCATATGCCCGCGTTTGTAGTCACGGTTCGCTTATCCGGCGATGTGACGCACGCGATATGTCGCCGAGACGCGCTCCAATTCTCCTCTGCGCGCAATTCAGCGGCCATATTGGTTGCCTCAGAGGACATACTTTTAACTTAGTCCTAACTACCAGAACTTGATCCTTCTTGATAAGCAAGGAGGACAACTCTGCTAAAGCTATTTCCACACTATCACGGGATTTGACTGCTCGATCGACTTTTTGCTCACAAGCCGTTTGCACCGCTAATCTATCTAGATTGAGTCGACGACTAAAATCGGCAGCAAACGTTCTAATTTTTTATTTTAACTTATCCCACCAGGCATATCCTACAACCGCCCTTTGTATCATTAGTCGCAGCTGGTCTTGGAAATCCTGTTCACCAAATAATGAGCAGTTTAAATTCCAGTAGCCAGCTAACCTAACCTTAGGTTTATCTAAGTTTTCACGGACCTGGACAAGCCTAAATAAACTATATAATGAAAACTTGGACACCTTAAGAGCGTTACATCGACTCTCCTAACTAAGATTCGGTCGAAGTAGCTAAAACACACCCCAACAGCCGAGCCGCCACTATTTGTCCAAATCCAAACTACCTCCCGAGGGTGCTCATTCCGGTACTTATCGACAAGATCAAACCTGTCGATAAAGTCCCGAAATGGTTTCACGTCTGGGTTGTTAGTACCCGAATTTGGTCCTATACGATCTATGTCGGGGGCAAGGACGGTATTCCAATCCCCCGTTAAAACTAACCGACGAGATGTCGTCAAAAACGGCTCGATCTGCCGAAACAAAGCAGGCCGCTCAGAATGCGCATAAACCCCAATGAGAAGAAATGCCTTATTCTTTATGGTAACATCCAGCACGCAAAGCCTGCCGGATCTGCGAAGACAAGTGTACACGCAGCCTTCAAAGACTTGATCACCAGCCAAGAGACACCTCTCGAACGACCATCAAAACATGTTGAATAGAGGGAGACCCCCCCACAAAACAGAATGTCCTCATAGTCATAAGTAGAAAACAGGGTCTCCTGTACGCAACAAACATTCACCCCGAGGCATTGAAGGTCACGAGAGAACCTCGTCCTGCGAGACTCTGACCTCAAGCCTTGGACATTAATACTTGCTTACCAGAGAGCCATAGTGAAAACCGATTAGGGTTGCTCCCCTGGACTGAGCATGGCCGAGAATGGGACACCGACGGCCTCTTTCATGGATCCAATACCCATCTCATTTTTGATGGTGCCATCAGGAGACAGGCCGCTAATGTCCAGTGGGAAAGTTAGCTTAAGAGCTCTATACAGGGAGGATTGAACGAAAAGCGGGAGCCTCCCTGAACAGAGTTGATTCAGTTTATTCTCGTTTTCATTGTCAAAATAAGCTAATGGCGAGTAGACATCGAAGGCGCTGTTTGCTTCTCGTAATATGGCCCAGATGTTTTCTGAGACATGTCCCGCTCTTACCACCGTCAAAATCCTTTTAGCTATGGGAAAAGTTTTGGGATTCTCAATGTCCAAATTGTTTATTTTTTTAGGTTTGAGTGTACTTTCAAGTATTTAGGTTTGCGGGATAGGGAAAATGCCTTGTCAGATTGATGTTTTGCCACACGACACATATCTCCCCTCCCTCTGTTGAAGAGTAATTTTTGTTTTATTTTTTTTTCTCTTTTATAGATTCTGAAGAGTCCGATTAAGGGCTTCGTTGGTGTTTTGGGGCTTCTGTTTTTACTGGTGAATTGATAGGTGTTTTAACAGGTGATGTTTTGGGTGTTAAGGCATAGCCACCGATAGAGAAGGCCCGCACGATAGTGACGTGACGTCACAAAAGTAGTCCATGCAGTGAAAGAGACAGTAATCGTAATGTAACGAATAATTGTAAGAAAAAATTCGTTTTAGAAAACTTTTTAAAAATACATTTATAAAACAAAGAAACAGAATTAGATTTTATACAGAACTTTATTTCATATTAATTTAAAAAAAATAACCGATAAGAAAAAAAAAATGTTGTTGTTGAATTTTTTGTACAGTTAATGTAAAGAAATTAAACATCATGTTACATTTCATTAAATTTTAAAGACTGAAATTCGTTCATTATTTTATTTGTTTCAAATTTGAAAACATCTTTTTAATCATAATCGCTATTGTTTTAATTTGCATGTTTTTATCTTAATTTTAGTAATTATTCTGTAAAGTTACAATATCGGAATTATTAATGATTCTTATACACTATGTACAGCAACAACTCAATTATGAATTAGGAAACAAACAATTAAATAAACAGACTAGCAAATTACAAATAAATGATAAATAAGAAACAAATAAACTAAATACAAAAAGTAAATTAATTTGATACAAAAAAGAGATTTAAAACTCAAATAATACTTTAGAAAAGTAGGTTACAGACAGACAATTTTAAGACTGAAATTCATTCATGATTTCAATTGTTTCACATTTGAAAATTTTTTTATAAATCATAATCAGCATTGTTTTAATTTGCATGTTTTTATTTCAATTTTAATAATTATTCTGTAAAGTTACAATTTTTGTAATCATTAAGAGATTATTACTCAAATACAGTAACAACTGAATTATGAATTAGGGTACAAACAATAATTATTAGGTTGGTGCAAAAATAATGACGTAATAATGTCGTTTTTGACGTATTCTTTAACGTCAAAAAACAACATTATTACGTCATTATTTTTGCATCAACCTAATAAATAAACAAATTATAATTAAATGATGAATAAATAAAATAATTATGATGAATAAATAAAACAATTAAACATAAATAAGAAACAAATAAATACAAACAAGCAAATAAATTAGACGCGAACAATAAACAGATTTAAAAATCAAATAATACTTTCAGAAAAATAGGTTACTGATACAAAATTTAGCTGAATGTTTGAAGTTTTCTTTTTTTGCTTAACTTGTTACTTGTAATATTATTATTTTCCCTAGAACAAAAATTATTTAAAAGAGCATTTGTAGAGCTCCAGACAAGCATTCTTTGTATTTTTTCTATATTGCGACCCTCATCACAAGTGTCAACATCAAAAAGAAGCTCATAATCTGCCAAAACATTCAATATTATATGCATGGCTAATTTTTTTTGATTTACTGAATGAAGAAAAGAATGATTTTTATAAGTTTATCAATACATAATTATAGAGAACAAAATTTATAGTTTTATTAGGATATAAGAGAGAACCTCTATTAATCCCCTGAAAATAGCTGCTTATTTCAGGTATTTCTTCTACATTATCTCTTACACTTCCAGATATTAAATCTTTGTAACTATTGTATTTAATTTTCTTCAAAACTACATTACAGCAATAACCTGCTAAGTATAGTATTACAGGGAGAACTTCTCTACAATTATTAACATCATCCGCTTTAACATCAATTCTATATTTATACATATCTAACTTTTCCTTCTCTGTCACTTCATCTCAGTTTGGTTCTTGTAAACTCTTTAAATCAATTTTAATGCATTGCTGATTAAATGGTAAGCTCAATTTTAAAACTGATTGCATTCTAATTTTTTCCACACTCAAACACTTGCCGCATCGAGATATTATACTGATCCCCACTAAGCTGCCGGTATTGACCAAATCTTGCCTCAAGGTAATCAGTTTGAAATTTGCCTGGTAATATAAATAGCATTTTCAGTTCTACTATGCAATACTTGGTCAGTTCTAGAAATGCATAGG
Organism: Acanthosepion lycidas; assembly: GCA_963932145.1. NCBI lineage: Eukaryota > Metazoa > Mollusca > Cephalopoda > Sepiida > Sepiidae > Acanthosepion > Acanthosepion lycidas. The sequence goes on along the minus strand of OZ010594.1, from coordinate 32,904,937 downwards.
TTGTATGATGCAAAGCAGTGAAGGTTTCCTTTGTTTATTTGTCATTTCTTCCAGAAATGTTATTCCAAGATTCTAACCAGTCACAGAATACAGAGAGAAATCTAAAATTTTCTTCATTCATTCTAAGTGGATTGCAGTATTTATTTCTAAGCCGACAACCTTTATATGGCGTTTTAACATTCATTATTGTCCACCAAATATAAAATATGTTTATATATTCTGCAACTTCTGCAAAATTAGGCAAATATTTCTGTTTTCCTAAGGTCAATAATCCTTGAATAATGTATTCATTAAAATTTTTCAGAAATAAATTAACATTTTGCCTTTCAAGATTAGTAGGAGAAAGTGCCTTTGAGGTTAATTTATCACAATATTTCAAAACTTGACTGAGATTCTAAGATATGAAGTTTCTGTAAGGTAGAAAATGGGGCACTTTGGATACTATCTAATTAATGATTTCCATTATGAGAAAATTTGGGGAACAGCATGCATTTATTTGCATCTTTTTGACCAAGCCAATTGTTTCTAATGCATTTTAATATATGGACTGAGTCGAAGATGAAGTAAAGGGGTCGAGACTTTATAAATGGGTGTGGATATACAATGGAAAACTTTGGAGGACTGCAAAAGAAAGATATGGCTTTTTTATTTATAGCATTATTATATGTTATGATTGATAATACTTGAAAGCCTATCTCCTCTAAACCAATTATTATACGTTTAACTATGTCAAATAACTTCTGAGCTTTAAGACATTTAGTTGGCATAATATACACATCTTTATATTGTGAGAATACACTGCTAATCATGAAAGCAAAAGCACTTGTTGCAGCTTCACTGCTGTTGTCAGATAAGCCAAAAAATATTACCACCCTTATAATCAAAATAAGGTTTTAGATGAATTTCATCAACAAGTGAAGATACTGTGATGTCCTTCTGCACTAGGAGCTTAAATTTATTTTTAATATACATAAGAAAATTGTTGCTCAATCAAAGGATTCATATATATTGATAACGTTAGTCTTAGTTGAATAGCTAGGTAAAATTATATTTTTGCTGTCTCTTAACATTCTGTACCCTTTAGGGGAGCAGTTATATAAATAACAATGAAGAAAATATCATTTTTGTTGAATAATCAAGCTTATTTTGTGTCATTAAATTTAGCTGCTCATATATAAATTTGATTGCATTAAAATGTTTGTTTGATTCTTCTTCCACCAATAGTAGAAATGACATTACCCATTTTAATATAAAAATCATATTTTGTGGTTCAGTTTGCTGTTGTTCTGTGTCCATTTTCATCATGTTTTCTATCAGAATTTCAAGGGTATTTTGATCAGTTACATGTTTAGGAATCTTATAGTCCCCTATTGAATGCATTTCCACATCTCTACAAAACACATGTACTGCAAAAATCACATTCAATTACAAGAGACAGATTGATTTTTGGATATGGGGATTTGATGATGCTGAATATAATAAGTGTCTCTTGCTGCCTAACAAAACTCCAGTAATTTCTATCAAATTTAATTTCCTTTCTAGATCATTAATATTATGGAATTTCTTCTACGTTTGATATGCTATGTCATCATTAATACTTTGATTTAAAGCACATTTAAGAGCACAATTCTCTAGTCGGATTCTCCTGGAATCTGGTGACTCTCTAGAAGTATTCAATGAAGATAAATATGAGGGACAGTTTGGGAAAATTCTAGGAATAGCACCATTACGAAGATATATTTTTTTAGTTTAACTGCAATTGTGACACCTGTTTTTTCGCCAAAAGCTGACGATTCTCTCCTTATGTCCTCCGGTCGAAAACATTGTTCACATACCTAAAAAGATTTTAAAAAACCAAACCTATTTTTAATTCTTGTGAAAATCTAAGAAAATCAATCAGCAAAAATCTACAATAATATGAAGCATTAACAATTTTAGGAAAAGTGGAGAGAATTGAACAAAAGATTAGTGACGAAGCTATGTACAAATAAGAGAATTTTTAATGTTTATTCATTTTTTTTTAAATTTAAAATGATAAATAAAAAATAAAACAATTCTAAAAAATTGTTAAATTATTAGAATTATTCTATAAAAAGATTCCTTCATGAATTTATATCAAAAATTTCTTTAAAGTTTATTTTTATAAAAATTAGATTTCAGCTTTTAAAAACATTTTATTATGTTTTATGAATTATAAAGATATGAAATTATTTTAATCCTCAAAGTTTCAATTGTGTTTAATAAATTTTTAAAACAAAACTTTGTTTTAAAATGTGTTGTGAATTACAGACATGAAATTAATTCAATTAAAGTATTATTTAGTCACGAATAAAACAATTCTAAAAAATCGTTAAAATCATTAGAATTATTTTTTATGTATATAAAATATTCCTTTAGGAATTCATGAATGAATTTATGTCGAAAATTTCTTGAAAGTTTATTTAAAAAAAATGAAGGTTTTAGCTTTTAAAAACAACACGTACGAGAATGAATGTCTAAAAACTTTCTCGCTAGATTTATGTTTTAACTTTATGTTATGAATTACAAAGACATGGTATTAATTTTAATAAATTTGCTCATTTTTTAATACAAAAAAAAAAAAATACTCACTGTGCTGAATTTAGTAGGTGAAAAATTATCTCTTCTGATTGTACGAATCCAAACATCAGATAATTCTTTATCTTTAGGGAAAGAAAATACAGGTACTTTAGGGCCGTTTTTATAATTCCCTTTGCATTTGGTACAACGCATCTATAAGGCATTGTTTTTGTTTTAAATGAATTTAATATTTAAAAGAAGATATTAATAAATAATTTAAAAAATGGCGCCGTAAAAAATCTGATTCACACGCTTCTTGAAAGTTGGACTCAATATGATGACGTCACATTTTCCCTACCCAATGAAAGAAGCCTTCTCTATCGGCGGCCGCGGTTAATGCCAGAGCGGGGGTTTTTAAGGGGAATTTTTTCAGTGGAGTCAATTTGAAGGGGTCAGAGTTATTGTTTGCAACACTAGGGATGGAGCCATAGGTGGGGTCTGTTTAGAGGATGGAGACGACGGAGCTGATGTGGATTGTCTTATAATTTTTCCAGGATGCTGTTTTAGGGATTCTTTTAATTTTTGTAATTTTTCCTTTTTCTCGAAAGAGGGCTCGTACTTCAGGCGCTGTTGACATAGTTTGTTCGAGTAGTTGGTCGAAGAGCCGCCTTTAGTACTGGTAGAGGGAGTTGGGCTGTGTGTGTCTTTAGCTGTGGGGACTTCAGTGGAACGAGGTATCGCTGCTTGGAGCTTCCCTTTGACCTTACCAACGACCTACCATTCCCACTCTTCCTTCTCGGCAATCGCACTAGCGGCGGGAAAGGTTTTTCGGGGAATGGGGGCTTAGAGACAGACCCAACCGGGGGTCTAACCGTTCTATCATGATTTCGAAACCCCATCCCCGGTCAAATCGTCAGAGCTAGCACTGAGTATCTGCCCAAATTGGGACTGATAAGCGGCCAAGTGTTCCCCGACGATTCGAGGGGGAACCTCAAATACTGCTGTAGGGACGCAGAAAAGGTCATTCGTTATGAAATCGTGACTAGAAGCGGCTTCACAGTCGGTAGGCGTAGGTAGCAGTACGTTCCACATGAAAAATTCCTTTCCTTTGATCACCTTCTGGGGTTTGATCCCCTGAGAAATTAGTGTTTTAATGACGGTGTCTTTTGTGGAGCAACAAATTTCGTGTGAACGCTTGTCCAACACAACGATTGGCACTAAACTTTTTCACATTCTCTTTAATTCCTCGAGATTGACCAAAAAACCATCTGCTGTCACCAGATATACGTAACCTTTGATTTTCTCGAGGAACTCCGTGATGTTGATTGATCACTTAGGTGGGGAAGTCCAGCAGGAAGGCGTCTCTCCGACCACTACACTTTCTTCTTTAGTTTTGTCATCTTCAGCTTATTTGGTGAATGTTGGCCACTTTTGGCCTCCATATCTTCGTCAGAATTCCCCTCACTAAATCTTCTCAGTGAGCGTGGGTGGTTTATTCACCCTCTCCTGGTATTTCAACTCAACTAAATCAGGGTAATCAAATCCAAATTCATTGTTACGAAAAATGAAGTTTTCGCTTTACAGCTTGCATTTTCAGCTGTGTGTCAATCAACATTGCCCCTAAGTCTGGGTCAGTTTTCCATCGTTCAAATTGCTCGACATACAATTCAATATGTGAATTAAATCCTCAATTCTTGACACGAGTTTTTGGTATTAACCCTTCTCGTTTTCAATGTCTCTCAGTACATAACACTTTCTTATATTTTAGCAAAACCGCGGCAACGACAAATAGTATCACAGTATTTGCATGTACATTTGTTTATTTTGTACTGTATTTGTCTATTTATTTATTTTTTGTTTATTATTATTTTCTTTTGGGTAGTTGGTTATCTTTTTAAATATTGGTTTTTCTAAAGTATTATGTAATTTGTATATAGTGGATATTTTTGCATTTTTCTTGATGTTATTTAACCAGATATTCATTTTTAATTTTCGAATTTAAGTAACGTAGTAAAAATCTATTTCCCTGTCTGTATTTTGAGATAAAATTTGATAATTTATTTACATATTTTTGTTGGTTTGAGAAGGTGATTTTAGCTATTTTCTCATTCAAGTAGGGTTTGCAGTTTTGATGGAGTGTAATATTTGTGTATAAGTTTAATAAATATTTTTCTACGTTTATTTGTACCTTTTTCTTGCACGTTGCGTTAAACCATATGATGTTTCTTTTCTGTTGTCTTTTTTGTACTGTGTGCTCTGTATATGAGATGTTGCCAAAAAATCTGTTTCATAATCTATTTTGGCTTCGTTGAAGATGGCTTAATTTGAAGAATTGTCAGAGAACCTACGGTTAATTAATTGTGGGATCTGTTTGATTATTAATGGAGGGTGTTTGAAATTTGTATATATGTAAAATGATTTCTTGGTGGGTTTTCTATATGGCTATATACCTTGAAATGTTTGAGTGTGAAGTCTAGAGAATCTATTTTTTAAGTCTATATCAAATCTTAATTTTGGAAATTATTTTGGTTATTTTCTGCTTTTGTCTGTTACAGTTTCTTAGGATTAGGAGACCGTCATTCCTATTGAATCATATATAATTTTTGTCGATTCTTTTGCTTTGTTCATGTAGTATGCTTATAAGTTTGAATGTTTCAGCTCCAACAAAACTTCTCTTTTAACGTTGAACGTTCATTCTTTCTTTAACAACGCGACTTCGTAATCAAAATAATAATGATTTCTGGCAGTGATTAATTTTTAATTCGTTTGTACTTATTTTTATGTGTTTCTGAGCTAAGGGAATGGCATTATCTAGCATATGTTCGATTATTGAAAGATAGAAATGTGTTTATATCTAGTTGTATAAATTCGCAATTATCTTTGATTTTTAGATTACGGAGCGCATCTATGCCTGTTTTTTTGCGTTTGTCCACTGGTTTACTCCTAACTTTGTGTCCTTAGTTCTGAGTTAATTCTTTCTAACATTATTTTACTCATTTTACCTATTTCACTTTTAGATGAGTTTATGAGTCTGTACGCTGTATTTGTTTTGAAGCTTTCTTTGTGGTCTTATAGTGTAACGAATGTTTGTGATTTACCCATGCAATTTATTCGGTAATTCATGTTAGTATCATCTTCTTTAGCTTAGAGTGTTCTTTCCGTACGTTTTAGTAATTTGTTGCGTTTTGGGGTAGGCATTTCTTTGTAATGTTGTTGTAGGCAGTTGCGTTTTTCAGTATTTCCCAGTTTATTGGTGTAATATTTCTGTCTTTTAGACTCGATGGGTCATAGTGGATATCAGGGTTTATGCATTTTAATAGTTTTGTATGGGTATCCTTGTTTGCTGAGTCGTCCTGGGTAAGACGTTAAACTATATCCGCGTCCTGGGTAAGACGTTAAACTACATCCGCGTCCTGGGTAAGACGTTAAACTACGTTCAGCAGTAAGGCCTTTGATCTGGAGGTTTTGAGGAGCGTGGACCCACCTCTTAATTGCTGGTGTTCCCAGGTCTACCCTAACCCGGGTTGGTAGCTACGGCAAATAGTTAACTATTACCAGCAATACGTTTTTGAAAAAAATTATTACCAGCAATACAATTTAGAAGGAAATATATTACCAGAAACAGATTTTTGACAAAACAAAATATTACCAGCAATAAAATTTTTTGTCAACATTAAATAACCCATTGAGGTTGATATACCGTAAAACAAAATAAACCAAACCAATCTAAATCAAATAATACATACTCTATTCATATGAATCTATCCTAAAAATGTTGTCTGCATTAAATAACACATTGAAGTTGATATGTTGTTAAACAAAATAAACCAAGCCAACATAAACCAAAGAATACATACTTTATTCATACGAATCTATCCAAAAAATGTTGTCGGCATTAAATAAACTTACGTCGGCATATATGTAAATATATGATTTAGATATATATTTAAAAGAAAAGTGTATTTATGGCTTGGATTGAAATCAACATTTTTCAAGAGGTATCTATTTTTCATAAGTTTTTCAATATTCAATATTCCTAATGCAGCTGTAGCTGATCTTCATGCTATTTTTGTTAAAAATCTTTTTTAATGTTGTTGAATAATTAAATTGTTTATCTATTAGCTTGAGAAAGATTCTACCGACATTAGTTTTTACATTGCGACTATAAAACAGCGGAGTAGAGGATAAACCATAACACTCTGCGGCGGTGTCTATTTTATTTTTACTTTATATATTTTTTTCATGTTTTGTATACTTATGTTTGCTTTCTTCTAGGACATTTATATATTTAACTGCAGCCTCATCAAATATTTCCTTACTATTGGAGTTATTTCTTATTTTATTTATATTGTACTGAGCTTTGTAAATGTTTAAGAATAATAAGTGGATTAATAAGTTCGCACTTTACGCATCTCGCATTGTGTAAATTTTGTATTTACGGTTGATATCTACCAGTATTCAGATCCAAGATTATGCCAAGAAAGTTGATCACATTAGCACTTATTGCTGTAGTGAATTTTTCATGATCTTTGAAGAAATTTATCAGTTCTTTTCTTGATCTGATTATATATCTTATTTTTTTACGTAGTAGGATTACACAGTCATCCTCTATAAAGTCCTATATTATTGATATCGAACAAATATTTCAGTTGCTACATAAAAAATATTCCTATTAGGTTGGTGCAAAAATAATGTCGTTTTCTCACATGTGAGAAAACGACATTATTTTTGCACCAACCTAATATTTCACATGCTTCTGTTGAATTACATTCTCTCATAGCAATGTTGATTTCCTCATTTGTTTATTTTGTTTACAGATATTCATTACGATACAGAATGTGTTTTTGCGCCTACCTAATTATTTTAATTTCTTTATCTTTAATGTTACAATTGTCGTGTTGTTACATTCATGCGTGGGGAAAGAATAACAGAAGTAAGAACTTATTGTACGAAAGGGGGGATATATTTTATTTCGTACAGAGGTCCACCACATGTCCCATTCGTATTGTCTACGTAACCCTTCTTGAAGAGCCCCCCTCTGGAGACGCTCGTATGCATCATTTCTCAAGGCTGATGGGATAACCAGTCTCGTGCCCTTAAGCAGAAACCCATCATGTACATCTAGGTAGGCACGTTCTGCCCAATACAGTCTTAGCACTCCTGCACATACGTTGTATTCAGGCCATTCATCACGGCACATCTGCATAACTGTAGAGTACACATTGTTCTCTCTCTGGTGTTCGCGTAACTTTTCTATGTCTGGAGCACTCGCAGGTAGGTTTTCATTATGTGGTCCACATAAATGTTGGTACTCTCCATGAGCTTGCTTCTAGTTTAAAGTCTTTAACTGGTGCCCTTGAAAATGTGTCAGCAGTAATGAGGCCCTTTCCTGGAACATGATATATTGAGTAAGAGTACCTTACCAGTTTCATAATAGTTTTCCTCTTCTCACGTGAAATTACAATTTTGTAGAATATCGTCTCTCCTGGTCCCCACCCCCGTACAGTAAATTAAGGCATTTACCTGGTTATTCTAGGTCGTCTTATGGAGGTTACATGCTTGACGAACTTTTTCAAGCGCCGAATACACTTTTCCCATTCAAAGGGTCTTTTAAAGTGAAAGGATTCTGGAGGTTGAATGGTGAAACCTGCGGAGGGTGGTTTTTGTACGTCGGTCGCCATGTTGAATCTCTGTGTTCGCCTTTTCATTATCGTTTGTTTTTTTGTTTAAATCTCGGTCGTAACAAAGGTATCTCTGAATAAGTCTATCCCACTCTTGTCATCATGTCGTGCAGTTACTTCCGTGCTTAGCTAAAAAGTAACATAAGTACGAACATACGTAGGATATTTATTTCGCAGTATACATCAAGAGGGCCACCACGTGTTCCGTCTTTACTTCCTTTGTCTACGTAACTCCCTTCACAAAGAACCCTGGCCCTTTCCCCATAGTAGTGGAATTATACCACAACAATTACGCATATATATATATATATATATATATATATATATATATATATATATATATATATATATATATATGTGTGTGTGTGTATGTGTTACTGTGTGTTTTAATAGATGTGTACGAATGTATATGTATTTACATTTTGCATGAAATGAATACTATAGCGAATATTTTGATATGTGGATAGATATTTGTGGTGAACAGTCCCGTAGAAGCAAGCGAGCCAGAGTGGCTTGCATCTGGTGTATAGGAGAATAAGGGTCTTACCTTAACGGGCAGCACGTGACATCAAGTTTGCTTTGTGAAAATGGCATTCCTCTCCCGTCCAGCCATTCTAGCAGTATGTGCAAGAATGAGGGTTTTTTTTGTACAGTTTGGAATGCTTCCACCAATAGCAAGTCGTGTGCTGATTGGTGGAACTGGAGGAGGCAATTTGCCTGTGTAACCGAGAATAACAGCGAAGAAAGCTGATTGGCTGGGAACCGCGGTGTTGGCCTGATAAAAGAGTGCTGGAGCCATAAAAAAGGGGAGAAAAAAAAAGTTGACTATAGGTAGTGACGTGTGAAGACGGCGAGAACGGGGAATTGAACCAGCGATATTGTGATTTGTACAAGTGACTGCTGGGAGTGCAATAGACTTATTTTTACTACAAGCTATTTCGGCAATTTTTCTCTAATCATGGCGGACAGAAGTTTCGATATCGGGCTGATACCTGAATTCAGTGGAGCTGCTACCGATTTACCGATTGTAGAGTGGATTGAAAATGTGGAGTTGGTTTGTGAACTTTGCGAGATGAAGAAAGTCGAGCGGGTATTGCCACTGCGCTTGCGAGCCGGGGCTCTCTCTCTATATCGGCAACTGACAAAGGAGCAGAGGTCAGATCCAGAGCAGATTAAGCAGGCCCTTATAACTGCATATGCAGTGGATTCATTCACTGCGTATGATCAGTTTGTGTCACGACGATTTCGACCAGGTGAAACGGTAGACGAATTTTTAGCAGAGCTGAAACGGCTAGCTTTGTTGGTTGGCGGCCAACTGCCTGAACGATGGATTACGTGTGCCTTCGTTTCTGGACTGCCACAACAAGTCAAGCAACTTCTCCGTGCATCATCCAGAATGGACACTATGACGTTGGACCAGATCCTGACTCGCGCTCGGGCCATTATGACCGATAGCAAAGAGCCGGATGAGTCAGTTGCCGCAGCAGCTCAACAGACGAATATAGCAGCTCAACGGACGGACGGCATTGTGTGCTTTAAATGTTTTGGTCCCAACCACCTAGCAAAGGATTGCAGGCAAGGCTACTCGGAGAAGACAGCTACCCAGACCCGACGATCCCGCCGCGGGATACGGTGTTTTCGGTGCAACAAGGTTGGACACATTTCCTCAGAGTTCCAGGGAAACGGATCCGGGGAACAGACGTCAGCGCCGGTCTTTTCTCCAAGCAACTAAAAAACGCGGCGCTACCTATCATTGAGGTGGCCGTAGACGGAAAGAAGTGCACGGCCCTGGTTGATTCGGGGTGCTCACGGACGTTGGTGAGCAAATGCGCATGTCGCAATTGGCGACCAATGAAGACGCAAGTTTTAACTGCCGACGGTAAGGTACTAAAATGCCGTGGACAGGGCAATATTGCGTTGAATGTTAGTCGTGCTCAACCCGTGTACATTGATGCCCTAATTGTGGACGGACCACTACTTGGGTTCGATCTGCTTCTTGGGATTGACGCAATTAAAGAACTAGGAGGAGTGCACATAAATTCCTCGGGAGAAGTTCAATTTCCTGAAGAAGAAAGTAAGCCCCAATGTGCTGCTATTTCTATCATTGAACCCGACTTTGGTGTGGCGTTCGACCGTCATAACAAAGTATGGACAGCCTCATGGAAGTGGACCAATGGACAACCACCTATAACCCTGAAGAATAGAGTGGCAGAATATTCAGTACCTGACTATGCACGGGACGAATATGAAAGGGAACTGCAGTCCTGGCTGGATAATGGATGGCTGCGACCATACCCCGAAGATGAACTTGGTCCACCGAAGTGTCTAATCCCATTAATGGCAGTGATACAAGAGAGCAAGCAGAAGATCCGCCCAGTACTGGATTACCGCGAGTTGAATGGTTTTGTAGAACCATATACTGCTAACGCAGAGGTTTGTGCACATAAGTTGCGAGAATGGCGACGATTGGGGGCCGATGTATCTTTATTGGACTTGCGGAGGGCGTATCTGCAGATACATGTGGAGAAGGCGCTATGGCCCTATCAAACTGTTATAGTGAAGGGGGAAAGATATTGCCTCACTTGACTGGGTTTCGGTTTAAATGTGGCACCTCTCATTATGAAAGCCATAATTGACGCAGTATTATCGCAAGACAAAACCATTGCGAATGCCACATCGACATATGTTGACGACATTTATGTCAACGAGAGTCTCATTCCTGTTGCACGTGTGAGAGAGCTTCTGTCCAAGTACGGACTAGTGTGCAAGGAACCAACGAGATTAGAAGACGGAGCTAAGGTGCTGGGCTTACAGGTCTGGAGTGACAATGGAACTCTCCGATGGAGGCGAGGTGGTGAAATTCCCGATATCCCTGCGACGATAACTCGCCGGGGCGTATTCTCGTTATGTGGAAAACTTGTGGGCCACTTCCCCGTTTGCGGCTGGCTACGAGTGGCCACTGCATTTGTGAAACGACAAGCAAGCGCTTTAACCACAAGATGGGATGACGAAGTTGAGAATGCCTCTATTAATTGCATGTTAACCGACATCATAGCCAGAATACGCGAGGCCGATCCAGTAGGAGGAGACTGGTGTGTGAGTGGCCGCGAAATGAACGTATGGGTGGATGCGAGTTCCGTAGCCACAGGTGTCGTATTAGAGGTAGATGGAAACGTTATTGAGGATGCATCGTGGCTACGCCCGGTTGGAGATGCTAAGCACATCAATTTGGCCGAGCTAGACGCAACGATAAAGGGTATAAATTTGGCTCTTCAATGGCAAGTGTCAACAATACATCTTTTTACTGATTCAGCATGTGTTCATCAGTGGATTTCGAACACCTTAACTGGCAAGGCTCGAATAAATACGAAGGCGTCTGGTGAAATGTTAGTGCGGAGACGGCTAAACACACTTCGCGAGCTTGTAGCTGAATATGGCTTGACGGTGGACATAATACTGGTCAAATTCAACATGAATCTGGCTGACCGGCTGACCAGGGTGCCAAGAAAGTGGTTAAACTTACACAAGGAGGAAACGGAGCCAGTGCATTCAGTATGTGTTACTGCAACAACCAAGATGGACGCACGCGAAGTGGCTAATGTCCACCAGAAAACCGGACACCCAGGCATAAAAAGGACCCTGTACTTTGTCAGGTTGATAGACCCTTCAGTATAATCAGAAGTGGTAAAAGCCGTTGTCAAGGAATGTGAGGCGTGCCAAACCATTGACCCGGCTCCAGTGCATTGGCGAAAAGGAAAGCTGAACGTGCGGGACAACTGGAATAGGTTAGCGATAGACATCACTCACCATGGTGGTAAGCATTTTCTGACAATTATTGATTGTGGGCCTTCTCGGTTCGCAATATGGCGTCCACTACGTCAACAAGATTCTACTGGCGTAGTTCAGCAGTTAGAGGCAATTTTTTATGAACGGGGTCCACCACTCGAGATATTGACAGATAATGACATAGCATTCACGTGCAAACATTTCAAGAATTTTTTGAGTGATTGGGGTGTACGGTTGCGGTTCCGGTGTGCCTATGCACCTGCCGGGAATGGTATAGTAGAAAGAAGTCACCGAAGCATCAAAACCATTGCAGCTAGAAAGCAGTGCTCTATACCAGAGGCGGTTTACTGGTATAACGTTACACCTAAAGATAATCATTCGCCTAGCACTGCACCTGTTGATGCACTTTATAGGTACCATACCCATGTCTGGGGCATCGAGGCTATGTCCCCTATTGAATCGCAGAATATTCAAGGAGCATATGAAGTGGGAGAAGGTCGTTTGGGTGAAAACTCCACATGGGAGGTGCACGACTAAATTTAGAATGGGTCACGTGACTCATGTTAATAGCCCACAGTCAGTGCACATTGATGGAGTTCCACGTCATGTGAAGGACTTGCGTCCCTTTATAGGAACGGTCCCGACAGATACACAGGACAGTGATTCTGAAGAGAGTGAGCGGTTAGTACAGTTGAGATCAACCCCGTTAGGAGACACTGATCACTCGCTTGATACTGAATCTGCTATAGACGACTCCCCAACTGTTAGCGTCCAAAATAATAATGTGGTACATCCTGCTAGCTCCCCTGATGACAGTTCATCTGAAGATGAAGCTTGTGTTGCTCCACTCCCTCGACGAAGTACCCGGCAAAAACGACCTGCTCGCGACTGTATGTTTTGTGATCATGAGATCAGGGGGAAGTGTGGTGAACAGTCCCGTAGAAGCAAGCGAGCCAGAGTGGCTTGCATCTGGTGTATAGGAGAATAAGGGTCTTACCTTAACGGGCAGCACGTGACATCAAGTTTGCTTTGTGAAAATGGCATTACTCTCCCGTCCAGCCATTCTAGCAGTATGTGCAAGAATGAGGGTTTTTTTTGTACAGTTTGGAATGCTTCCACCAATAGCAAGTCGTGTGCTGATTGGTGGAACTGGTGGAGGCAATTTGACTGTGTAACCTAGAATAACAGCGAAGAAAGCTGATTGGCTGGGAACCGCGGTGTTGGCCTGATAAAAGAGTACTGGAGCCATGAAAAAGGGGAGAAAAAAAAACGTTGACTATAGGTAGTGACGTGTGAAGACGGCGAGAACGGGGAATTGAACCAGCGATATTGTGATTTGTACAAGTGACTGCTGGGAGTGCAATAGACTTATTTTTACTACAATATTATATATAAATTTTTGTATGTAAATGCTTGTATTACATGTCGCCATATTTATTACAACTTTTCGTCCGTTGTACGCCGCGGCCTTCTTCAGGTGGTTGGAATGTCGAACTGAACCTTTTATTTCGTTCACTGGGGTAGATTGTTCTAGTTACACGTGCCATGTTTAATGGATGTCAGTTATCTCCTGTTAATTCCCCTCTCCAAGTTCTCCACTGCCTTAAGTGGGTATCGAACTCACACTCTTTGGGTCCTGTCACTTTATCCATTGTGCCATGTGTCCTTGAGGACATCTGTGTATGAATTTCTGGGTATTATAAACCTAATGTCTTCAACCATTTTTACCACTGCTGATATTGCAATTTTTACTGTTATTATTGCATGTTTCTTCAGAGCTCATATTGCAATTTTTGTTGTTATTATCGCTTTTCTCTGGAACTCCTTATTACTGGTTCCCATATTGTATTCATTTCTATGCTTGGTCAGCTCGGGAGATTTTCGTGGCTTAGCAGATGTTCAGGTCCTACTAGACCATGTAAACTCAATAAAACCTTCGATACAGTTCACTATGGAGAAAGAGAGTAACAATACTCTCACATTACTGGATGTTCTAATATCTCGAACAGAGCATGGGTTCAAGACTACAGATTTCGGTGAAAGGCTGGTGAAAGTAACCAGCTTGTTTCATGTGAAAGGGGCTATTCTTGAATTTCCTGTGACCCCCACTCTGTTTAGACACTATCTGCCCTCTTAGTTAATGTGAGTAAGTGTTGCTCTCGGTCTATTCCCGGCATTTTCTTTTGTTATGATCCATGTCGAGATTGCCACCCTTTCCTGTTTGTTTTTTTGTCTCCTTTTACTCATCTCGGATGAGGTCACACTTTGATTTTCCCATTCTGTCATTTATTTTTACTCTTCCTTCTCCATTAGTAAGTGTTCTTCTTGATTCTGTCTATCGGCAGAATACAGCGGCCTATCTTATTATTTTGAGGGGTGGACGGGTCCTACTAACATCTGTTTTGTTTTAGTTTGTTTTGTTACAGTCTTTTATTAGTTTTCTGGGTTCATCCCCTCCACTTCATTTTAGGATTCATGAAATTTTTATATATTTTTATAATTAGACATTATGAACTTTCATGAAAATTTTATTTCATGGGGTGTTTTGTAGGCCTCCTGTAAATATGTGGTATTGCGTTATATGCAGGATTGAATGGTGAGGGTGAGTTCTTGTGGGAAGTGGATAAATTGTATTGGATGAATGCATCCTGATTTTGATTAACGAGGACTAGGATGGTTAGTGAAGACCAGATTTCCCACTTCACCTTCGGCCTTGTGCCACAATTATTGTATATTTACAATGTCGAGGTGCATATCACGACGCTTTCAAGGAGGCGGCCTGACTCATCCGGATTCAGGTCGGGCTTGCAGTTGGAGCCGAGATGATAGAAAACTCGAAATCGTCGATGAGGACAGTGCATCACTGAAGACCACCCTTGATGCACCAAAAAATGTATTATGTAACTGTAGATATGAACGTATATATATATGTGTGTGTGTGTGTGTATGTGTGCGTGCGTGTGTGCATATACCATATTTTTTTTTACATTTGTATTATATTTAAAAATACATATTAGATGTGTATATTTGTCTTTGAAATCAGTGTGTAAAATTATTTTTACTTTTTTTTGTCTTTGGTCAGTAAGTGTTATTTCCTAATTGTTTATGTCTAGAAAGCAAAGGAAATGACTATTATTTCCTTCTAATTTTGCTTTCATGCCCTGAAAAATAGAGCCATGAAATTTGGAATCATATATCCAGATCTGTCATCCATCGACCCAGTTCAACACTGCCCTGAGCTTCCCGTACCCACTACTCCAAAGTGAGAGCAGCCGTCTTCAGAAGCGAATAACCATTCAGAAGAGGATGAAGTCATTGATCCAGATTAAAGCTGGAAACTTTAACCCATACTACCCCAACCAAAAAGACCTCAACTACCTGATGTCGAGATTCAAATAGCCGAGTTTGTTAAATGAAATTGTGAAAGTCGCAGGTTAGAGAGAAGCGTCACCTGTGTTTTTCAAGTTTTAGCACCCGTCGAGATGAATCACAATGCAATTGGAGTCGCCTGTGACCCCAGCGAGCGATGCCTCTTCCTCGATAGCTCATCCTGGAGCTTCAAAGCCGTGCTTCATAACGGGTTACATGTATCCATCTCTTCCCCTGACTCATTCAGTGCAGCTCAAAGAGGAATACAGAAGTGTCAAGGGCTTGTTAGTTGCCATGAAAGTTAGGAGGTTTTCGAAGTATTGGTGGCCTTCTTGATGGGTTATTAAAGCGGCTTTACCAAGTTTCCGTATTATCTGGCTACAGTGTATCGGGTTCAGTGAGGAGAGGAACAACGTCAAATGGGAGCCACCGAAAAGTATTATTTCGTCAATTGCACTTAAAATTGGGTCTCGTAGCTCTAGATAAGGAGTCTGCAGCCTTCACGTACCTTCAAGACTTCTTCGCTAAGCTGTCCGCAGCAAAAGCCCTGGGCAGAGGGAAAATAAGATGGTGTCTTCGTTAGACAACAAATAAAGAAGATCATAGAGTCTAAAGAATTCCTCAAGAAGCTCACAAGGATGGAGAAAACAGTGTGGAACATTTTTGTCGCGGTGGTTCGGGACTTCCTGAAAGATCACGCTGTCAAAAACTGGATAGGGTTGGTTTTAGTGATGTGGATTCTAATGCCATTTCTTCAAAGTATTCCATGTATATGTTTACCATTGCTGGTGATAATGGCGAGCCCGTTTCTAAGTCTTCATCCGAAGCGTGTTTGTGTACAGAAAGTCAGAATCTTCACCAGGTTATCTATTCGTATAATGTTCCGTTCTCCTAGGGATGAGTCCAAGGCCAGTCCGTTCCTGACTACCGATAGTACCTCCTCCGTGGGTACCTTGGTGAACAAACTCACCACGTCCTGGTACGATTGGTTAGGAGCATTTTTGATTATTTCCGCGAAGTGGGCGGAGTTTCGGACATATGAAGGGGACTTTCCTATTAATGGATCGATTATATCTACAAGGGTGCCACACACAGCCTTGGCAGCTAACAATCGGCCTGAGCGGAATTTTGGGGAGACCATATATGTGAGTTACCTTGGTGTAACGCTGCGACAACTGCAGGTATGTCTTGGGTAGGAAGTAGTCCTTGTTCTTGATTAGCATCTGCGACAGTTTTCATTCTGTTTTCATTGTAACATTACAACAATATACGGTGAATATTTCTGAAAAAATCCAGCCTTGTCAAAGAATGCGATACAGGAAAGTCTGGCATAGAATTAGGTACCTCCATTAATTCACGATACGCTCTTTTTAAAACGATTTTTTAAAAATGCAAAAGCTTTCTTGAAGCTTTCAATTTTACTTTACCTGAAAGCTAAAGGATTTAAAATTTACTATTTCCAGTAAGCAAAATACTCTATGGTGTATTTCAAACAGAAATTAAATTAATAGGAATCGATTGTTTTCATAAAATTTATAAAATCGGCTATTTTGACACATTTGTAAACAAAAGTTAATTCTCGGTTTAAAAATCTTGCAAAAATATAATAAATATATTTCTGAAAAACAAATTTAAAGTTAAATTAATCTGATCTGAAAGAAATATTACTTATAGCATAAAATGTTGTATTCAAGCATTTCTTAATCACGAGGTCTTGTTTTTTCTGACGTGCTGATCGATTTATTGACAGCCTAATGTGTTGACAGTTAAGTATGGTGGATCAGAATTGCTCGCAGCCGATAAAGTTTATATGAGTTTTTTTTTTCTGTAAGTGGGAGGAACATCCCTTAAAACACGTAACCCTTTAATGATAATGTCATGAATGAATTAGCATATTTACAAAAATTAGACCCGAAATTCTTTTTCAAAATATTCAATGTTATCAGATTATAATAAGGTTTACAATATATAATTAGTAAATATAGTTTTACTTCATAACAATATTTCCTAAGAGTTACACCATTGAAACTGAATTTTAAAAGAGTTAAAAAGCTAATTAATTATCCAATTTAAAATTGTAAAAAGTGAAACAAATCTTGTAAAAATTCATTTTTCATCAATTTTTTTTTCTTCATACAATATCGTCTTTAATATACTGTGGGGGGAAACAAATATTCGTACACGTAATCTTTAATTTATTATATTTCTAACTAATGAATAAACGTTTCATATATTTAACTGTACACAGATGCATAATAACTATATATGCATAGAAAACAGAACAAATTTTGATTCGAATGTTCTAAAAAGGAGTAAAAATTTCATTAAATAAAAAATACTTTAATCCTTCATCTTAATAATAACATAAATATTTCGACAAAGAACATGACTGGGAAAATCAGTATCCTTCAAAATGTTCCTGCAAATGATGCTCTATTCATACAAGTCTCTGGCTGTGTCAATAAGCAGAATTTACACTAGTGGACGGAAAATAACCCTAGACAGCTTCAGCGAACGAGTGACTGCGGTGTGTAGTTGCGAAATTTGGTGTATGGGGCCCTTACTTTTTCGGGGTGGGAAACCACTCGATTTCACTAACAGCTGACCAGTATGCTGCAGCCTTTCTGAAACCAAGACCTTGCAAGGCAGGATGTGTGGTTTCAACAGGATGGAGCCACCTCGTGCACAGCGAGAAGGTCAACGAAAGTTTTGAGATAGATAAGACATTTAGTGATTTTTTTTTTACGCGGTTACAACGGATGGCCTGCACACTCGACCGATTATCGCCTGATCCCCTGCGATTATTTTCTATGTAGGGTTATTTGGAAGCCGTGAAAAATTAAAGCATTATATTCGTCAAAAAGTGGTAGAAATACCGAGGTAATAACTGCGGGTGATGGAAAACTTTAGAAATCAACTATAACAGTGTATGGCGAACAAGGGTCATCATTTGAAGGATATCATTTTTACAACTAAGTGAGTAAAAACTACAGCCCTTTATTTAAACAACAATGAAATAATGTTTTAATAGCAGTTACTTTGGTCTGTTTTCATTCTGATTTAAGCAGTAATTATGAAGTAATACATTTAGATTTTTATCGAGACTTGCCAATGAATTAATTCTCATTTCACTACAGCAATATCGGTTGAATTTAATTTCACAATACTTGTTCATAAAATAGAAACTAACTTTGATTTTGAATTTCTGCAACTGTCTTTTTAAAATGCATATATAATGACAATACACACGGGTATGTGTTGTTTCGCTTTCAAAGTACTATTCAACTTTATCATGTTAAAATTCACATGAACCTTATGAATTGAAGAGAAGCAACAATGCTGGTGTTTATCAGAGAAATTCTTTATGTAAGTTATTAAAAAATTAACAACTATTTATGATAGATTTAAAAAATGTTCAATTATGAGGATGTTACCTATTTATATTTCTGTTCGTGTAAATTCTGAAGGGAAGTTGAAAATTTAACCTACATGTAGAATCAGCTCATGACATAAACTCTTGCTTTAAAACGATACTGCGTAGGATTGTTTCACGAGCCATTTATATTGACTTTGATCGTAACCGGGTGCCTTAATTTTGTAACTGGGTCAAATTTAGTAATTACCTGTATCGCTAGATGAATGGGAGAATAATAATAAAACCATAAATTAAATTCAAGCAAATAATTATTTTATCTTGCTTTCCATCGAGCTATCTCGGATATTCTTGAGTGTATCACGCCAACCATCACGGTCCTGCATCAAGGTCGGAAGGTCATTAGTGTGGCATTATGTGTCATAACATAGTTGGCAAGCAGCCCGTTTGCACCATAGCTAAGTGTCCAGAGCAGTAGATCACTCGTAAGTTCTTGTTTTGCTCAGCAGCAGTGTCCTGCAAAGCGTATTCTGCGTTCACGTAAGATTATAGAAATATCAGAGATGGGTCCATAGAACTGTAATTTAGTTGAATGTTGCCCCCAAGAGATATTAAGTATAGCTCTCAGCATCCGAGTGTAGGTTCCAACAAGAATAGACTCAAGGATTTTAGTTAATGTCCAAGTAGCGTCACCATACATTAAAACCGTCTATCCAATGGCGCAAAAGATTATCCGTTTGAGGTTGTTTGTTAGATCAGTTTTCCAGATTAAATTGATTTTATTCAAGGCGGCCAAGGATTTAGCTATGTGAATTTTACATCGCTTGAAAAAGATTCAACAGATTTTATTGATTCTTCTGAGATAGTTTGCATTGAGCTTTACTGATTGAAGCTTATGAATTCAGTATAAGAAGAATTGACATAGAGTCCATCGTTAGCAACATTTTCTAGATGTTGTAGGAGAACTGTGGCATTGGTAATGGTGTTTGCAGTGAAAGCTTGGTCATCTGCATAGTCAATATCGGTCAACTTTTTGCAGGATATCGATTTGAATGTCTTGGTGATAAAGTAAAACCTAGAGTAGGATGTTTGTTGAGTGAAGTTCTCAATACGCAGTCAAGCGTGATAACAAAGAGAAAGGGTACAAGGGTGTCAATTTGAAGGAACCCTGCTCCAACTTCGAAGAGCCTAGTGCTTCCTTTTAGGGGTCTAACCAAAGATTTGATATTTCTGTATAGTATCATTATGGCAGCTACTTTCTCAGGAGGGATTCCATATGTCAGAAGGATCTTCTCCTTTCCCCACACTATGTACAGAATCGAAGGCTTTAGAGAAGTCAGCAAAAATTAAGGTGATCTGTATATTCAACCGAGCAGGATTTTTCCAACGGTTGATCTGTTTTTTCGAAAGCCATTTTAATTTTTTCAGAGCACTTTATCTACTTCTACATTGTTTTCTGTTGAGAAGCATTCAGTTGTGAATTTTTGCTGCAATGGAAGTAAGTGTGATTCCTCTATAATTTTTGCCGGTCCTAGATTTCCTTTCTTCGGAGTATGCAACCTTCCTATCTGTCTACAACTTCTCCATTATATGTGGCGTTTCAGAGTTGAAGCCGAATATCATTGAAATTCTGGGTCTTCGAAACATCCGGAGGAATGTTATGAAGTCCAGCAGCTTTCCAGTTTATGATGTCTTTTTTTTTAACGCCACTTTAAGTTCTGCATCTGCAAAGTTTCCAGGCTTAATATCAAGAGGATGTTCAACGATTTGCTCAACCGCAACATCTAAAATGTCAGGCACCATTCCCAAGAGATTTTTAAAATGGTCTTGCCATTTATTCACCCTTTCAACCTGACTATTGGAGAAATAATATTACAATCAGTAATTATAATAATGATAAAATGTCAAATCACACACACACACACACACACACACACACGTGTGTGTGTAATTTATATATATATATAGCAAAGTAACAAATCCGTTGGTATATAATCCAGTGGATCCTAGTGTTATATAAAATATTAAAACTGATCCACAAAAAGAGCTCAATGTATTACAGAGCAATATAATTAATAAACAATAAAATCCAAAATTACCTCATATGGGGAATAGCCTATTTTGGCAGACGAATATATCGGTCGTATGTTTTAGCAACCCCGGTGTTGACTGAGTTCATGTCAGAAATAGAAATTTAACCGTTAAATCTAAAAGAAAAAAATTAAAATAAATGATAAAAAAAACGGACGAAAAACTAATACAGAATTTATTTCAATGTTTCAGTCAGCCGAAAGGCAAGAGACAGGGATCAGAAGAGGGTGGAAGGTATTTGTCGTAAAGGGAAGACGATTTATAAAATTAAACCTGAATATTAACATTATGAAATTAATTTGGGGTTATATGAAGAATAAAATATTAATTTAAAATTAAGAGGAATAAAAAGTGGTTTAAAAATAACTTTAAAATATATAGATAAAAGGGATTAATGGAAAGAGAGTTGGGGAGAGTAGTTCTTCATTTGAGCTTCTGCTTGAAAAATTCCGCAGCTACTACCATTGGCAGTGTTGGTATGTTACTCAGTCCACTAGCCTTTAAAGCACTCATGAATATTGAAGAAATTAGCTCAGAGTCATCATAGCTAGTCAAGTCAATGGATTCAACCAACGCTTTTATCCACTGGGCAATGTGTCCTTCTTACGGTTTCATGGTGTTCCTGCAGACGTAACACGAGGGGAAATAGAAAAATCATGCGTAGCTGACCACATATAGAGGGAAAAGGAAGATCATCTGTGGGATGAGGTTGAAATAATAGACAGAAAACTTCACTGGATAATACTAAAGCATAAGGAATCAGTTCATATGCTAGCCCACAAAAATCTCCTAAGACGGCCATGCATAGAAATGAATATAATATGCAAACTAATAATACGGAGTGCTAGAGAAAAGCAATAATAACAACAAAAATTGCAATATGAGCTCTGGTAAAAAATGATACTGAGACATTAGGATTGTAAGTCCCAAAAATGATATATTGATTCTAAAATTAAAAAAAAAAATGAAAAAATTAAGTTTTCCTGACGGCGAGATGTCCCGGTTCATGGTTGTCCGAGCAATGTAATAATAATGCCAATAAGTTCTTCCTTGTTAACTCGGGGATGTTATTGAAATTCTGTATATTAACTCGAAATAAGTTTAGTTATTAATTAAGTTAGAAAAGGCTTTCAGAACAGGTTAGTAAATTTAGCAATGCGCATAATTTATCTTGAATCTGGAATGAAATCTATGCTAAAAAGTAAATGCCCTATTCTTGATACCTCTGCCAAATTTTTCTAACTCACATTTTTCAAGAAATTAACTATTGTACCAAATAAGTTTACAAATCTGGCCAGGTAGTTTACTTTTGAAAGCCAACGGACTTGCGAATAGATAATAAATTTTATATGCTGTTCTTCGGTATCAATACAACACTTTCGAAAACCATGTGAGATTTTATTTTATTGACTATTTTAATAACTACTGTCAATGACTCATGAAGATCATGGATAATATTTCTGACAGCTAAATGATGACGATGCGCCACGTAAATCACGGCAAGAATAGAAGGACATATATTTTTAAAAGCTTACTAAACATAGAGCATCATGCTTTGCGCAAGATACCAAGTTTTCAAAGGGTACTTGGTTTTCGTCAAACCAAGATTTTGTGGCTTCAAAAATGGATAGTCCAGTGGTATCAGTTTCTAAAAGTTCCAAGAGCAACAACTCTTTACACAGTTTGCAGTAACCATCTATGTAATAAACAGATGTCATAAGAAATGCTCTGTTATCGCTTAACGTAGATTCGTCAATCTGAATTGAGAATTTAGTGCTTTTTAAATTTTTTAACTAGTCGGCGTTACGCATCTGTTGACATTTCATCAATTCTTCTCCGGTTTGAATCATTACTCAGTGGCAATGTTTTTAAGACATTTGTCGAATCTTGCTACAACACTCTTTTCCTGAGAATTTCTAAGGAAAGCTAAACATTTTCAGCAACTCTATGTGCACTTCCAGTTTTTGCAATTACTTATGCTATCTCATAAGATGCAATCAAGCAACTTTCATTTGTTTCTGTAGTTTTTTCAAATAAGATGAAAGAGTATTTTGTTGATTAAAGTTTTTCTTTAAATTTTCAAAATAAGCAATAGGTTTGCTCACTTTGTCAGGATGTTTTCTTTTTAAATGCTCTAAAAATCATGACGGTTCCATCGCTTCATTAGAAAATGAGCTGTTTTAAGTAAGGTACATAGGTTGCCTTTGATGAAACGGGCTACAACACCATAAGCCAAATACTTCTCTACATACTGTTTACATTTGGTACTCATGATTAATGAAAAAAGCGCTAAAAGTATATTAACCAAGACAACCAAGAACCGGGCAACTCACGTTGGAAAAACTTAAAATCATTTTTTTTTAAATTCTAGAATCAATGTAAACATAATGATTATAATTTTTTTTCAAATTAATGCAAATAAATAGGTACCTTCAGTAAATTTTTCGATACCTAAGGTTTAAAGTGAATTTTTAAAAATGAAAAAGCATTCTTAAAGATTTTATTTTAGTTTTATTTGAAACCTAAAGGATTAAATTTATTATTTCCAGTAAGTAAAATATTCTGGTGTATTTTAGATAGAAATTATATAGATTGGAATGTCAAATATATGCTCAATTTAAAAAAAAATGTCTTAAAAGCGGCCATTTTCTTAAATCTTAAGAAATTTGTAAACAAAAAAAATTTCGATTTTTAAAATTCTTCCTAAAATGAATTATATATTTCTGACACGTTATTTGAGTAAAATTAGAAAATTTCAAGTTAAATTAATCTGATTTGAAACAAACTTTATTTACTCATAGCATAAAAAAATTGTATCCAAACATTTCTTAACGATGTATCTGATTTTTTCATGTCTTTATTAACGTTATCGATATTATTGAGAATGATGATTTGTTTTATTTTGGTGATGACAACTACTATGAATGACCAAAATTTATATAATTTTACGAAATGAAAGCGAACAAATTTTTTTGGTTTTTAACTAGTAATTTTTAAATATTAAACATTTTTCAGCAATTATGTAATATTTATTTTTTATTTAATA
The DNA here is from genome assembly GCA_963932145.1 of Acanthosepion lycidas. Lineage (NCBI taxonomy): Eukaryota > Metazoa > Mollusca > Cephalopoda > Sepiida > Sepiidae > Acanthosepion > Acanthosepion lycidas. The sequence continues at coordinate 32,881,053 of OZ010594.1, read as the reverse complement.
CTTTTTTTTTAGTCTGGATTTCGTTTCTTAGGTTCTTAATCTTTTTATCTTATTTAACAACTTACTAATTTAAATAAAAAAATTACTAGAAATTTTGAAAGGACTTTTTGTAAACACGTTAACGATGTGAAACAGAACTAGATATTGAAGGGAAATAATTGCAGTGCCTCAGACGACAATCAGATCACGTGAGCTTTTTAAGGATTATGTCATGTATAGATTTCCCATAGATAAAAATTAGGAACATTTTTTCACTAAAAATTATTTTAAAAATTATTTTAAATATATTCGAGTTCAAACGACTGATATGAGCTTTACAAATTTCGATTCGTAAATTTACTTTTCTCTAACCATATCACTAAATCGGATGTTTAAAAGCAATGAAGAATTTTAAACGATTTTTGAAATATTGATATTATAAATAAATAAAATTTTTAAAAAATAAAAAAAAATTCTAATAATATACATTATTCATCGAAAAAGTTTTATTTGTTCAGACAATGATGTCCTTAATATAACTTATTTACAAAACCAAGTAAAAGCTTTTCTAATTAAATAATTTTAATAGTTTTAAACTCTTAAATATTTAATTTCTCGAAATTTCATGAAAATATGTAAAGGGGTGGAAACATGTAAAAAAAAAAAAAATTTATCAAGATTTTATAAAAAAAAAAATTTTTCCAAAAAATTTCATTTATTTACGAGTATTTCCTGAAAGTTTCATTAAAGTCCAACAATTATTTGAATTTTACAAGAATTTCCAATTCAATGTGTGTTTTCCTCGGGAAAAGCGCGAAATAAAACAAATCTTTTTTCTCTCTTCGACCGCTGTCTTAAAAAAAAGAAAACAAGATTTTTAACCAAAATTTTGAAATTTCAAAAAATAAGAAAAAATACTTTTGTCTTTCCTCTTAATAATAACATAAACATTTTGATAACAAAACTTTGTTTTCGTTGAGTTGTTGGCCTTTTTTCATCATCCTATGCTGCTTTTTTACGCGACCTAGTGGAGGTACCTAAAATAAAATGATTAAATTTATTTTTTAATTTTTAAAATTAATATAAATAAAATGATTAAAAATACATTTTTTAATTTTTAAAATTTATATAAATAAAAAGATTAAAAAATTACTTTCATAAATTTTGCTTGACTTTTTTTTTATAAAAATTATAGTAATTTATTAATTTAATTAAGTTAAAATCAAAAAATACAAATTTCAAAAAGTTGTCCCCAGGGCGAATTACACTGGTGCTGGGTTATCCTGGTGCCGATTTGGTGGTGTCGAGTTGTACTCTTTTGAAAAATATAACACAGAAACAATATTTTCAACTCAAAGTTATTGTCACTGACACTTGATCTATTAGGTTGGTGCAAAAATAAGGTCGTTTTCTCACATATGTTACTATGTGAGAAAACGACATTATTTTTGCACCAACCTAATAATGATTAATATTATCACAGTGACTATAGCAACATAAAAATTGGACATCATCCACTTCTCACAATTACTGTTCAAACACTGCAGTGCAATGCGCAAGTGAATGAGTGATAGCAGACGACACTTGCTAGCAGATACAGAACAATCATTAGTTGATTTAATGATGTGTAATTGTTTTGCAAAAAAAGTATTTCTGCCAGACGCAGTATGATGAGCTATCATTAAAAATAATCTATTTTGTCCTTAAAGGATTAAAGACTTAATTTCCTTACGGATGAGAAAGAATAAATTTAGAAACATTTATTAAAGCATAAATCTTATTAACGAATGTCTCCATTTAAGATGAAAGAAAAGAACCTGTTTTTGAAATCTTATCGCTCCCGACTCAGAGAAAAAATCGCCCCCCTCCTGAAAGGCGATATCTACCCCGTTAAGAATGCTTGATTTATATAGTCAGTATTTTGGGTTCCTACAGGAAGTTGGTGATCATAGCTCTCCACAATTTCCTGCCCTTTATAGCCCTTAATGAGTTTTATCCTTGCTCACGAGTTAGGTCTATGGTATTCTCAGTGTCCTTCTGTAGAAACTTATTTCTGTTGCTTCAGGTGTCTTTTCATCTGTGAGGAGATTGTTCAGCATTCACAGTCATATAGAAGGACTGATATTAGATAACAGTTCAGTACTCTTTTCCATATTTCTAACAGAATTTATCTTTCTTAATACTTTGCTTAGATTTTGGAAGACATCTTTCGCTATCCTAATGTACCTCCGGATTTTAATATTGCACTTTCGTCCTACTGTTGCTCATTTAAAGAAATATTTGTCATGAGAAATCAAAACGTCGCGTCGTGGAACCAAATATCAAATATTCTGGACTTTAAATTAAAGATCAAATATGAATCTGAATCTTTATCTTATCTTATCTTATCTTATATATATATATATATATATATATATATATATATATATATATATATATATACATATATATATATATATATATATATATATATATATATATATATATATATGATAAAAAAAACTTAAACACTAATATATGTAGGTGTAATTATTTGTATATTATATGCGCGGTACTTATTAGAAAGCGCTTAGTATCAGAGATAGAGATAAGATATTGAATCAGATATATGTATATGTGTATATATGTGTGTGTATGTATATGTATGTGTGTATTTGTGTGGATATGTGGATATATGTGTATATGTGTACATGGGTATATGTATGTGTGTATGTAGGTACACGCCTATGTGTATGTATATACGTGTATAAGTTATTGTGTATGTGTGTATTTGCATGTGTTTTGAACATAAAAGTATAGGTCCTTGCTAGATTAGATAATCGTCATATTTATTCTTTATATGTTTATATTTGATTTGTAACCTGTAGTCGATATTATTTTTGTCAAATTTTCTCAATTACACAGCGACCCTTTCAATTTTAATTTCACCCGCCCCATCTTTCTCCCCCACCACTTCTTTCCTTACCTCTCCCTCCTTCTTTCTTATTCTGATCTTTAACATTAGATCGTCCATGGTGTGTGTATGTCACCACGAAATGTATCTTTAATGTATTAGACATCCGACAACATTCATTTTCCCCCTTCCACTCACACCTAGTTTTAAAAAACCCTCTCTGTTAAGTTTTAATCTCCCAAATTCTCTCGTATGTTACCCCTCTCTTTAGAACTAACATTTGTCCGACACTCTCATACTTACACTCTCTCTAAATTCTATTTTTATTTCCGGAGTTGTTCTTTTCCGTTTTCTTTTTGAATTTGTAGGTCTGATGAATTGGATCGTATTTACGATTCCAATGGAATAAATTATGACCATGGAATATTAGTGTTTAAGCCATTTTATTATATCCTTACTCTGTCCTGGACATTGAGTTCTACCTGGATTCTATCCTCTCGGAATTTTTTTATTAAAAAAATATGTATGTGTGTATATGCACCTGTGGATTTTGCATATATATGTATATTTACCACTAATATTATATATATATATATATATATATATATATATATATATATATATATATATATATATATATATATATATATATATATACTACAGTTCAAAAGTTTGAAGCCACCCCCAGAAACAGGCGTGAACTTGATAGAAGAGTGAAAAAAGAGCTCTTAGAGTCATTAAAAAGAGAATGGAATCAATTATCAAACTTATACTTTGAGAAACTTTTGCAACAAATCCAAAAATCTCTGCTGTAATAATAAGGCAAAAGGAGGATATTTTGACGAGGATAAAATTTAATCATTAAATGTTTTTTTTTTCTTTTTATCATAATAAAATTTCCAATAAAAAATCATGCCCCACTTTTTTAACCATGTATAATAAGTATAATAATTTTCTCTTATTTAAAGTACATAACAATTATTTTTTAGGCCAATTTATTAACAGGGGTGGCCTCAAACTTTTGGATTGTAGTGTGTGTGTATATATATATATATATATATATATATATATATGAGAAAAATGATATATAAATTTTTATATATCAAAAGAATTTTAGAAAAGTCTATGATAAAGTGAAAAAATATTTTTCTCGTGACGGGTTTCGTTCATTGAAGGAATTTAAATAAACTATATAAAGACAAAAGGGAAATTTTCACAAATCAACACACTCAATGCATTAGTTATGAGATTGGCAATATACGACTTGATCGTTCCTTCAGTGTTCCAGTATTTTGTTCTAACTCTATCTCTTCTTTTTAGAGTTGGCAAATTTCTGGCAACATGGAATCTGTTAAAATTCTTTTCAATTCTGGTTTTGCCAGTTTGTTTCTCTCCCTGATTCGTGTGAGATCGGGTAATAACTTTTTGGAATGTAAAGGTAATGTGCTTCTTATTTTCCTTCCCATAATTAATTATGTGGGACTGATTCCTGTGGCATGAATTGGCGTAATCCGGTATACCATTAATGTGTCTGATTTTTCCAAAATTCTCTTAGTTATTTTAAAAGCGCTTTCCGCACCTGCATGAGGGTAATGTGGACTTGATGTTATGTGTTTCAATCCATAATTCTCTGCAAAATCTTTGAAAGCGTAACTTGAGAATTGTTTCCCATTATTACTGACAAGTTCAATAGGAATTCCCCAACGCGAGAAGAAATTTTTCAACTTCCCTATAACGCATTCGCTTGTCATTGGATTAAGCTTTGCTCTTTCTATATATCTTGAGAAATAATCCATTGCGGCAATATATTGGTGTTCTAGGTTTTACAGGTATGATAATTCTGTCTTGAAACCATAGTAAATTTTTATGAACTGACAATTTATTTCGACTTGAAAAATGTTGCCCTATGCCTTCTTTTAATCTTCCTTCTTTGCGTGCCAATCAATTTAGCGTGACATGTGTATTATTTCCTGTAATACAATGTCCTGTTGCGTAGTTATTTTTATTTCATTTATTTTCTCATCCGATGCTGGTTTAGTTCTTGCCACACAGTCTGTGTATACGCTAACATCTTTACTAGTATTACTATTAGTGTCGGATAAAGGACTTCTTGATAGTATATCAGATACAACTAGTGCTTTCTTTCGTCTCATCAGAAGTCTTTGACATATTAGTGGGCTATTGTACATATCGTGCATGTTTATTAACGGTATAAGTGATTTATTATCCTTTAACAGTTTAAAGGATACAAGTCCTGTGACACATCTGCCAAACTCCTCACATGCTCATAAAAAGCGTAAACGCTCTTTCTCAAGTTGTGCGTATTTCCACTAAGCGCTATTGAGTGTACGTGAGGCAAATGTTATTATTTATAAATTTCAATCTATTTCTTGAAATAGAGCTGCTCCGAGACCATAACTGCTAGCGTCAGCTCTAACTACTGTAGGTCCAGTTGGATCATTAGTATTAGGTTGGTGCAAAAATAATATCGTTTTTTGACGTATTTTTTAACGTCAAAAAACGATATTATTTTTACACCAACCTAATAGGATAGAATTGATGCTTGAGTTAGTAATTACTTTATTCTTTTAAAAGAATTCTATTGTAGGTAATCCCCTACAAATACAGTATCCTTTTTTCAATAATTCCGTCATTGGTTGCATTGTTTTTGACAAGTTCGGTATGAATTTGCCTAAATATCTGACCATGCCGATTATACAACGAATTTCATTTAAATTTGTAGGTGCCGGCAACTCCTAAAAGGCTTATAGTCTTTCCTTGCTGAGTTGAATTTCGTCTCCAGATTTTGTGTCCAAAATATTAAAGTTGTGTTCTTTTGATTTCCCACTTTTCTTTATTAAGCTTACAAGCTTAATAAAGAAAAGAATTTAGTTAAGAACAGTTTTTAATCTTTCATCGTGTTCTTCTATACTTGAATATTTTTCGATAATTCTAACATCTTTCTTTGAAAGATTTCTAGAGCTGATGTTATACTGAAAGGTAATTTTTGAAGTGTATCTTCAAAAATGAGTAATGAAAGTTGTGAGTAGATAGCTTTCTTTACTTAACGGAATTTGGTAGAATTCAGTGGTAGCATCCAATTTAAAAAAAAAAAAAAGTAGCTCCCTTTATTTTAGGTGAAATATCATCTAAATTTGGTAACATGTAATGTTCCCTTTTCAAAGCTAGATTCAGCTTCTTCAAATCTACACATATTTGTTCTTTTCCGTTTCTTTTTATTACGGGTGTTATAAGCGCACACTAATCAGTTGGTTCTGTAAAGATTTCAACAATTCCCTCGTTTTCCAGTCTATTCAATTCTTTTTTCACGTTTGGTAAAATAGGGAATGGGACTCTCCTAGTTGGTGTTTTAAATTTCAACGCTGTTTTACAATTTTTTCAATTTTTATACCACGTGTCATTTAAATTTGTTTCTGTCAACTCACCGAGGAAATATTTCTTTTCTTCATCGTCTGTATCGTATTAGTTTAGTTCTTCAGGCTGCAGCGATTCGTTTTCCCGCATTTCTTGCAGTGTTACCCTTTCACTGGACAGTTTTTAAAATCATGCTTTTATTATATCTACGGCAGTTGGTGTTGCTGTTTCTAGATTTTCTTTTTACTCTAGGTCTTTTATTCGTCTACATTTTTCTCTTGTGTTTCTTCCATTTGAGATTTTATTTGCTCCTAGCCATCTTTGTAGGTAGCTTTCTCGAGTTTCAAATCAGCAGTTAATTATAATCTCTCGGATTATTCTGTAGCCCTATCACAAGACAGTCTCTGATTTGGTCATTTTTCTTTGTAAACTCACTCGCTTCTGCCAATTCGTGCAATGTGCGAATATAGGTTTGCATTGGTTTTCCTACTAATTGAACTCCAAGATAAACTTTTGCCCTTTCCTGAATTATATTTCTTTTAGGCAACAAATAGGCATTGAATTTTTCCAAAACTGAGTCGTATACATTTGCGTCTTCTCGTCGTGAGAAAATCTCCGGAATATGTTTTTGGATTCGTTTCCCATGCAATATATTAATGTACTGACTTGAATTTTGTTGTCTTCCTCACAGAGTTTCAATGCTTCTTGAAATCTATGCGACAATTTATACCAATTTCCCGGATTTGTAAAATCAAATGGCTCTGGTGTAGTTAATTTGAACATTTTTTTCTTTTTAATAATTTTTGTTCTTTCGAATTGGGTCTTGTTCTTCAAGAAAATATTTTCTTTTAGAAAGAATCCCTTTAAGCCCAGTGGAACATGGTGTCAGAGAGTGGAAAGATATATTATATGAGACTGGCCACTGAAAAGTCGAAGCAACATAAAGACGACACGAGGCGTGGCAAGCTCAACAACGTATTTATTCAAACAGCTCGCTGAATCCGTCTTGAATCCAGCATTACCTAATGAGACCATCCTCATAACCATAATCAACATTGCTCACCGTAATGAGTCTAAGCATAATTTCCATTTAAATAAATGCTACTTTAATTAAAAGGGAAAGCAGTTTACTAAGACGAAAGTGGATAGAAAATGCTTTAATTGCTAGATTTTCCACAGTAAAATTACATCTAAGTTCTTACAACATTTCACCTTTCTTGACAGATCTTCTATTATCCCAATGTGGGACATTTAACAAAAAAAAGTGAAAACATGAACAAAAAGAAAAATAAACTGAACGAAATCAACTAGACTATATGCCCAAACATACTTAAAAAATTTAAATTTAAATTTAAAATGCCCGCTCTCTTCATGCGTATGTACATCAATGTAAAATCACTTTAGTTAAACTTTCTATAGTGTAGAATATTTTCTCTTGAAACTTTCTTCAGCTATATTTGCACTTTGCTAAAGCAATTTAAATTCTTTTATAACTACTAATGAATTCTCTATTCCAAGCCAGCACCATCTTTGTCGAACGAATTCTACGTTACATATGCATGGCCTTGGTTTTTATATTCGGGAAAATCTCCCAATTGTAAGGGAATTGTCTCTTGAGTGCTCAGATTATTCTTTTATATACTTTCGACTTCTCTCAACTATAATATATTGAACAAAATTTCTGGTAATATAGAAATGTCTCGCTTTCTCTACATTCGTCTGCAAACATTTTTGTGATGGTGATTTTAATGCTCATTACATCAAGTATCTTAAAAATTTTAATGTTACTGATGTGGGGCCAAAGTCGGGACCACAGAAGGAAAACACGGAACACGGATTAGATGTAAGAAAGATATATTAACAACAAGTTACAGAGATAGTGTAAGCGGAGCTTACTATATGTTAGTGTCCAATACTGGTAGTCGTACGCGGCTCTCTGTGTCTCTGTCTAGAGTGTTGTGTCGCATACTTAATATAGACCTGGAAGAGTCTATTGTCTAGGTAGTTCCGGTCTCACAATGCCCCACTTCCAAGAGTTTTCTTTTTGAAAAGGAGAGAAAAAATAAAACTGTTAATACTTTTTCCTCTTGGGATTTACGTCGAGCGGTTGAGTAAATTTCCTTTTCCTTCCTGAGCGTCGCTCTTCAGGAGAGACTTGGGGCATGTCGAGATCGAAGTGATCGAAAATTACGTCGATCGGCTCTTCACAGTTATTTTGTTGTATAGACTGGCAGACCTTTTTTAGAACCAAAAATTGTAATTAGAAATTTATGGTCCGTCTGCAGTATGAATCATCTACCATGTAGAAACTTTTGTCACAGCGATTATTAACCCTAGAGCCTTTTTCTCTATTTGGAAATATTGTTTCTCAGGTGGAAGTAGAGATCTTGATGCGTGAGCCACAGCTTTTCGCGAACCATCTGGCAGTTTATGCAGAATGCAAGCACCAATGCCGTACGAGCTTGCATCACTTGCGACTATGATGTCGAGACTAGGGTCGTAATGGGTGAGGGAGAGGTCCGAAGTAAGAGTTTTCTTGATCTTCTCGAATGCGTCTTCGCATTCCGGGGTCCATGACCATGGTTTGTCTTTTTTTAAGAGTTGGTTGAGAGGCCCTCTCAAATTTTACATGTTCTTAATGAACCCTTGGTAAAAATTAGCTAGGCCGAGGAAGCTTTGTAACGCTTGAACGTTATCTGGGGCCGGCATGTTTCTGATCGCATTGGCTCTCTCTGGATCCGGCCGACGACCGTCTTTATTTATGATGCGCCCTAAGTATTTAATCTCTGGTAAGAAAAAGTCACACTTTGCCTCCTTAACCTTAAATCCGTATTCTTGTATCTTTTCGAATACGTTTATTATATGGTTCCGGTGCTCTGCTGTAGTTTTACTAGTAACTAGTATATCATCCAAATAGGCTGTTGCGTAGTCAAGGTCGCCCAGCATGGCGTCCATGACCTGCTGGAAAATTGCAGGCGCAACCTTTACTCCAAAAGCCAGCCTGTTGTATTTGAACAACCCTCTATGGATGTTTATGCAGAGCAATTTGGAACTTTCTTCTTCCACCTCTATCTGAATGTATGCGTCCGAGAGGTCGATTTTAGAAAAAAAAAATTTCTTCAGGGCTTGGGAGAGGATAGTGGTGATCTTGCAAGGCATCGTTTAACCCTGTGGAAAAATCTGTGCATACTCGTATTTGATTGGACTTCTTTTTTACATAGACCGTAGGTGCTACCCACTCGCTGAAAACTGTTTTTGACAAAATACCTGCTTATTCGAGTCTATCTAACTCTTTATTGATTTGCTCTAGAGCAGCGAAAGGGACATTCCGTTTCTTTTTGAATACCGGTTGTGCACCGTCCTTCACCTTGAACTTAGCTTTCATTTTAGTACATTTCCCAAGGCCGCCAGAAAGTTCCTTTTTGAGATTTACCAAATTGGACGTTGTACTTTGTATCTTGCGACAAAATGTACTCATTGGGCAATCCCAAAGACTGAATTTTTCTATCCAATCAGTTCCAAATAAGTTATCTGAAGTTTTCAATACATAGGCTTTGAGCTTTTTGGTAACTCCATTTAGTGTTACTGTAATAGTAGACGTACCTTTTTTACTGGGCCATTGTTCACAGTCTACGTTGAAAATATCTTCGTAGCGCCTGTAAAAAGCCTCGAACGTTTTGTCGTTCTCTGGTACGTATTCAAAGGTTTTCATTGAATTGTAGATTGTACTCTGGGAGAATATTGTATCTTTTTCAGAGTTTGAGCCTTTTAATGCATTTACGAGTAATTCTTTAAGTTGTTTCTGTTGTAGTTCAGCATTCTGAAGCATAATTTTTTGGAATTCCATTTGTTGTTTATGTAATTCCAAAAATAGTTGTTGTTGTCTTTCTTCTGATTTTTGTTGCTGATCCAAATTTACTTTTAGCATTTGGGCAATTACTTTTTGAAAATCTTCCATATTTAGACAGACAAAAATGCCAGCGATTTTTTTTTGCTTTGAAACCCGTGTAACAAGGGGAGGTACACAAAAAAATCTTGATAGGTTGTTTTTTTTTTACACACACACACAAAAAATATGGACAGACAATTAGTTAAACTAAACTAATTATGTGTTTAGCCTTTTTGCAATTACGTGGTTCCGTTAATTTTAACGTAATTGTATAAATTTTCACCACACTTATGAATTTTTTTTTTTAGAGGTACAAAAAAGAGAAAACTCACCTCAGCGAATTTGAGGGGAGAATAATTTTATGCACGAGTTTAACTCAGTTACATAAAAAAATTTTCGATAGTTTTTTTCGAAAACTTGAGTACAATGGTACTTCCGCTCTTGTGTTGTCAGTTTGTTTTACGAACAAACTGTTTTTTTTCTGTGTGGGTGTGTAAGAAATCGTTCTCGTAATGCTATTTGGACAGACTTTAATATTCCGTAGATGTCGAATCGCTAATTCGTCACTGATGTTTGGTATCGGAATATATATTTTTTTTTATATGTAGACGCTGGGTGTTGCGTTTAAATCGGTAATGTAGTAATACCAGCTTAATTTCTCGTTCAACACTGCTGTGGGAACGCGTGGAGTTTCTGTGTATTTTTCAAGTACTCTGTCGCTATTGATATGGTGAGAACGAAATTCTCGAATCTTTCTGTCGCCACTGATGTGGGACTGGCAAAGTATTGCGGTTTTCGACGTGAATGCGTTTCTCGAATTCTTCGTCGACACAGATGTGGAACTGGTAAGGTATTGAGGTTTCGCCGTGCGTGAGTTTCTCGAATCCTCGTCGCCACTGATTTGGGGTCAAAGTCGGGACCACAGAAGGAAAACACGGAACACGGATTAGATGTAAGAAAGATATATTAACAACAGGTTACAGAGATAGTGTACTGGTAGTCGTACGCGGCTCTCTGTGTCTCTGTCTAGAGTGTTGTGTCGCATACTTAATATAGACCTGGAAGAGTCTATTGTGTAGGTAGTTCCGGTCTCACAATAGTTACTGATATTGCTAGTATTCAGACTTTCAATTTTTCCGTTCCCCAGTCAAATAGTCAATCAAATATTGGATTTCCCTATTAGTTTCCCTAATAAATCTGATCAATATACTTATTTATTCTATTTGTTCTTACCTCTTCTCCTAATTCTTGTAGGGCATCACAACACTGTCATGTTGACAATTCGGATCACGCTGTAGTATCTGTTGATATTTCTTTTGAGTCGTCTGTTCGAAAAGAATCGTTACCAGCGTTCTGATTCATTTCGTGACTTTATTCGAGACGACCATTGGATTGATATTTTTAATCTTCCTATTGAGAATTGTATCCACGGAAGTTTATTACTGAGTTAAAACCGGCATTGATGCTTTTATCTTGTAAATACCAGGTTAAGCCACAACCTTCTTGGTTCACACAGGCCCGTTCAGCCGCTATAGGCAAGAGGAAATTATTTTCCAGGTCTGCCAACGTGATAAAAAAAGACGCCTATTTGTGTTTGCTCACAATAATTGTAAGCATGTCCTCAAATAGGCTAAGTCTTTGTTTGCTGATAGAATGAGTTACCATATAGCCTCTAACAAGTTTGGTTCTCGTAACTACTGTCGCCTTTGCAATATTTTTTTTTATAAGGGTAAGACTTCTGCCCCTCCTCTCTTCAATCAATTTCAGGTGTTATCATCTAAATAAACATTTTTTTTACTCGTAAATTTTCTTCAAATTCTACTCGTGACTCCTCTTATATTTAGAACTGAGTTCCTATTAAAAGCTATCCATGGTTTCTGAGATCAGCTGGAAACAATGCATGTGATTTGATAGTATCCCTGCCTTAAGAAATAAACTGGCTCCTGTTCTCTCTTTGCTTTCCTGCTTGTTGTAAATGCTTTTCTATAGTTCTAACCTTTAAGAACGCAGGTGAACCATCTGATACTTCTAGCTATTGGTCTTCTACCTCTTTTTAGCAAAGTATTACCTCGCAGAGTCAGTCTTCTATTAGACAAGCAATATGGCTTTCGCTTCTCTAGATCAACTGCTGATATGTTAACGATTATTGCTAATTGAGTTTAGATAAGAATAGTAAAGCCCGGGCTTTGGATATCTGAACGGCATTTGATATGCTGGGCTTCTTCGTAAGTTGAAAGTTTATGGTAATCCTGGGTTAATTTTTTTAACTGATTCAGTCTTTCTTATCAAATTGTGAAATGAAAATTATCTTGAATGGCCATTCTTTTAGATCTATTTGCATTTAATGCAAGTGTTTCCCAGCGGTCTATCCTTGGATCTCTGTTGTTCCTAATTTTCATTAATGTTCTTCTTGATCATGTTATTAGTTCTCAACTGGTATTCTAACTGATAACACATATATTTACTCCCGTCTTAATAGTAAATGTGACCGGTTCGATAAGATGAAATTGGCCACTGATCTCAAAAATGACCTACAATCTTGTTAACTGTGGCACGTAATGGCTTGTTAATTGTAACGCTTACAAGACAAAATTGATTTCTTTTAGTCGTCTGAGAGATTCTTTTCACCTTCCATGAGCATGACTGATGCCAACCTCCAGGAGACATTTTCGGACTAACATTTCCTGTTGACATGAAGTGGAAATAATATATTGAATGAGTTTCTAGGTATGAAGCTAGGAAAGTTGGCTCACTGTGTCGTGCTAGACGATGTCACTCGTCAGCATCTATCTTACAGATAAGTCTACCATTCAGTGCAACTTTGAATATTGCTGACGCATCTGGTTTGGTGTTCTTGCTATATATTTAGAGATTCTTGATAAAATCCAAAGAAGAATCTGCAAGGTTATGGGTCCTGACCTGGAATCTCGCCTTCAGTCATTTCCCCATCACCGTTATGTAGCTTTTCTCGATGGTACCTAGACTTTATGAATTTAATTATAGTAATTGCGGTAAGGTCTCATCATTTTACAGTTGAAATGGCTAGATGTAACCATAGAACTTATGGATACATTTAACCATATTTCTTCCTTCGCTAGTGGAACGCTCTTCTAGCATTTAGTTCCCAATCAATTTTGATGTTCAAAAATTTAAATGTAATGTCAATTGTTATCTTCTATCTTTTTAATTCCTTTTCTTTATTGTTCTCTCTCCTTAAGATTTTTCTCATATTCTGTAAGACTCAGTAACCCCGTGCGTCATAGTGGGTTTTTCAACTTGCTATGGGTAAAATGGTTAAAAAAAGTCTGAAAGGACGAAACACGTCATACGAAATCTTTTCCTTTTTGGTATAGTCTTTCTATATATATATATATATATATATATATATATATATATATATATATATATATATATATATATATATATATTGCATTAATCTCCTTATATGGATGATTTAGAAATACACACACACATATATATATCGATACATACATTAATATATATATCGACAGATTGTGTTTTATAGCACTAAATACATCCTTACCATACATTCCAGCAATTTAACAGTGTATACGTCTGTTTATCATATCATCAATATAGTTAAATTGTTTTATGTACAATTCATGAGGTCGTTGTAGTTTTACTTGGTTAACTTCGTATTATTTACAACCAATCAAAAGGTCGGCGTTTGGATTTCGGACAATTTTGAGACGCAGTTTACTGAGCTTCTCGAAACAGTCAATCACTATTCGTTGTAATTCTATCTGCGAGAGAGTAGTAAGAGTGATAAATGATACGTCAGCAGATCAAGTAAACTTTTCAGCGAGTTAAGAAAAAGAAGTCACTGGCTTTTCAATGAACTCTGGAATAACATGCAAACACCTAAAAATATAATATTGAATATGCTTGTCTGAAACAACAACAAAAAACAAACCCAGACTAAGCTTTCTTTAATAATACAAATTCAACTGACTCTTTACAATTATAATTCTACGAAGCAATACCAACTTCTGAAAGTTTTCCACAAACGTCAATCAATTCTTTCTATTCCTCAAGTTGTCGCTCTCACCATTATGTTTACCTTCCAACTTCCAAACATTAATTTCGCTACCAAGATCTTCTATAACTTCTGCTACTACTGTGAGTTGCTACTTTTTATAAACATTTTTCTTTAGCTTAATTTCTTTAGGTCTTCAAAAAATATTTTGAGCACCCGCTACACCCATCTTCCATTTTAGATTGTAAATTATTATAAATAAACAATTTAATTAAGTTTCAATTTCACACTCTCCTTTTTTTTATATTTTTTGTATATGGGAAAATCCTCATAGAATATCATTTCATACGAATTTATTTTATTTTTATAAGAATTAGTAGCAATTACTCGAGCGTATATTGCAAAAGCTTGATCTAGTCATAGCGTGAATAAAGTTTTATATAGAACGACAGATCCGACAAATTAGAAGTGGCAACTGCTCTGGAAAAACCTTCAATCAATTGTTAACTGGAACAAGGAATGGTTTGTAAATTTGGGCATCTCCAAAACAAAAATGCCTTCATTTAATCACTACAGAGAACCATTATATTTTTGTCTGCTATCAGCGTGACTGAAGCTAAATTCCAGGAGAGAAACATTTTACGCCTTCTGGACTCACCCTTTCCATTGACACGAAATAGAGTGATTATATTGAATCAATTGCTAGGTCTACTGCAAGTAAATTTGGTTCGCTGTGTCGTGCCAGACAATTCTCATCAAAATCACTTTTGTACATTTACAAATCTATCATTTGTTCGTGCATTGAATATTGCTGCCATATCCATGTATGATTCTCCTACTACTTATCTTGAAATGATTCACACCTGCGAAACGGACATCATGTGGTTTTACTATGTCTATTCTATAAATGTTTTTATGATATTTTTTTCTGATTAACGGTTCTCATTAGTTCTTCGTGTGCATAAATTTATATGTGCTCCTAGATTGCCAAATAGGTTACACAGTTTTACTGTTGAACTAGCTAGATGCAAGCGTCACTTCTATTCCAATAGTTTCTTTTCTCGCACTTACCGCCTGTGGAACTCCCTTCCGATTTCGTATTTCCCTGTCACTTACAATCATCAAAAGTGTAAATGCAACGTCAATCGCCATCTTCTGTCTTCCTGAATCCTGTTCCTTTGTCCTCTTCTAAATTTTTTGTGATCTTTCACTCCCTGTAAATCTCCTGCGTCTTAGTGCCATTATCGCCTTGCTTGGGGTGAAACGATTAAAAAAAGCTTCCTAATATCTGTTCCCGCAAGTATACATAATTTTTTCATTTTTTCGGGATAATCCCATTTTGCGCGTGCTCAACCATCGTAGAGTGTTGCTATATTGCCGACTGCCAGGTGGCAAAATACCAAAAATAAGTGTGTCGCGATTAGGGGAAATATTAAATATTTCCTCCACTCGCGAAAGTGGTTGTGCACATTGCCATAACCCAAGCTCGAAAATGAATCCTGACACCGGAGAAAATATACAATGCATTGACAAACATGATTTCTTATATAGATCTCGCTTTCAAAATTTCTATTGTTAGCAATAAGCTATCAAAAATATCGCGGGACTTAAGTTCTATATTTCAACGTCTCTAATTTATAATGTCATACTTATTCGTTTCATAACACCATTCACGACTGTAGTGAATTCGATATTGTCTTTGTATTAAATTTAATAACAAACGTATATGTCGTAGAGAAAAATTTCACAAATTCATTTACGTTTTTTTTTTCTCAGTCCTTCAGGAGTGGGTAAATGGAGTTATTATTTTGCACTGACTACATCTGAAACTAACCACGAACATTTTGAGTCTTCAAATTTGAGTAATGTTTATTTTATGTTTTCTCCACTCACTACTAACTTGAAAAAAATCAAGGTAAGAGGTTACTTTGTATTTAAAAATGTTTCAAACTTTAACTAAGGCAAAACTTATAGATGTATGAAATCTTTTGTCGGATTGTTGGTAATTAAACCGTTTCCCTTACTCCAAATTATTACGTGTGAGGTGCGGGTGTCTAGCAACCTTGTAGAATAAAATCTATCAAAGGAAGGAAGAATTTGAGTCAACGGTCAGCTAATTAGAGAATGGTTTTTTCTGTAAAATACCTAAAAGAAGACATCTAGAAATCACTCCCCTATCAGTTCCCAAATCATTTATGGCGATCGACAATGTTATTAGAGATAACGGCGTGAACTGGGTCAAATGCATTGGGATTAATTCTTGCTTGGTAAGGAAGGACATGGATCCGAGAATCATCCAAATCTCACACAAGGAATAATGTCATGAATGGACTCAGACTCCTTGGAACTGATTCCTCGCCTGGTAATGAAAGGCATGAGCGATAAGTCTTAGCGTACCATTATTTAGTGACTATTTGCATCAAATAGTTTTAACAATATGGAACGTCAGGATACTAAATCAGTATGAGCAGGAAATAAATTGGCTGAGCGTTGCTATTTTAAAACTAGTATGCAAAACTAGGGGGAAAATAATGGAGATTTCAGTTACAGATATAGTGTTATATATACAGGCGGAGAGAAAAAAAGAGAGAGGGTAGTAAAACAAGAAATGTGTTCTTGTATACTCTCAATTATCTGATTATAGGATTCTTATAGTAAAACTGAAATGTATCCATTGTAGTTGTATATGCACCATATTCGAAGTACGGAAGTACGGAATATATTGAAATGTTTTACTGCACACTGGAAAATGCCAAAGTTCAATTGAAACCACAGGAAATTACAATCATCATAGGAGTTCTAAATGCCAAAGTAGGGAAGGAGCGAGACGTTGAAATAGTTGGCAAATTCAGACTAGGAACCAGTCATATACACGAGGAAAATGGGGGCAATGGTTCACAACAAACGATCCGTTAATAGATATAAACTCGTTTCAAAGTCATCCAAGACATTTATGGGCATGGGGAAGCCAAGGAAGAGAATCAAAGAACCAAATCGACTATATAACGATCAATAATAGATTAAAGAATGCAGTTTTATATTGTGAAATATACCTAAGTGCTAATTACGTGAATGACCACTTTCCAGTAATGGCACGTGATTGTACTATCCAATCAAATTCCAGAAACCACATATTTAATTTTGGATCCTATTGTTTACTGATTTATACAAAAGTTCCTGTTTTAGTGATTCGGTTCCTATTTATGTGTGGGTGTTGCTTACGTTTTTGTACTTCACCTATAAGTTGTAAAATGTAGGATTTTATATATTATAGCATATACAATCATCTAAATGAAAATGGATATTCCAAATCGAAGACATTAAGAAGCTTTTATCATACCAGCAAACTAAATAACCCCAAAGAAAATTTGACAAAAAAAGAAAAAGAAAAAAAGAATGGATGACAAATGAAATTGTTGACATAATGAAAATGATGAAGCAAATATGCTACAGAATATACGGTATTACACAACAAAATTAGAAACAAATACAAGCAGGCAAAAACACAATGCTGCAATGAAAAGTGTGCAGAAGTAGAAAGAATGAGTATCAGAGATGAGGCAAATATGCATAAAAGAAATAACATTAATTAACCTCCTTCAATACAGAGATGTTACTTTTGTTTTGAATAAAACGGGCGAAACTTTCAAACCAAAGAACACTGTCAAATAGTCCAGCTACTTTGTCACGTGGATGCTATTTCTGTTTACAGACAAAATGGTGAAGCTGTCAGACTAAAGAACACTGTCCCAGCAGTCGTGTTTTGTGGGTACAGGGATGTTACTTTTGTTTAGAGTAAAGAGAGCGATGTTTTCAGCCAAAACAGCATTTTCATGTAAGTAAACATTTTCAACACAGAGATGTTACTTTTGTCTTCAGTAAACCGGGCGAAACTTTTTAACCAAAGAACACTGACAAATAGTCCAGCTATTTTATGACATGGATGCTATCTCTTTTTAGAGACAAAATGCTGAAGCTTTCTGCCTAAAGAACACTGTCCCAGCAGTCGTGTTTTCTGGGTACAGTGGACGTTACTTTTGTTTAGACTAAAGAGGGCGATGTTTTCATTCCAAAGAACTTTTTTAATGTAATTATTTTTCTTCCACGCAGAGATGTTACTTTTGTTTAGAATTAAAAGGGTGAAACTTTCAAGGAATAAAGCACATTCCCAATAGTTGAGCTTCTTGAGCACAGGTATGTTATTTTTGTTTAGCGTAAAAAGTACGAAGATTTCAGCCCAAAGGACCCGCCCCAGCACTCGAGCTTCATGTGCACAAGCATGTTACTTCTGTTTAGAGTAAAAAGAAGGTTCCAGCAAAAAGGAAACTGTCCCAGTAGTCGATTTACTTGAGCACAGGTATGTTACTTTTGTTTATAGTAAAAAGAACGAAGATTTTCCAGTAGTCGAGCTTGTTGGAAATAGGGATGTTAATTCTGTTTAGAGTAGAAAGGACATGACAAATTTTTGTATTGTAAAGAAAGAAACGTAATAATAAATTACCTTACGTTGTTTTGGTTATATAAGAATGTATGAACACCGATAACATTTTTGCGTCACGGATTATCCAGTTCATTATGTGATACTGAATCCATGTAGTGGTCAGTGTTAATATTAAGCTGAAGCGGTTAAAATGGAAGTATAAACTGGAAGATATATATATATATATATATATATATATATATATATATATATATATATATATATATATATATATATATATATGGTAACGGGAAGTGAAAACAAACTATAACGATTGTCTCGTCCCTACAAACTGGAATGATGCACCAAGAATTTATTTTTTTTATCTATCGAGAATCTGACATGCGGGTGAAACGAACTGATAAATGATTTTATCTCTTCCTTGAGAATTTAAGAAAATAAACATAGTTAACGTGGAGAGAGAATAGGTCTGAGTTATATACTCGCAGTAAAGTCCTGTCATCGGCGAGTAAGAGAATAGTTTGGTTTATATTTTCGCTGCATAGAGAAATGGAAATCATAGAATTAAAATTAATGACTAGGGTAAAACCCCGCCCTTTTGCCTACGCGCTTTAAAAATTACAAAGACAGTTATGCCTGCTCTGGGAAGTAAGCTAAAGACAAATGCTAAGCAAGATGATAAGAGTAAGAAAGAATTTAGCACTACTTGTATTGGATGTAAAGTGAAGCAAGTTGGAGTTGATGGGAGGAGCGATCCCTTTGACTACTCTCATTATACATCTTCCTTGAGAGTAGTCAAAGGGATCCAAATTTGGAAAGTAGATTAAGGAATAGGAGACAAAGGAACCCTTGTTGTGTTTAATGCAAAAGTTGGGGAATCACCGAATCCCCAGAACCTGTCTGCCTCATGCCGGTCTTGGGCCAGAATGTATATAAGGAGATAGCTTTGAGAGCTCGGGGACTTGCGTGATGAATTCCCACATAAACTGTCATCAGATCTCCTGATTCTGAAGAACTTTGAAACTAGCTCATCCAAAATTTTAGATGAGGCCTAGTGTCATTGATTCAGGAAGTGTTCATTTTTGTTGTACCAAGAACTATATAAACTAATTGGAGATTAAACCAGCGAATTTTTCGTTTTATTTTTCGTTGTGAAGGTATTTCTTCCCTTAATGTAAGAATATCGGACCAGTGCTTCTAATGCTACGACATTTCTCATAAATCAAGAACACAACGTGGGCAGATTTGGTGTGGATCGAAGTGGTCAGTAGGCCTGTGATTAAAACGTCGTCCTAAGACTCTGAGGAACCAAACCGCTAAACCTGATAACACCATCGGTCGTAGGTGGCGAGTAGAGGGGTTATAACCCCAGAGCCAAACTCTACTTTCTAAATTCTGTCCTTGTAACAATAATCTATTTATAAATAAATAAAAAGTGAAGTGTTAAGTGTATTTTTATTTTAAACATTGATGTGGTTATTACCAAAAATAGATAAACGAAAATTTTAAAAATATCCTTTTTCCTCGTTTTTGTTTAGTTTCTTCTTTTTTCCTCGTTCTTGTTTTGGTTCCTTAAAAGAAAAGGAGTTTGTTACGAATAAATATCCACTATACTCTAACATTTAAATATTATATTTTTTAAGTAATTATATTTTTTACATTTTCTGTAAACTAGTATTTAGTATGTAAGTGGCTTTTTTAAGTATTGGTAGACAGACATTGATTTATTAATCGAAGCCGAGAGTGCTGAAATATAAATCCTTATTTGCAAGTCTCGCAGAGTAGTCTTGCATCTTCGACAAAAATATTTACATACGCAAAGGTAAAGGTACACAGATACTTGCACACGTATAAATATTTGCACAAATACCCGTGTATATATTCATTCACTCCCACACACATTTGCTCACCTATTTTTTAAATCTATGTCTCTCATTCTGTCTTCCCCCCTCTCTCTCACTCTATAACACTCATAACATTTATTCTCGTGCCCAAAATGAGACAATTCTTGTTTATCAGCACACGTCTACAATTCTAATGTTTTATTTTACCTCATTGGTCAACCGAAATTTGCACACAAATATTAGAATAAATTTTTTTTAAAAAACTTCAAGGAACGATGATGAGTTTGATCAAATAGAATTTATTTTCAAAGTGTAATTTCGTTTTCAATTTGTATAATCCTATTGGTACGTCTATAATTACTACCGATACTTCCTTACGATAAATTAGGTCGAACTTCAACAGTAAACACTACTACTCCCATGACAACCTCTGCTACGGTTACTACAATAACTACTACTACAACGTCAACGTAAATATTGTTCCGGTTTCTTGTTCTTCTGTCCGTTTCTTTTCTTGCCTTAGTTTATTTTATTTAAGCTGATAAGCGTGGTTTCATGGTACATCGATATTCATCCCAGTTTTCGTGTTGACGTTTAAGGTTGAATGGATAATACCAATTTTCTTAGACGGATATCACCACAACCCATAAACGGGAGTATTGGCACAGCATAATATTTAGAAAAACATGACATTTTGTGTTGGATCAAATCAACAGCTTTTGTTTAACTCTTTTTTAATGTTTTACTTTTTATTTAAACAAATTCCTTTCACTCAGTTTTTTTTACCTTCTCATAGTTTTTTTATCCAGCTTTAAAATGGATATATGTTTTTTTATTGCTTGTATAAATGAACAAATTTGTAAATTGCAAAAACAAATTTAATATAAAAATAGAATTTTTAGTAATGGATAGTAAATTTGTCTCATAAACCATAGCTTTGTTTTCCTTTTCATTATTCGTTTGCTCATTGACGCATTTCTATTTTGTGTTGAAGAGCCAAAGCATAATATCATCTTACGGACAATAATTACAAATAAATAGTGGAAGAGAATTCGTGATATTAAAAGTGCTCATGATATGTAAGTATTTGAGTTTGATGTAAAGAAAAGTTTAAGAATGTAAGGATATAAGTTGCACTTAAAAGCATAACCTACTTTATGAATGATGACGTGGACATACGCCTGCATCAAGAGTGACTTCATATTGCTTTTCTCTGCACTGCTATTGTTTATAAGAATCGATTTGTTTATTAAATTTTGACTCTTTTCGACGCGTGAAAGTCATGCTGATTTAGATGATTATTATTAGTCTAATCCAATTTGTAAATGCATTCTGTGTTCAATAGATAGACGAAAAGAATAAAAATCAGTACAGAAAATATTCTAAAAGTTCTTTTTTAGTTTTGCTGTATATAATCAGAAAGCAATAATCTCAACTCCTTATTAATGTCGATTTTGAGAAACAGTATTGCTGATATAATATCCTGCGCTTGAGTTTTCGTTGTGACAACTATTAATTTCTCAAATGTTACATATGTTTTCTTTCAATATAATTAATCATACATACGCAAGCGAGCACACGCCCATATGTAAGCGAACATTACTTTATATCCGACAGACTAGAATTCTGTTATAATAGTAATCCTAATTGTATTGTTTGGATGTATAAATGTTTTATATTCATTAGATCAGAAGTGAGATAAAATTCAATACAAAACAATAGTTTTACATTTATGCATTTTTTTACCCAATTAGCTGTGCAGTCATACCGTAGATTACCCACTTTCACAATTCAGATAGAAAGATATTTGTTTCTAATACGATTACTAATCAGGTAAAAATACTACTAGTAATAAGAAGATAAAAAGTTACCATTGTTAATTAATTGAAGGGAGAGTGTTTATTATTTATTTAAATAACAAAATAGATATATTACAGTAGGGAAATACGTATGCTTCCATGTTTACCGAAGTAAGCAGTAGGGGTGTTTCGAACATGCTCTATACAGCGGAGATTGAAAAATGATGGATTCAAAGATACAATAATCATAAATCCAAATTCGATATGAGACAACGGAAGAATTATTTTATCCAAATACATATTGATTTACTAGAATTTTTATGTACAATCATTTCTAAAGTTTACAGTGAATGATCAGAAAAAGAAAAAAATTCTAGTGATCGGTAATTCAGGCTGATGGTGACTGTATAAATAGGACATATTTAATTTAAATTCTGCATCCTACCTAGATATTGTGCACTGATTCTCTGATGGCTACTTTCAGCAAGACAACGCACTGTGTCACAAATAAAAGTATATTGGCAGATTGGTCCATACATAGAGTTTTCTCAGTTAAAAAAACCTTCACAATCTTCGGATCTTGATCTCATAGAGGACCTATTTGGATCATTTAAGTGGAACCAACATATATACGTATTTAATACGGGAGATAACGATTCAAGAGGTTACGATTGTAGTGATCGTGAAAACATCTACTTGAAAGTCTTTGCCACAAAATGGCGGTTATTTGAGAGAAGCTGTCCGAGTTAGAACTTACTTCTTACTAGTGGAAGAGAAAGGGAATGAGAATGATTTGTTTCAGTGTACGGGTCTGAACTGGTGGAACTAAAGAATGTAGAAAATGCCATAGAACGAGTGATAAAGGATTGAAATGTTTGCAACATTTCGTCTGCGGGAAAGGATCATAGTGTGGAAAATAATTCATCATCCACAAGCTGCATAGACAAATTTGAACTCAATCAAGATATACAAGTGAGGAATGGGCAGTTTCAGCCTAGATATGGCAGCAATACACCATTTTGGGTCTGATCTGTCTCTTGTAATATAGCGGAATCAGATACTTATTGGAGCAGTACAAGGAACTGACCATATGTTCAGCATATGAGTTCAAATAGAGGCATGCAGTGAGCTTTATTTCAATAGGCGTTCAAGGCAAAGATCCTCCTTGAGTGAACAATCATCAATATCATGATAGCTGAAAGTTCAGGGTCTGTTCGAGTATGATGGGACGTTACGAGTTTGTTTATATGTTTATGCTAGTCGTTCCCCCATTGAATCGGCTGAGGAGAGATGATGTTCCTCGATTTTTTGAGGTGCATCTATATATTATTGTATCATCTGCATTGATATTCACGAAAGATCCAAATATTTTCTTGAATAGATCGTTAATATAAAGCAGAAAGATAGTATGACTGAAATGGGAAGGCAGACATTGATCTCACACGCTTCAAATTTTGAATATATCTAAGGCAAGGGTCGTCGGGATGGTTTTATTGTTTAGTGCCTTACTTATTCTGTGAATAATGACAATTAGTACATCATCTAGGACCAAACAGAACGAAATCCATACTAGTTATCGCTCAAGATTTTATATATATATATATGTTTAGGTATATACATATATGTTTAGATGTATATATATATATATATATATATATATATATATATATATATATATATATGTTTAGGTATATATATATGTTTAGGTATGTATACATATGTATATGTATATAGGTGTATATATGTGTATGTGTATATGTATATATGTATGTATGTGTATATGTATAGTTAGATGGATAGATAGATACGTTGTATATTTATTTAGATGAGTGTGTGTATGTAAATGTATGGAGGTGTGTAAGGTTTTATGTACATATGTTTATGTGCACGTATGTGTATATCCGTATGTATATGTGTGTAGATGTATATATACGCAGGAGTGGGTGTGTGTATATATATATACACGCATGTTTGTTAGAGAAATCAATTTTCGTTTCAGTTGATTTAAGAGGCAGTACGTTAATGCGCCTGGGCACTGTAGATTTTATATTCCTTCGCTTTTGCAGATGCAATGTAGCTTTATTCCGAAGTAGAGCGAGATCAGACAGCATGTTGTGTGGAATGAACGCGTTATCTTAAAATCTTTTATGTCCCGTCTTTTGATCATGACGCAGTCGATCAGATGCCAATCTTTCGAACGAGGATGCATCCATGTGGTCTTACGACAGCTAGGTTGCTGGTAGATAGTATTAGTAATACTAAGGTCAAATTCCTTGCAGATGGTGAGAAGGCGTAATCCATTAGAATTCACACGTCCAATACTATGGTGACCTAAAACGCCCTTCCAAGAATGATAATCATTGAAGTCACCTGTAATGATTAATTTGTCCTTATGTTAGACTTTGGAGATGACATCCCAAAGGAAATTGTAAAAATCATCTTTTTCTTGCTCTGAACTACCTAAAGTTGGCGCGTAGCAGCTAACCATCGTTACACGGGTGTTGCACTCCAGATTGAGGGCTAATGCCATTATACGATCTGATACACCTTTAGGTAAGGAAGGCAGTGAGCTAGCAAGGTCTGACTTGATGGCAAAGCCAACACCAGACTGGCGTGGCTCTTTCTCAGTCTTGCCAGCCCATAAAAATACGTATACACCTTTTTTCTTCCCTAAGCTGAGAATTACCAGCCAGACGTGTTTCACTAATGGCCATTATGTCAGTGTTATATTTATTCAACTCGAGAGAAACAATAGCTGTTTTACGCTCTGGTGCAGAATCATTGTCCTGGAGAGTGCGAACATTCCAGAATCCAAAATCGAAATTCTTCTTATATTTATTCTGATCGTCCTTGCTGTTTTGACTGCTTTATTGGATAAGCAGACAGCTGCAGTGGGCTGCCAAGTCTCTGTGTGGGCAAGAAATGTTTAGGGATCCTTTTAACGCCACTCCCCATAATAGGGAATGCAGTGCAATCCTAAATATGGCTGCTTTGTCACCTATGGAGGACACGGACATCACAATTGCTCATGGGTTTGTGAAAGAACGACCATCACTCATCGGTTTGTCACTGTGTAGAGCTCCAGCTAGAGCCTTCCAGTAATATCCTTTACCTGACCCCGTCGCCTTCACTCTCTCCCCAGCAAATCTTGCAAGTGAACTGTGTGGATAAGAACGAATCAAGGTAAACCGCCAGAAAACCCACACAAGTGATTTGATTAAAATGGTGAAGTCTTGTGCAGTTATTTTTTAATTAAGTTGTTGTAGTCATCTGCTGTTAATGAGTTAAAAAGAAGAATTTACCTAACGAGTTCTTTCCTATTTTCTATATATTTTCACATATATATCGGCCCCCAAATTAAGGTCGAGCACTCTGAACCTTTATTTTTAAAATAACATCTTTAAAAATATGGAAAAAGTCAATTTCGGAATTTTTTGAAGAACATTCCACACACTAACAAACGGAATTATTTTGTTAAATTTTTACAAAAAACAGAGGAATTGATTAGAAGAATGAGATGGAAAGCATTCTTCTCTTTTCGAGGGAATAACTCAACAAATAAAGAACATGAAGTTTACGGCTTTAAAAGTAATAAAGTTGCACCATTCAACAAAAAGCTATATGAATTTGAAAAAGACCCACTCAACATTATCAATAACATCACCTTTCAAAAAAAGAAAAGCCACTTCCAAAAACATCTAGACCAAATAGCATAAATGATTGTGATAAAATACAAGTTAAGTCTGACAAAACTGGCAACTTCTATAAATTGACAGCAGATGACTACAACAACTTAATTAATTCCTCTGTTAGGACTTATAAATAAGCTCACAACAACAAGATAAATATGATTGATAGTATTAACTGAACTAGTAAAAAAATTACTGATAAATTAAAAATTAGCGATAGAGTAGGCAGACTTGCTGAAAAGGAATGTTACATAACGCTTAAGGACTACAAACAAGATTTTATGGAAAACCCTACTATAAGAATGATTAACCCAACCCGACTCAACATCGATAAGATAAGCAAATGAATCCTAGAAAGAATTACTTGGCAAATTAAAAACCACCTTGCATTAAAATTATGGATTAATACCAAAGATGTCATCAATTAGTTTACCAATATTAATAATAAACCTGTTTGCACCCTATTAGAGTTCGATATTGTGGATTACTACCCGTCAGTATCGAAGGATCTGTTCACGACTGCCCTGGAGTTTGCTGCTGTGTATTCTAACCTGACAAAGGAAGAAATAGATATAATCCTCAGCGCAAAAAAATCTGTCCTCATTCATAATGGGGACCAATGGATAAAAAACAATAATGATCTGTTTGACATCACTATGGGATCTTTAGACTCTGCAGAGTCTTCTGACCTTGTTGGTCTTTTAATACTGTACAACTTGACCGCGCACCGTGAATTAGATATTAAGGACATCGAGCTGTATAGAGATGACGATCTCATGGTAGTGAGGAGTTCCACTAATTTTAAAATAGAGAAAATTAGAAAGATTATATACAGTGAATTTAGAAAACTAAATTTAAAAACAACAGTCTGTACAAAATTAAAAAGGGTAAACTTCCTCGACGTAACTCTGGATTTAATAAACAACACATACCTACCTTATAGAAAACCTAATACTAAATCCTTGTATGTATGCCCTCAGTCAAACCACCCTCCATCCATAATTAAGCATATACCCTCATCAATAGAGAATAGAATTAGCATTAACTCAGCTAATAAAGAAGAGTAATTTTTATAATGCAGCCCTAAAAAATAGTGGATACAAAAATGCTAACATCAATTAGAGAAACAATTGTACTAACCAGAAGAAAAACAGGAAAAGAAAAATCATTTGGTATACCCCTCCGTTAAACCAAATGGTTAGTATTAAGCTAGGACATAAATTCCTAGCTTTAATTGAAAAACACTTTCCTACAAATAGTCGACTTAGTAAAATATTTAATAAAAACACCCTAAACGGTTGCACTGAAAATCTAGAAAGGATAATAAAAAACACAATAATAAAATCCTGAATACTATTAATAAAACCATACACTTAAATTAGACAAAAATAGTGAAAAATTATGTGATTGTAGAAACCCAGAAACTGCCCATTGGAAAATATATGCCGCGTAAAATCTGTGGTATACCAATGTACTATCTCATTCATTGAGTCCTAATACTAATATGATATACATTGGGTTTACGAAGAATGAATTTAAAACCAGGTGGAGGCAGCATAAGTGCTCCTTCAACAATATTAATAAAAGAAATCAGACATCTCTATCTAAATATTTTTGACATTTGAAGGAAATGAATAAAACACCAGAAGTAAAATGGAAAATTATAAACAAAACTAGAACTTGTAAAACTTGGGATGACGCATGCCCTTATACCTACATGAAAAACTACACATTATCAAGTTACTAAATAATGAAAATTTATTAAACAATAGACATCAGTTAACGGTTTTTGCCGACATCATAAAATTTTCGCATTGAACAATTAGCATAAAAAACAAACAAACAATAAAATAATAAATACAAATTTTAAACTCCATACTCTAAATAAAAAGTTTAAAAGCGCTACCCAATAAAAAAAAACCCTTTATGAAGTCGTCAAAAAATCAAATGTTAGCGAATTATGACAGTTTTTTTATATACAAAAAAAACTTTCACGGTAAAAAATAAAATAAAAAAACAAATAAATCTCCATAGACACTTAACCAGATGACTAGCTGATGTCATCTTTGAATTTAGACACGACAACCTTACCCTGACTTGGCCTCTTTGAATGTAACTGAGATATTGATACAAATTAACCCTTACGTCCCCTTTTTTTTAATAATTGCTCTAGACGTTACCATAATAATTTTAATTTTAATAATGAATATGCTTATTGAAACGCGTAAATTTCAAGAATTAGTTATTCAAAAAAAATTTCGCTTGTCAGACCTTTTTTTTAACCGAAAGCGTCGAGATTTTTGGATTCTATTTTGCAGATTGACGAACTTGTTTTGTTGCTTAATTCGACGAACTTTCTTCGGTCCACAAGGATTTTCTTTTGACGAACTTGTTATTGCTTAATTAACGAACTTTCTTCTGTAAAAGTTAAGTTATTTCTTAAGTTTTATTTTTCTTTCTTTCATTTCTTTTGTTTGATTTATTTTTTTGTTCTGGGCTTCGGCCCACATTTTTATTTTTTTTATTTTAGTCCGGTTTGACAAAGTCTTACCGGATTACTGCTTTTTATTTCTGTTTATTTCTTTTCAGTTCTCGTTTTTAAAGAATAAGTACCGTTTACTGTTTTTATTTCCTTTTTAGTTTATACCCTCCCTCGTTTTATTTAATTAGTGACTTCAGTCGCAATCTTTTAATTTTTGGTTTGACTAGTTTAATACTTTTGCATTTCTTTTTCATTTAATTTATTTCTATTTTTTTTTTATTAAACGTTTGCGGCCGAAGTCTTAGCGACTTCGGCCGCAAACGTTTAATTTTTAATTTGGTTTGACTAGTTTCAAACCAGACATTTTTTCTTTCTTTTCTTTTTCTTTCTGTATATTACATTTGAATTTAATTGTTGACCAAAGAAGAAAGGGGTTTCTTTAATTGTTTTTTCTTTTATTCTCGGCAGCCTTTGGGCGCCATTTTGATTTACCTGACAATTTATTTTATATTCTTTCTTTTCAGTTGATCTAGTTTTTTTTTTATTTCTAATTTGGGCTAACTTTTAGTTTTCCCAGTTTATTTAATTAATAGCCTTTGTTTAAAAGTTTATTGTTTTTTTGTATTTTTTAATTTCCTGGTGTATCCAGTCTTTTCTTTATTTGTTTAACTTCTATTTGTTTTTAGATTATTGCTTTGCTTTATCCCAACTCCTTTCCCCATTGTTGGACAAAAAATATATAGACCCGCTACTGGAAGTCTCCTCGTATTTTAAAAATGGCCGACGAAGCAAGTCGACCAGGAGTCAAAAAAGGCCTTTTGTGGGCGGCTGCTAAGGCCGATCCACCGGATAAACTTAAATCATAAAAAAACGGGAAAATGCTGCCCCTACTGTACAAGACCAAGCTAGTGCGAAGGAATTTAGTAGCACTAAAAAAGGAGAGACCTTGCATGTCTCAAGCCAAAGTTCAACGGACGAGGTGCCGAAGGAGGCACAAGCCAAGACGACAGCCGAGGAATCGCCCTCTTTCTGGAAGTTGTATACTGAACATAGCGGATTTCTTGGAAAAGGCTAAGGGCTACGCTCATCTTGTAAATAAAGATCGGCTCCTTGAAGACGTCCACGAGCTTAAGGTGTTCGCAAAGAGAATGGTGTCGGACTTCGTGGTGGACAAGCGTACGCGCAAAATTTGTCGCTCCACTAAAGACACAGCGATCAAGTCACTTTTGTCCCTGGGGATAAAACTGCAAAGAGTTATAAAAGGTGATGGGTTTTTCATGTGGAACGTACTGCTACCCACGCCAGAAGATTGTCTAGTAATGGCGAAAAAAGAAATCATTACGAAAGACCTTATTCTAAGGAAAGAGTATGAGGGCCGGCGAAGGACCAGCGTCGCCGTATTTGAGGTCCCTCCTCAGGTATCGGGAGAGCACCTGGCTGCATTTTTTATGCAGCACGGCCAGATTTCAGGGGCTCTCTCCGACAACTTGAACGGGGGATGGACTTTCGATATAATGTTAGATCAGCAGGCCTTCAAGTCCATCCCCAACTGTTTGGATTTATGCGGCCGGAAAATGCCGGTCATGGTGACCGTAGATAACCTACTTGCTGGAGGTTTGGTGAGACTGATCACCTCTCCTACTCTTGCCCAGGGAAGAAGGCCCCTGGACTTCCGGCCGTTGGCGAACGAAATCCCACTTTGGCCGAGACTGTTAAATCCGCGGCGCCTGTAGTGGGCCTAACTACGAAGCAGACCGGTGGGGAAAATCCCTCGGTTGGGTCTTTACCAAGATTACCCCCAAAACCAACACCTTCCACAAGTGTGGATAAGGAAAACGAAGAGGGGGAATGGCGTGTCGTCGTTAGGGGCAAAGGGAAGATCCGAACAGCGGGGCCTCTGTCCAATTATGACCACATGGATAAAAACACCTACAGCCCCATTCCCTCGACTAGCTCTGAGGGCGACGCCTCGGCGTCGTATGAAGAAAACGCTACAGCCACGCAAAAATTGAATGAGCCTAGCTGGCAAAAAATTCTAGATATCAAAAATCTGAAGGAGAAAGTCGACGGAAAGCGGGCTAAGAATCAAAAATCGCACCGAGCCCCTTATCCTCTGCCCCATCTTCCCCTTCATCAACCAAACCACCTCCGCCCAAATCTTTGACAAACACACCGTCTAAATCCCATCCATCAACAAAACCTACCCCTGTTAAGACCCCTTCTGGCATGATACCCTCTACCACGCCCATAGACACGCCCATAGACACACCTATTCCAACACCTACTCAATCTCCTCAAAAGAAAAGAAATAGAAGCCCAGATTTACAGGCAGCAATTGACAAGAAGAAACAAAAAATTAAGCCGCCATATCTCCCAGGGGAAGACGTCTGTCGCGTATTCCGGGTACAGGCGGAGAGGGTTTTCGGGCAGATGAGGAACCCGAAAGCTTTAAAAAGTTTTGTGGAACTTTAAACAGATAAACGAAATGGACGTCGAAGTGCTCGAAAATTTCCCATCCGCAAAAAGAGTTTTGATCGTTATAAGAACTGGCCCGGGTAACTGGATGAAACAAATAAAGAGTTTAAAGGGAGGGTCCCCGTTTTCTGTTCACCCATCCCTTTATAGGGCTCTTAAATTAACATATCCTTCGGACATCGGCGGCTTGTCTCATAATGATACCGTGGAAATTGAGATGGCGTCCGGTTCTATGGAACGAGCTGTCGGTGTCCTCACTCCAGCCATGTTCTATCCTGACAGACAACCCTAATCGATTTGATAATGTCTCTCTGGTTGGCTAGTGTGAATGCCCGAAGCCTGAGGTCAGAGTCTCGAAGGGTGAGGCTCGCTCGTGACCTTCAGAGTTTAGGGGTGAATATATGCTGTGTGCAAAAGATCCGTTTTTCTTCTCGCGATTATGAAGGCATTCTGTCTAAGGGGTTTACTCTTTATTCAGCATGTTTTGATGGACGCTCGAGGGGTGTCTCTTGGCTGGTGAGCAAGTCTTTGAAGGGTGCGTGTGCTCTTGTCTTTGCAGATCCTGCGAGCAGACTTTGCGTGCTGGATGTTACCATAAAGGATAAGGCTCTGCGTCTCATTGGGGTTTATGGGCCCAATATCCGGACTGAGCGGCCTGCTTTGTTTCGGCAGATCGAGCTGTTTATGACGACATCACACCGGGTAGTTTTAGTGGGGGATTGGGATGCCATCCTTGACCCCGACATAGATCGTATAGGGTCAAATTCAAATTCGAGTACTAACAACTGGGGCGTGAAACCTTTTAGCGACTTTGTCGACGGGTTTGATCGTGTCGACAAATACCGGAATGAGCACCCTTAGCGGGTAGTTTGGACTTGGACAAATAGTGGCAGCTGGGCTGTAGGTGTGCGTGCTAGCTACCTCGACCGAGTTTTAGTTAGGAGAGTCGATGTAGGGCTCTTAGGGTGTCCAAGCTTCCATTATATAGTTTATTCGGATCATAGACTTGTCCGGGTCCGTGTAAACAGATAAGCCTAAGGTCAGGATGGCTGGTTACTGGAAATTCAACTGCTCGTTATTTGGCGAGCAGGAATTCCGGTACCAGCTGTTACTAATGTTACAAAGGGAACTGACGGGGACTGTTGTGGGAAATGCCTGGTGGGACAAATTAAAATCTAAAATTCGAACGTTTGCTGCGGATTTTAGCCGTCGACTCAATCTAGATAGATTAGCGGCGCAAACGGCTTTAGAGCAAAGAGTGGATCGGGCAGTTAAATCCCGTGATAGTGGGGAAGTAGCCTTAGCTAAGGCAGAGTTGGCCTCCTTGCTTATCAAGAAGGATCAAGCTCTGGTAGTTAGGGCTAGGTTAAAAAGAATGTCCTCTGAGGCAAGGAACATGGCTGCAGAATTGCGTGCAGAGGAGAGTAGGAATGCATCACGGCGGCATATCGCGTGCGTCACATTGCCGGATAAGCGGACTGTGACTACAAACTCGGGCATATGTGAGGCTTTTGGGGATTATTTTCGGGATCTTTTTACCAGGGAGCCCCGTCTGAGCCCTGCTCAGTTCGACGCCTATTTAGCCGACGTTCTCTGCCTTGAGGCAGCTGAAGCGGTTAGGTGCAAGTGTCCCATCACAGAGTCGGAAATCTGGGAAGCGTTGAAACAGGTTGGCCTGGATAAATCTCCGGGCTTAGATAGTCTTCCCTACGAAGTCTACTTGGAGCAGGGGTCTATACCTCAACGCTTCACCAGTGTGATCAAGTTTCTGCGTAAGGACAAAAACGGTGGGGATGGGATAGGTAATTTTCGCCCTTTATCTATGTTAAATACAGAGGTAAAGATTTTGGCAAAGATCTTGGGTGCGTGGAAGGGAGTTTCTCTTCCCGGACCTTTCCACTGGACGGATGGACCGGTCAAGATACTCGGCGTCTGATTCGCTTCAGATATCCAGTTGGGAATGAATTGGTCGGAGGTACAAGGGAAGGCAGAGATCGCAATTAATTTGTGGTCTCGGAGGAATCTTTCCTTAAAGAGAGCGGAGGTATGTGTTTCACATATCTACCCGATTCTCCTTTACCGACTCTCTGTGCTTCCACTTCCGTCTGACACTTTGCTGGCGTTAGTGAGGCTCTTGTTCTCCTTCTTGTGGGGAGGCAAGGCCGCCAGAGTCTCTGGGGAGATCTGTTGCTTCTCCATCATCCAGGCGTTGTCTCGTAGGGCATTATATCAAGTGTTAGTTAGGGGTCCGTTCATGATGAACTGATTGATGAGCTCGGTCTTACGAAGCAGAAGGCTCGGTCGATCTGGCCTTGGACTCCCGGGTTGAAATGACTCAATGACGATGAGGCATCCCTCACCTGGCTGGTGATGCGTGGGGCCCTTTGGGTCGCCAAAAAACTTTGCGCTGCGGGCTTCGAGAAATCTCCAAACTGCCGACATTATAGTGGGGAAGTCGCGACCCTAGGTCACGTCTTCTTTCATTGCAAGTTGGTAGAACCGTTGTGTAAGTTTGTTGAAGGCCTCGTGGTTCGCATGTTGCAGGGAAAGTTCTTTGTCCTTGAGGCCTCTTCTGTTTGTAGCAATGTGACACCGCCGTTGACGAAGGCTGAACTTTATGTGTTCCACTGCTTGCTAGGAGTTATGAGAGTCGTGATTTGGTCGACACGTCAGAAGGGATTCTATGGAGGTGAGAAGTTCACCTCTTCCCAACTGATCTTGTACTTTAGGCATCAGCTTAAAGTCAAGATTAGTACGGAAAGGCGGCGACTTTCTTCATCAGAATTCGGCAAAAGGTGGGAAAATCTTGCGCGACTGTGTAGAGTGAAAGGGGCTGACCTGGAGTGGCAATTGGATGTCGGTTAGGTACAGGATTTTGTTCTTCCTGGGTTGAACTAAGACAACCCGCCCCGATATTAGGATAGTTTAGGTTTTTATTTTGAATCTTTAGTTTCCCGTTTCTGGTTAACTTAGCTAGGGTATGCATGCTCATTGGCCCCTTTTATTTCTGTCTCTATTTTTCTTTTGTTTAATTCCCCATCCCATCCCTCGTTAGGTGGTCAGTGATGTCAGTTCTCTGGTGTGGGATGACTTTCGTTTTGTGTGTGTGTTTTTCGTATTTGTTATTGTGCCTAAATGAGTGCGTACTTGTGGGCGTGTTTGTTTTTATAATGTTATAATCCCGCAATTATTTCGTCCAGTTAACTGATGTTTCTGTCACATTTAGGGATTGTGGGTTTTTTTATTACTAACCCTATTTTGTTTTGTTTTATGTAAATAGTATTAATTCATATTGTAAATAATCATTGGGATTTTTTAATTTGTTGTTTTCCCCTCCCCTCACAGACTTTGAAATGTACATATGGGGACTAGTTAGGATTTCATAGAGAATTTGAAGTATTATGGCGGACGTAGTAAGAAAGGTAAGAGTGAATGTGTCGTTTTCGTGATAGGACTATTGTTGGTATGTTTGCGTCCGTGTCTGTGACTAGCTAAGTTTAGAATTAAGACAGAAGAAGTCCGTCCTTCCCCAATCCCTCTTTTGGCCTTGTGCCACATTTTGTACAGTAGTACAAATAAATATTTATTCCAAAATAATTTCGCTTGAAGATGGAACAGAGCTTGGTACTTTAATTCAATTTAATTCCATTAATTATATTGATGTTTTCGGCTCTTGTTTTCAAACATGAGAACTCTTATGTAGCGATGGAATCATATTTTTAAATAAATAATTATATATGCGTGAGACATTTAGAGGATGGGTGAAGACCATTGCTGCCTATTACCCTTAAATATAAGTTACAGTAGACGAGCAACAATGGTACTACTTCTACCAAATGCCCCCTACACACACATAAAAAGTTTTTTTTTTTGGATGTCGGAGTAAACAGTTCGAAATTAGATGTATCGATATATTGCTATATATATATTTGAAATTAAAATAAAGAAATATAAGATTATTATTAGAATATTTTATTGTTATTATTATAAATGTTGTTGATTTTATATCTGTGTATGTGTGTGTGTATATATGTATATATATATATATATATATATATATATATATATATATATATATATTATAAAGTATAGGAGAAATTTTATTATTATTGTTGTTGTTGCTGCTTAAAAAATTTGAACGATAAAAATAGAACAAATTGACTAGCAGTAAAAACGAAACAAAATAAAAATGGTTCGAGGTAATGCTTTTTACATCATTGTGGCTGGCAGAGGTTAGGAAAAAAAAGAAAAAGAAAAATTGTTTATAGTTACTTAGAATTTGCATTCTCAGTTAATCCTTGTAAAAGTGACGTCATGCGTCTTCAGAATTAAAGTTTAAACCTTATCTATTGAATTCAACATTGGTAGAAATGGGTGACGTAAATATGATATTTCATATTTAATTTAATATAAAAAAATAACGTTTTAACTGAGAACGAATTTACAATAAATGAAAATTAAGTTACTTTGCAAATAAAAAATAAGAAAATGTAAAGAATTAAAATTCATAGTAAATGTTATCAAAGAAACTTTGAATATAAAAAATAATAGATCATAAAAAAAGGAATCGGCGATAATGAGCCACTAGTCAAAGATAAACAAAATAAACATTACAAAAAAATACTTTCGTCTAATTCCGAAAATTACGTCCACTTTCGTAAAAACAACAACAGATAAATAAATGTTACGCTTAGATATAAATAAATTAAAATTACTCTTGGCAATATATAATTCGTCAAACAAATAAAATACATTAAATATTCTTATAACTCTTAGAGAGAAATTTCACTTGCGAAACAACGATTGTTTTAAAATAAAAAAAAGATAGAAAGAATAAAAAAGAAAGAAAAATCATTGTATACCACGACTAAAGATAGGTAAACATGTACAATAAAATTATAAACTACATAAATGAATAACGTAACTCAAATATCATAAAATAATAAACAAGATAACAATATATGATTAAAAAAAACAAACAAAAACAAAACAATCGTGACTTTCCTTCACATAGCTTTCTTTGAGTCATGAAAAAACAAAAAAAACAAAAAAAAAAAACCGAAAAAAAACACGTCCGTTTACTCCGACATCAACATTGATATATAAAAAAAATTGACATCATTTCGCAGACCAATAATTTTGGCAATTCTTGTAAAAATGACCTCAAATTTTCACAGAATGTATAGTAACAGATCAAAATTTTATATTTAATGTTTTTTTTTGTTCTGTTTTCAGGTTGAACCATGTCGTTCACTCTCAAAGAGAAGTCATTTTGTGTCTTGGAATATGCTCGCACACAGTCACCCAAGACTGTTCAGCGTGCCTTCAATGCAAAATTTGGAAAAAATTCACCAACTGGAAAACAAATTTGAACTTGGTACCAAAAATTTAAAGAGGAAGGCTGCTTATGTAGGGCTAAAGGATCTGGTAGAACACCATCGACATCAGCGTGTTTGGCAAGAGCTTAACTACCGACTTGACTTGTGCTGTGTCACAGGCGGTGCACATATTGAACACTTAATGAAATCGGTCCCATAATAAAGTTATAATGTTCCACGCCTAAACCCTTCAATTTCATTAAGCTAGACTTAGTAGTTTTCAAGATAATTACTTTTAAAATGATGTCAAAGTTTTTGGGACACCCTGCATATACAAGATGCAATGGATAATTTGTTGTCTAAATTACGCAAAAATGGATATCACTGACATCTCGTTTTAATGATATATTTATCAAAATTACACAAAAATATCTTGAAGTATTAAAGAGTAAATTTATTCAATAAAATCGCAATTGGTCTCAACTACGGCCTTCAGACGACTTCAGAATCCCCTGCAACTCTTCTGGATGGTCTCCTTGTTTAAGTTGGTGAATACTGCCATAATCCATGCTTTCATTTCATCTTTGTTGTCACAAGGAGTTTTGTTGGCCTCTCACCCAATTGTGCTCCACAAGGGGGTTAAAGTCTGGAGAGTTAGGTGGCCAGATGTAAGGAGTGATGTGGTCGCAGAAATTGTCTGATAGCCATGACTGGGTTCTGTTTGTGTCTTCCAGCAGTCACCCTCTTGATGTAGGCCTCTGTGTTGAGTTTGAGGCCCTCACCAAAATATTCGACAGTTCTTTTCTCATCAAAACTAACGGAGTGAATTTTCCGAGCTGCCGTACCTTTGTAATCACCATCAAACTTATCCAACTCTTTCCAAATCCTGTGTGCTGTCTTCAGATGGACACCCAAACACTGTGAAATGTTCTTATTGGTGCTTCCGGCGCAGTAATGCTAAGCATTACAGCATGTCATTTCCAAATTTCTGGCTGATTGAATTGCTTCATGGTGCTCTTTTTCTCATAGACGGTACTCAACTGACCCTACTATACCGTACAGTCGACAAAAGACAAAATAAAACAAAACAAACAACACACATGTGCGAAATTAAAATTATAAAATGGTGATAATCTCCCCATTGCACCCTGGATATAAAAGTGGAGATTGAAGTCAGCATTCAGGTGCGACAGTCATTTTCATACTTATAAAAACTCGTCTGGCCTTACGATTGCGTATAAACATGAAAGAGACTATCACTTTTATATTTACAATGCTCATTTGCACATTTACAAACGCTCTGTGCCTGATACTGATCACATAAATATAGCATACCATCAAAACTATATTTTATAATATATATATATATATATATATATATATATATATATATATATATATATATATATAAGGCTCAAACACTAATAGTCCATGGTTATAATTTATTACATTGGAATCATAATCACGATCCAATTCATCCGACCTACAAATTCAGGTCTGATGAATTGGATCGTGATTACGATTCCAATGTAATAAATTATAACCATGGAATATTAGTGTTTGAGCCTTTTATATTATATTATATTCTTACTCTGTCCTGGATTCTATCCTGTTGGGAATTATATATATATATATATATATATATATATATATATATATATATATATATATATATATATATACTTCTATGCTTTACATTTTTATCTTTCTCTCTCTTTTCCCTACACACGCATTCACTCCTGATATTAATTAGTACTTATCCCCAAATAAACGTATTTGGAATAGATATTCCATGCATCAATAATTAGTATGTACTCATATCTTAACGTGGGTTGATCTAATCGTATATCGCGTTTTTATAGAATACAATTCGCAGTCATTCCTACCGTAGCATATATTATTTATATGCTTTTCTTTCTTCCCGAAGAAGAAAATAAGAAACGAGATTAAAAAAAATCAATAATAATTCTTTTCTATGCCTTCACCTTTTTTTAAATAATTATGAACTGTTAAATTAGGCTTAACATAATTTTACTGCTTATTAGAGCTGACGATAATCTGCTACGGCAGAAACAATCGATATTTGTTATTTCCAGTGCGTCCATAGAAAAAGCAAATGCCACGTCAACGTGACGTCAACAGATTAGCAGATACAGCCCGGATCAGTGTAGGACATAGACGAAAGCAAGAAAGCAGATGCACATGAAAAAGAAATGAAGAGATGTAGCTTGAAAATTATTTTCTCTTCAACTCCAAAACTGAAGCGGTGAATAACTCTAATAAGGGCGCGTATTCCTACTTCAGGTGGATTCAATTGATTCAAGCTATTCAATTTTACTGTCAGTGGAATTGAAAGCTTGTGTATCTAAATAAGTATAACGCATAAACGTGGCATGAATGTTTGGCTGTGTAGTAGAATTGTTTGAGACAATACGTATCTTTTCATATACTCGGTATTTACAGAGGCATGATGTGGCACAAGGCCGGTTTTTAACGTGGGGCTTTCCGAGCTTGTACGCTAGGACAAAATTTCCTTGTAAACCCCACTACACGGGTTCAGGTGGCTGCCTAATTTTTCCCAGACGAGACTCTGCAGATAGGCATAGCCTAGTCTGAGTTGCTCTCGGCCAGAAAGCAGAGAGGTCGACAAAGTGTATCTCAAACTTAGAATAATTTGGGATACTCGACATTTTCCCCACAAAGCGGGACGTGGCACAAGGCCTGTTTTTACGTGGGGCGTTCCGAGCTCGTATGTTAAATAATAATTTAGTAAACTATTATTTTATAGAGAAGTGTATTTCTGATCGGACTTTCTTTGAGGTCAAAATAAAAGAAGTCGATTTCGATTGGCTGAACGAGCGTGGGAATAATAGAGATATAGAAAGGTATTTCAAGGAGTTGGGTCTTAACCATGGAACAATCTGCTCCCCAGGAAAGAGCGACCCACTGGCGAGTTAGAAGGTGTGTCCGTCGACGTTAATAAAATACTTAAGTTTAAATTTCTTTTATATCAGAACCCAAACCGATTAGCGATCACCGGCTGGGAGAAGACGAGAGAGAGAGAGAGACAGACAGACAGACAGACAGAGAGACAGAGAGAGAGAGAGGATACAACAATATGAGTGGATTGATTGAAGGGTCGGTAGGGTCAGGCAAAATTTCCCGTAGACCTCGTATACAGGTCGGGTAGCTGTTTACCTCCCCAGACTAGACTCTGCTCTTCGGCATAGCTTCATCTGAGTTCCTCACTGCCCGAACGCAGAGTGGTCGACATTCAGTCTATCTCAAACTGGGATACTCTGCATATCATTTCTTCTGAATATATGTCTTTAGTACAGATCCATTAATGGCAGAGATGGATCATACCACATTCTATCCTGTCTTATTCTTACAAAGAAAAAAGTCTCTGAATCGAGCAGATATCCTTTGCTGTCTGCGAGGTCAGATGAGGTTTTTCCACTTTTTCGCTAGAACTGGATTTAATCCTGCTGCGTTTTCATAATCTTCTACGAGTAGCTTGCTCGTCCTTTGAAGTATTGGCTGGTCGGTGGGCACTCTTCTGTGAAACCCGTTTTTCACCACTTGTAGGAGCCACCGTACACATTCGGACCTAAATGAAGCCTCTCTGCCTGAATGAATATACGCGGGTAGCCCGAAGTGTTTGTATGACCGCTGTAGAGGATACATCAGGGCAGAGTATTGCAAAAGGAAACTGCGAATATTCGTCAATTATTGTCAGCATATATTTGTTAGGAGTTTTTCACGGAAACGGTTCTTTAAAATCCAATACGATTCTTTCATAGAGTTGCGTGGCTGGTGTTAGGGCGGTAAAAACCTAGGTTTATTTTCTGCGCAAGTCTTACACGATTTGGTGATTTCTTTCATATACTCTACTGAGTAGGGATGTTTTTTACCATGCGTGTAACACCTGGGGTGGAACAACTCTCTATGTAGTTTCTTTAACTCTTCTTTGCAATTAGCTACATACACGAGAGCGGGATTTCACAGCTGCGTTTTCGAACGAGTAACATGAGAGTTTCATTTTCCACCTGGCTATCTTCTCATTTCTAATTTTGCGTATTGTTTTCGGGTTGAACATGAATGTAACTGATTTTTGGTTTGTAATTAGTTTAACATGTCACCCGATCAAATAATGCCTCCAATTTCTCGGCGATTTGACAATACCATAGGCTTCTTTTTCTATTTCAGAATGCCTACACAGGGTTCTGGAGAAAAAGGCTATGGGTCTCCCCGACTTAAAGAGATGGCGAAAGCGCATTCTGAGGTATTTGACTCTACTATAAGAGATAGTGCATAATCGAGCGTATTAATCGCAGCTTTCGCTATGCCCCCTCTTTAACCCGTTAAACGCTTTTTTCTGCTACGGGTAAATAACGGGTTACTGTTGTTAGATGGTGGATCTTGTCTGAAAAAGACGATATCCAATGTGCAAACATTCCTAATGTACGGCGCAGAGCGGATAAATCGTTTGGAACAGGCTGGCTGAGTAATGGATTCAGACGTTCTGGATCGGCTTTTATATTTTTTTTACTTATTATGTACCCAAGTAATTTTATACTTTTAAGTCTAGAATAACATTCGTCTTGGTTAAGCGTAAGCTTGTAATTTTTAAAAGCCGTCACAAATAATTTAAGGTTTTTGTCATGTTCCGCTTGATTTTTCCCGATGTAAGCATAATTGCCTTGTAGGTTCTCTTTTGATATTATCTGGTCTATGACTCTTTGAAAACTAGCTACCCCGTTAGTCATGTCAAACCGTGTCAAACCGTATTCTTCAAAATTGATAGCGTCTACCGCTGGCCTCGAAGGCCGTATAGGGTTTATCGCTGGGTCTGATGGTAGGCACTATTAAAGCTAGAATACTAAGTAGAGTTTCCATTCCGTGTCTATGGAAACTCAAAATGGGAGGCACTAAATGATGCTTTAGTGACATCAGCAAACGATATCATCCCAAAAGACAAAGAAGGGAAAACGATTGGATGACTTATGGGATCCTCGACATGATGGAAAGGAGACAGAAAACTCTACCAAGATACGGGACGGAGTACAGAAAATTGCACAATGAAATAAGGACCAAGTGCATTTATGCTAAAGAAGAATGGCTAAACGAAAAATGTGCAGAAATAGAAAGATTGAGTATTACCAACAAAAGATATATGCACAAACAAATAAGACAACTAACAGGACAAAAGACACGTTCGTCAACAGGCTGCCTAAAATCAAAGGACGGAACACTCATATTAGACAAGGAAAAATTCTTCAACGCTGGAGCGAGTATATTGGAGAACTCTTCCACGGCAAAAGGGAACAACCAGTAATACACAGAATTACCGACGGACCTGGAATTCTGAAAACCGAAGGAAAAGCCGCAATGGCCAAATTGAACAGAAACAAGGCAGCTGGGTCAGACGGAATTGTAGCGGAAATGCTGACAGCCTTAGATGACTTTGGCATATGCAAGATCACCGAAATAACAAATGAAATCTACAATAGTGGAGATATACCGGAAGACCTCATCAGATTTATCTTCATAGCTATGCCTAAGAAAGCAGGTGCAAACGAATGAGAACTCCACCGAACAATAAGCCTAATGAATCACATGACAAAACTCATCATTCGTATTCTGATGAATAGAAGACAAGAACAGTGCGGGTTCGTTAAAGACACCGGAACAAGGAACGCAATATTCATGCTCAGAATATTATCAGAAAGAGCGATAGATGCAGAAGAACGTGTACCTATGTTTCATAGACTACGCAATGGCCTTTGACAAAGTACGCCACAAGGATTTGATGGAACTGCTCAGCAACCTTGATATATACGGGAGAGATATCAGAATAATCAAGAACCTATACTGGCAGCAAACAGCATGCATATGCATAGGGAACGAGTCCAGTGAATATACCAAAATAGAAAGGGGCGTAAGGCAAGGATGCGTATTCTCACCGGACTGTTCAACCTATGCAACGAGACAATTCTGAGAGAATTGGTAACCCTACCAGGATGTAGCAATGGCAGCCACAGCTTTAACAACATAAGATACGCAGACGACACAGTACTGATAGCAGACACGGAAGAGAAATTGCAAAATCTCCTACAGAAGGTAGCGACGGAGAGTGAGAAGAAAGGACTAAGCATAAATTAAAAGAAGACAGTATGTATGGTCATCAGTAAGAGGAAGAGCCCTAAATGCAATTTGAAGGTCGGGAACACTAGAATCAAGCAGACGCAGAAGTTTATCTGGGAAGCGTCTTGACAGAGGACGGTAAGTGCGACAATTAGATCCGTGGACGTATTGGGATGACCAAGGACACGTTTCAAAAGCTGATTAGAGTATTGTGAGACAGTAGGCAATAAAGAATAGAATACTGAGCTGTTACGTGACATCTGTTCTTCTTTACGATAGCGAATGTTGGACGATTTCCTCAAAGATAAAGAAGAGACTTGAGGCGAAGGAGATATGGTTCTACAGAAGAATGCTAAGGATATCATGGACCGAACATGTGAGCAACGATGAGGTCGTAGAGAGGTTACAAACAAGAAGAAGGCTTATACTTAACATCAGAAAGAGGCAGCTGAAGATTCTGGGACACATAATGAGGAAGGAAAGCCTACAGAATTTGATACTCACGGGTCGAATAGAGGGAAAGAGAGACAAGGGAAAGCAGCGTGTGACATACCTGACGAGCTTGAGCAGATGGATGACAGAACGTGATCTGGGGGAGGAAGCAGAAGGAAGGAGCTTGGAGCTGCAAGAGATCGAGGGAGGTGGAGAGCCATGATCGCCTACGTCCTGAAAGGACATGGCGCATAAAAAGAAAGAAAAGACTAAATAGACCGTTTTTTGGCTATTTTCTCTATCATATCACCTATTCTTAGCAGAGGGTAGGCATAGAGCAGAGTAAACCAGTTTATTGCTTGGGAATAATAGATTACCATTCGCTTTTTTCTGTACACAGAGGAGAGTACGAAGGCTTTGGGCTCTCCATGGAGAATGGCTGGGTTCGATTATTTCTTCCTTCAACATACGAGTGACTTCGGTTTGGATAAATAATTTATTCTCCTCCGTGTGTCGCCTAGATTTAGTAGCTACCCGTTTACAATCCAGTGTTAAATTGTTGAGGAGAGCTGGGTACGGCGTTCTATAGCTATTAGGTCGCAGATTTTAAAGGGTGGCTTAGAGCCTTCTATTGAATGTTGGTGTAAGAAGTTGTGTCACAGCATAGATCTGTCATTAGTAGATAACTTACTCCTTGGTATAGAGTACCCTTTACTCGTAGATTAACTAAACAGTATCCATGTATCTTTGTATGAAAAGAGATGAGTTATCCATCACCACTTCGTTTATGTATGGTTAAATTTTCCACGAATTGAGCTTCGCAATATTTGGGTTAAGAAAGTTTTCTGTGCCCCACGTGTCAATCAGTGCTTTTAATGGCTGGTCATTACCAGAGATTTCTATCGTTATAGTTGATAAGCAGCCAAGCATATCCAATAATGCCGAACAAGTTACCATTTTGCTTCCCTTTTCCTTACTTTTACAAACTTTAGCCCAATGTCCATGCTTTCTGCGTGTCTTTTTAAAGCATTTAACTCCAAGCAAAGCGAGGGTGCCACTAGTATGTAGGGGATTACAGGGAGTGAAAATGAGAAAAGACTCGGTATAGGGGGATTGCAAGGGAATTGCGGCAAAGATAAAAAGAAAAACGGGGACAAGGCATCAGATAATGAGGACTAACGTTACATTTAACTGCTGCAACAGTAAAAGGGCGGGATCTAGATGCCAACTTAGTAGCACGCTTAAATTTATGTAGTCGGGCACCAGGGAAAATAGCTCGTTAGAGCAGTTTCCATGAATATAATTTTAAAAAAGAGAGAGGAAAGCCACATCATGTTTGTGAGAAAGTGACTGGAGTCGAGATGTCAAGACCGACTACATTGCAGATCCTCCTTTGGATTTTGTCAATGTCCTTGAGATGAACAGCAGGGGCACCAGACCATATATGGCAACAGTATTCAATGCATGGACGAATGGTAGTTGTGTAGGATGAACTCAGTCGCGAAGAAATTCTGGCACGATACAGAGAAACAACTTTCCTTGCGGTAGATGGAACTATTGATTCAATGTAGTTGTTCCACCTTAGGTCAGTGGAAAACGTGAGACCAAGAAGGCGCGGTGAGTCGCCCTCGCGAAATCGAACATCAAATATGCTGACTAGGGGCGGGTAAGTTTCTCTATGTTAGTTAAATGAGAGCAGTTTTGTCTTGGAGACATAGATTGGAGGTTCTTTTCTAGACCAAGAGCCAGGTTAGCTTTGTCAACATTGCCGG
Organism: Acanthosepion lycidas; assembly: GCA_963932145.1. Lineage (NCBI taxonomy): Eukaryota > Metazoa > Mollusca > Cephalopoda > Sepiida > Sepiidae > Acanthosepion > Acanthosepion lycidas. Next base: position 32,836,521 of record OZ010594.1, on the reverse strand, counting down.
ATTTACTATTGAGTAAATGGTAGTGTCGTCTGCATAGATGTCTACTTGAGAGCTGATTACATCAGGAAGATCATTGATGAAGATCAGAAATAGTGTAGGATCTAGGATAGAGCTTTGGGGAACACCTGCGTTCGTATGAAAGAAACTGGAAGAGAGACCGTTCAGGACGACCTTCATTTCACGATTTGATAGGAATTATTGAATTAAACCGTCCGGTAAGACCGTAGCCCTGAAGCTTATGTAGAAGGCCAGCATGCCAAATCCTATCAAAGACCTTCAAGATATCTAGAGCCACAGATCGAGATTCGCCGTTATTATCTAGAGCTTGGTATATATGTTCATTTATGGACGTAGGCACATCAGCGGTAGACCGGGCGAAACGGAAGCCATATTGTTTGTGAGGAGTTGCACGGGGATGCCTGTGCATCCACTATCCACCCATTAGTATGGATTAGTACAGATGGTTACAGAGCGTGCGCATGTAGTTGGCAAGTTATTATCTATTCTAGAAAAAAAAAGAAGAAAAATGCAGCCTTACAAAGGAGAAGCATATGAATCAGAGTGGAGGTTATGGACAGGAAGTCACAAACTGTTATAACGTTTTAACTTAGCATAAGTTTTAACATTCACTTTTTTGGGAAGTGAAATTAACTCCATCAGTCGTAAACACAGAAAATAATTCACCAATAAAATAATGTACAAGTAAGTTTTGAAATAGTTGTCCCTTCTAGTAGGGCATAATGATATTGCGTGTTTCTAGCCCCAGAAGAAAAAAAGTGCGTTTAGTTAATGATATTTTCGAAGTGCCTAGAGTTTCATACGATGAGGGTTGGGGAAATATGCGGAGAGGTCTCTTTATCGTAATTTTGCATTTTGTTCTGCTAAATCTAGTAATCTTGCCTGCTGATAGGGCCTGCTGTAATGTTAAAGGAGCTGTTTTCGGGTATTTTTTGTTGGATATCCGTTGACCATAGCCCGTTCATGAAGGCATCTCGTATCAATTTGGCTCGATATTGTTCAGCTGATACCGAAGAATATCAGCAGTCCTTAGTTTTATCAAAGCTCGATAAAATCCGTCAATGGAATCTGAGGGCAGTTGACGCCTTGTAGCCTGTGTCTAGAGACAATTTCATTTTTCTTTTTAATGTAGATCCTGTCCAATCTCTTCAAAGCCTCTTCATATGAAGATGCGTCTGTGAAATACTCATAAAACAGTGCTGAGACATATTTGCTGAGATAATGTAGCTTATCGAGGCTTTGGTCTCAGTTCATGAAAGTTACTCTCCAGTGACGATGTTTCAGTTCGGCGACAAACGCGTTGGGGTCAATAATAAGTTTCTCTGGAAAGAGTAAATTTGCCATTTTCAAAATAGTTAACAACGAGTGTATCTTAAATTGTAGAATTGCTCTACACAATACATACCCAATCCCCCCACTGAGATGAGATGTGACATAAGGTCGAGATTTCTGTGGGAAATTTGAGCCTTTTCACCCAGAAAATAGTCTTGCCTGTTTTACTCAGCGTTATCTCTGTCGCTAGACGTAGCCTCGACTGAATCGCCCTCTGCTCGAGGTCTTGACAATCAGAGCCAGGCAGAGGACGAGCTTTAATATATTCGGTATTTACCCAGTTCCCCCACTGAGATGAGATGCGACACTAGGTCTTGATTTCCGTGGAGAACCCGAGCGTTTGCACAAAGGCCAATGGTCAAAATTTGCCCAATCTCTGCATTCGCGGGTCCGGGTACAATTATTGTCAAGGTCGGGTTTTAACGAGGGGCTTTCCGAGCGCGCACGCTATGGCAAAAATTATCTGTAGATCCCGCATACATGGGGCCCGGTAGCTGTCCGGACGAGACTCTACCCATAGGCATAGCTTCGTTTGAGTTCCGCTCAATGACACGTTTATATCCGGATAACATTATAAACTAAGCCTAAATTGGCTGGACACTGGAAGGACTTACAGCTACGGCTAACGAGATAAGTGCAGCGGTAATTAGTGAGGACAGTAGTTGCGAATAGGTAATGGAAGAAGCTTAAGGGTGGCATTAGGTCTTTCACTAGAGAATATAGGCAGCCACTTGGCTCAGATAAGGCTAAGAAGATGAAACCTTTAAAGGATACTATGTACTGAGCGGTGGCTAGGCGGGATCCCTTAGAGATAGGCTTAGTTAGGTAGGCTGTGGAGCATTCGACTAGCGTGCTTCATCGAGGCTGGGCAGTTAGGGTTAGATTAACTAAATTGTCTAACGAATCCGTGAATATGGGCGGAGAATTGCACAAGGAGGAAATACGTTGACGTTCTGATTGTTATATTCATGTTAGAACCGCGGATGGACATAGACTGTAGTCGAGCAAAATTTCGGAAGCATTTCCAAAACCGATTTACCAAGGAGCTGTTTAGTTTTAGAGCGATGTCCACGAGGCATTGAAATGGGTCGACAGAGTAAAGTCTCCAGGATTTTATGGTCTACTCTACGAATTGTATTGGAGATTGTCGCACATATTTATACCTATCAGGGATCCGTCCACGACTGGATCTCCAGGGTTGTGATCGCGCTGTTAAAGGACAAGAATTATGGGATGGAGCTTGACGACTACAGGTCATAACTCTGCTAAACACAGAGTTAAAGATTTGGGCCAAGATCCTGTTGGCACGATTGCCGTCAGTGGCCGAGATTCTGTTGGGACCGGAGCAGACGTGTTGCGAATGGCTGAACAATTCAGAGAAACCTACATGTGATCCGCACGGTCATAGAGGACATATATGCGACAAAAGAGCCGTGATGATCAATTTGGATCAGTCCAAGACGTTTGACAGGGTCAACGATCAGTACCTGCTAGCTGTGTTGCAGGCTGCCTGATTCCAGTCCAACTCCTGTAACAGCTTGCTGTATATCTCTCCAGTGCTGAGGTACAATTGAACGGAAAGCCGTTGAGGGAGCTTTGCGTTGTTCCAATCGGTTCGTCAGGGTTTTCCGTTGTCCCTACTTTATGCTCTGGCGCTGGACCCCCTCCTGCACAGACTGATGGTCAGCGTGTGCAGACCGGCTTGTGCGGAATTGGTATCCCTGGGTTTCTGCATGCGCCGATGACATATTCATTTTCCTCTCGTGCTACAGCGACATTGAGGTGGTGCGGAAGGCGCTTGAACGGCATGAAAAGTTTATGGTGCCAAGATTAACTGTGACATGTCTTCCGGCTTGTGGTTTGGCTCTTGGAAAGGCGTCGTTTTTCTGGGCTTCTTCAGTTCGAATGTCGAGTTCGTCCACATTCTAGAAGTGTGGTTAGGGTCCAGCTGGAGAAAAATTGGTGGAAGGTACAGGCGAAAGTAGTAAAGTTGGCCCGAGCTTGGCTCCGAAGGCGGTTGTCCTTAAAGCGTAGGACCGAGGTGTGCGCTGTGTACATCTTTCTCCTTATACTTTACCGATTGTCATTACTTCCTCTCTCTGATTGTCGTATGAAGCCGCTCGTGCGCCTGTTCTTCTTTCTGTTGTGGGTGAGGAGCCAGGCCGATGGTCCGTAGAAAGGTCTTATCCAGTCCGTGTCATAGGGCGAGGTTAGTGATGCTGCACCTGGCCAGTCACTGGCACGCCTTTTTCCTACGCCGCACGTTGGCAAAGGATCCTTTGTGAGCAAGGAACAGGATTGACTTCCCTGAGATACTATCACTCTTTTTCAGTCCGGTATTGAGTGCTGTGGTAGGCCCCGGCGCCAGGAGGCTTTCCTTAAAAAGTGTTGGAAGAATTTGCGTGTTACTCTTTGGTTCAGTGACCTTTCATGATGTAGAAAGACATTGTATATAGCATTAGTGGAGGGAGTCCCGTCGGACCCGTTCTGTGGCCGCCTTGGCATGTCAGATGGTGAGTTGACTTCTTTCTGGTCCTGGGGGTTGGGCAGCGGCAGATTATCTTAGTAAATCTGAGTTTTGCTTACCTGGCGATTGGCCCAGAATGCGCTGTCTCTTAATGACGTGCGTTTCAAGGTATGCTTGGAAGACATACCTCATTGTTATTAAGTGTGATCGTGAATTTGGAGGAAACAGCTGAGTACAAATTCTTCTTCTGTCTGCTGGTTCTCCCGTCCTGGGACTGCTGACGGATCGCATCGCATCGACCCCCAACATCTAGTGTCTGGTGTATGTGTGCGATTCTTTAAGCATCAACTAAAAGTGAAGATCAGAACTGATAGAAAGAGATTGTTTTGGCAGATTTCAGCGAAAGATGAGTACGTATTGTGAGCTTTGCTTGCGTGAATCGTGCCTAACTTGATTTTCTTTTTTAGTCCTTTCAAGTCAAAACAGACCGGACCCCACCCCTGATAAGCTAGTTTTCTTGTTCTCCTGGTCAGTGTGAGTGACTGTCATTTCCAGCCCACTCTTTTGTTGTGGGTCTTTTCAAGATTCTATCTATACCCAGTTTTTTTTATTTTTATTTTTTTATTCCTGTTGTATCTTCATGGGAACAGCCAGTTTACACTTTAGCATCCCTGTATTTTCTTTTTGCAGCCCCACCAGCCATTTGCCATTTGATTTACAAAGCTTCTTTCCAGTGTACTGATTGGGATTCATTTCGTGACTTTCTTTGTGACATCCTATGGATTGATTTCTGTTTACACATTTATAAATCTAAAATTCGTTCATGCATTGAATATTATTGTCGCATCTGGTTTGGTGTTTCTGCTATGTGTTCAGAGATTATTGATAAAATACAAAGAATTTGCTATGTTATTTGTCCTGAGCTGATATATCTCAACTTCAGTCATTTTTCCATTGCCTAACATAGCTGCCCTGTGGCTTTTCTATACATATTTTCATGGTAATTGTTCTAATAAGTTTTCTCCTTTGGCACTTAGGATTTATGAATTTAAGTGCAATACTAGATTGGCGACAAGGTCTCATTTTACAGTTGAAATAAGCATATGTAACCCATACTAATAGTTTCTTCTCTCGCGCTTTTCGCTTGTAGAACTCTCTTTGAGCTTCTTGCTTTCCAGTCAACTTTGATCTTCAAAAATTTAAATCCAGTATCAATCGTTTATCTTTTGCCTTCTTAATTCCTGATATTTTATTATTCTCTTTTCTTAATAATACATTCTTTTTCTCATATTCTCTCATATTTAGTGGCTTTGTTGCCTTGCTTGGGATGAAATGGTTAAAAAATGTAAATTTTCGACATTTATTTATTTGTTTATATATTTATTCTCCTTTAACTATGTAGTGCATAATGAAATTGGACAACAGTCCAAGGATATATCAACACATATTGTTAAACGAAAACTAAGTGATGTTATTTATTGTCTAACGCTGTTAACATTTCTATTACAATTTCTGCTGCTTTGTTGCTATTTATCTTAGCCAGTGCTGATCTTCAGTCTTTAATATTTCAGGTCCTTCCATATTTTTGTGCATTTCATGTTTTCCTCCCTCGTTGTAAAAGAGTTCTTCAACTTATTAGTTCCATCATTGAAGTATTTTTTTCTTTTTCTATTATGAGTGTTTATTTTTTTGATTTTTTACATCTTGTTGATGAACATGTCTTTTGTCTTTTATTATTTTATTCTTTTATACCTATGTTTTCCATGATTCTCATTCTTTTTAGTATGCACACTTCTTCCATTCTTCTTTTGCCTGTCTGCATTTGTTTCTAATTTATGTGTTTAATACTCTATAATATGTGCCAATGCTTAGTATTGCTTTTTACACTTTTTTTTCATTATCTCCAGAATTTCATCTGTCATCCACTCCTTTTTTTCTTGTCTCATTTCGTTTCTATTCTCTTAATATATTCCATTATTTACATAATTTACATGCGGGGTATACTCCTCACCTTTATTGTTATTTTCCCAAGGTTTCAGCCGTTGTGCCCCTCGGCGTTCATCAGGTGCATGACGATCTGGGTAATCTTTCGGAAATTTTGAACTGAACCCTTCATTTAATTATGTGGGTAGATCGGTCCAGTTCCGCTGTCTATGTCTTCTTTAGTTTTTATTTAGTTAAGGCTCTCATTCACGCTATTATATTTGTTTTTGACTCTGTCATTTAGGAGCCTGTTGTATTATAGTTTTTGCTTTTGATTTTTTAAAATTTTCCTAATTTTATTCTGAGTTTGCATACGACTGAAATGTGGTTGCTACAACAGTCAGCACATTGATATGTTTTCCAGTGTAAAACTGCATTCTTTAATCGTTTATTGATTGTTATGCAGTTGATCGAGTTCCTCCTCTCTCCTCCCGGTCTTCTTCCATAAGCGTTTTGGGTGCTCTTGAAACCAGATATTGGTTACTATTCATTTGTTGCAGAGCACCATTGGACTTATTTTTCTTCTTCCTTTCCAACTTTTGCATTTAGTTCCCCTATGTTTGCATTTAATCTTGACCTTATTCAGTATCCCCCTTGGTTTGTGCTGTTGGCTCGTATACATCTATAATTTATATATTAAACTGCTTCTCTTTCAGATTAAGTAGAAGAATTCCGTTAACTGAAAGTATACCAGAACAAATTTTCGCATTAATCCTACTTCTCTTCATTTTTCTCTTTACCTGTGGGTATTGCTGACAAAATTCCCATAAAGTTTCACATACTTTTGTTCATTTCCTCTTTGATTATTTCAACCTGCCCACATTAATGTAACCTTCTTACATTCCCAATCACAATTATTATTTTTGTTCGTTTCAACAGTCACTGGATAAACGGTTATTGAACCTAAAAAGAATTTGATACAAAAATTATTCACTTTTTCATCATCATTGTTTTGAATACAATGTTTAGACATAGATCTAGGATTCGAAAATTATAGATGAAGATGATTCATCTAATAACTATGCTAGACTATGAACTTATTTACATACCATTTTACGCACACATACATACATATACACACACAAACAAGCAATGGCATATTATTATAGCTAATCATTGTCGGCATCAGGAGACGACAACGTGGCGCTTGAGCTGAACATTTCCTCAATTGGCTGTGAATTCCCACTGTGTAATATTGAATTCTTGCATACTGGCTACAGATCGAAACAGGACAGTGATCTGGCGGAAGTTTACCTTTCATAAATTCCAGTTATGTGTGAAACGAAAACATGTGTTCAAAAGCCAACGATAGAAATACGCTACGAACATTTGTTCCAAACTAATATATGTGCACTTCTACTACTGCCATTATTTTTTAGTTCATCTTGTGCTGATGACATGGTGTGTGAAGGTGAAGTGGCAACAATCAAAATAACAAATGGATAAAAAAGAGAAAAAACGCTATTTTATCGATAACCTGAACGAAGAAAATATGTATTGAATTTCTAACCTTCGTATAATTACTAATGATATCAATTATATAATTAACAGTTTCATGGCGCAATGAACAGATTATCATATTCAAAATATCAAATTCCCCTGCTAATATATTTTATTAACAGAACATTGTGAAGCCAATTAACAATAGTTAAATTAAAGTGAAAAGATTCATGCGGACAATGAAGTGAACATAAAAATAAAAATAAAAATAATTTTGTCGTTCGTTAAGGAAATTCGTGAAATGCTAGTAGAAATCGTGCACATTGTGCCGACTTGATGTGGCATTTACATTTCGTTGGGAATACGCTAAAATATTTTCTTTATCGAAGAATTCAGTCCCTTCCGATTGCCATCATAAAACATTTCCACAGGTAATCGCTCAAAGTTATGAATAACAATGAATTAACAGGATGGTATTGTACTGAATTAGGTTTGAATAAAATTTATAAATAGTATTTTATGAAATTTGAGATGTAGTAGAGTGTGCGTATGGGGGTGGGGATGAGATTCTAGCTCCGGCTATGAAGACTAAATGTTACAACTCCATGTAGGTTCATGACGGCCTTAATTCACTCATAAGAACTGTCCTGCGAATAAGGAGAAGTTTAAAATAACAATTTCTCCAGTGTTTCCCATATTAAAATAAATACATATTTATAATTGTTACTACTTTGTTTATATCGTCATTTCTCATTTCTTAATCCTTTAATTACCATTTGTCCACCCCACTCACACCCAGAGCCCGATAGTAATCACGTTAACATCCTCCTGGCCTCTTCCACCTAACATGAATCCACAACTGATTGACCTCGATTCAACTCCTAAAGAACAATACTATTACTGCTATTAAAATCGGTATCTACCGGTTTAAGCATTGTCACATATTAGACAACGTCTTTTACAATTTAAAACATCCACCGAGATAATTATTTTTAAACATAAATGTATGTCAGAAATTTTGAGACGAAATGTTTTCCTTATAATTTTTGCAACTATTTTGATGGCTTGAGTAAACATTCTCCGAACAAAAATTCTAGCACCTGTGCTTTACAGCTATTTCTGATCAAAACGATCCAGATATCAAGTCATTATTTTTATATATTTATTTTTAAGTATTATTCAATTATTCATTGTTATTACAACCTCATTACTTCAGCCTACCACAATTAATTTCGGTATTTTCATGCAAGACATTTTTAACTACTATGGTTATTTTAATTAACACTCTTAATACTGAAAGTAAATTACAAACCACCCAATAATTCGAATATATTAACTTCTTATTCTTTTACAAATTAAATCGATAACTGAAATTAAAATTTTAAAAAGAAATGAAAACTATCATTTCAACGATTATTTCTATTGATGCGAATATATAAGTTAACTTTTTATTAAACACTTTGTTGAAATAATCTTTTTGCTTTTCAATCATGTAACTTAAAGGAAATATTTTCGTACACATCTGTAATTGTTAAATCAATGAAAACACGAAACAATTGTATTAATATCATGTTAACCACGAGCATCACTCCTCAAATTGTGAAGTCGTAATAGCTGAAGTAGCAGTACTTAAGTTGCTTCAGGAATAATCATAGAATTAGATATTGTTCCTTTACTAACAAAAGTACTACGACCAACGATACCATATTTAGTATTACTACATGCAATTACTTTTACTACTACTGCATGTTCGATAATATTCATACTACTAATTGTAAACAGCAAAAAATAACTTAAAATTATCGGCGATTATTCAGTAACGATTCTAATGGAAAAGAATGCCTTAGACTTTAGTAGAGATATTGAAATAGGAAAGCAAAAAATCAAGACTGTTACGAATATACTTTTAGATTAATAATCTCGCCATCTTTATACATTTTTTCTGTTTACCTTCGTATTTTCAGGCAAACGAATATAAAATATTTGCACTGATCATCTGTCAACTGTAAGAAAAAATCCTATGAAAACAGGAAACGTTTAAAGAATTTGTATATATGTATTTAAACATAAATTAGTTCTGTAATACATATAAACATAAATAGTAAGCGTGTGCATGTAAAGAAATAGGACGTCCAATGAATAGTGTATGCGTACACATTAATAATATACATACTAATTTATGTGTAAAAGTATATGCATATTTTTTGCATTTGTTTCGCCTGCATGGTAATTGAAAAGGACTGTTTGAGTAAACAGGGTTATATTTCAGGAATAGAATATTTTCAGAGTCTTTTTCAATCTGTTTTTCTATGTGTGTATGCACCTGACTTATTTATCGTCGATGTGTGTGTGTGTGCCCGGGGAGGTGGGGGTTGTAGCAACTGGCTTCAACTATCATATTGTACTTGTTATAACTGCTGACTTCGATACAACTCCACTACCTGATGACCCAACTACCATTTCTAGCCATTTATGCCCGGAAACGAATAATAAAAAGTATAAGCCTACCTCCTGAATATCCTTCGTTCATGCAACGCATTTAAAAAGCATACTCAGATTATAATCTATATTATCTATATAAATGCGACAGAGGGAAAACTTCATAACAACTCCACAATTACCTCCTTGAGTAACAGCAACAACGACATCAGTTACTTTTCTTTATCACTATTTTGCTAGAATTGCGACTACTACTTTGCCCGTCATGTTCCCTTACACTTAGAACTTTTTAAATAAAAGCTCACATATCATTCCTGAAATCGCTTAAACTATTTTTACTTTCACCATAAAATGTAGCTGTAGTAACAATAAAAATTAGTACATAGGATATTAAATTTCCAGCTTTGTTATTGTTTTCAAGCTTCTATTATCGTGTTTATTTCAACCCTATTACTCAGCCTCTTTCTCTATATTTGAATTTGTAGATCAATACAAATTATTTGCCTATTTTTCCAATTTTATTTTACTTTTTCTTTTAGAGAGGGAATAGATACTCTTAGTTTAGTAACAAATTCTTATTTTATTGAAATAAAAGAAGAAAAACAAAAATGAAATTAAACGTCAATAATATTTTAGTCCCTCTTGATCGCTTAGTGCGACAGACATTATTTCTTGGTCAAGAGGGACGCTTGTGGGTGTAAATTCTGTATGTAGTCGAACATAACTTCAAATATCGTTATTAGAAGGATTTAATTAAATTCTTCATATTTTGAAACATTTTTATTAAAAAAACTGAAAGGCGTGCTCGTATGACTAAATAGTAAAAATAATTTTGGTAAAATTTCGAAAGAAGATATGGTATTGGGCTAACATTTGTCTTTTTCTATTTTATCTTCCTCAACAACAGCAATGAGATTATTGCATTTATAAAAGTAAATTACATTTGGGCGAGGCGAAATCACACTCAGCAGAATAATCAGAGTGATTTATTTTGTACACCGATCTGTGGACTTCTGACTCTGGATTTTCTATGCCAGATGGAAGGTTATGTCAGTGATTCAGGTTAGGGTTTGGATTAAACTAATTGTCAAGGCATTCACACACAACCACGCAAAAACGCATGCACACATAGAGACATATGCACAAAAATGAACACATATGTATGTAATTCCAAGAAACATTTTTAATTTTAAATTTTCCTTGTAAACGAAAACATGAATGCAGATATAGAATTATCTACTAGCTTAACAACTGTTATTTACAAATTTTGTTAAAATAAATAAAAAATCAATTAAATTATCCTTGGTCACAATGTCATAAATTGTTATACAGTCGGTCATTGATTTCAATCTCCAATTTTGTGCCAAAAGTATCATAGAAACACGGAAAGGAAAATATTTCAATATGAAAGCTATCTACATCATATTATATTAACATTTATTGGATCAACGATTCAATATTAGTTCTCAAAATCAAAGGAATTGAATGCATGAACTTTTCGTTGAAATCAATATATTTCAATATATACTCTTTTCATTTTGAAAATAATTTAACAGATAGGAAAAACTATAAATTATAAAGCTTACCTGGAAAATCATTTTTTCACTGTCTTCACTTATTTCGTTTTCTTTCCAAGAGTATTATTGCTTTTAAATTCAAACAAAACCTGAAATTGTGAACAGAGTAATTATTTTTATTCTAAAAAAATGCTGGTATTTTAAACAATTTTTTTTTAATTTAATAATTTTTTAGACATATTTATACTTTCTTTGGTAAATAATTCCTGGTTTACTGTTGGTTTCTTCGAAAATTTAAGGTAATACATTTATATTTTTATTTTCAATGATTAAAGTGTCTACCGGCATATATTGCAAATCCCAAAATGAATCTATCATGCGTTGGGCCCTCTGTAAATGTGGAATCAAGTTGGCCGAATTAATAAACTATTGACAATTCATTTGTCATTATACATCACCAGATGGTAAGACTGTGTTCCTTAAAATAGCTATTCTGCCATATTGTTAATTGTTAATTAGTTCTTAATCTAAAAGTAAATCGATGAAATGCAATAAGTGACGATTGTATCTAGTATTATCTCTTTTATGTACTTCTCTGAATAGTCGGAATACACGTCTTTCTGTCCTATCTCTCTGGTAGATACAATCGCTAACGTCAGAATAGAACATTCTTCTTCTATGTGCCATGTCCCTTCAAGACGTGGGCGATCATGACGCTCCGCAACTTTCTGTTCTTTATGGCTTTTAGTAATGTTTGTCTTTTTGCTTTTCCTCCTAATCTCTGTCCTGCCAACTAATTATACAAGCGCGTTACTCTGAGGCCACATTATGCTCTGTTCTCAGCCACGCTCTGTATAGGTTGTATTACTGTGAATGACAGGTAATGATAATTATTTAGCCTTTCCTCTTTTTCTCTTCAACACAACTCTCATGACAAACACAGTGAAAAGAAACGCAAGTAAACCAGTAAACAAACCACCTCAGCCACTCTTTCTCCAATATTCGTTCCAACTTTTTCAGCGTAGAATGTTTTCTCTTGGAACGGTTGCCAAATATCTTTGCACTTTGTGAAACCAATTTAAGTTCTTCCATTGATATCAATGGATTCTTGGTTCCAGACTATCTTCCCGTTTACCGAAAAGATTCCAGTATTTACATGCATGGCCTTGGAGTTTATATGGCATGATATTAGACAACTCTTTCATATGCTTCCGTCTTTCATTGTTAAACTCTGTTAGCTATCACTTTTTCTTTTATTGCTCCTCCTTTTCCCAGGACTGTAGTATATTCGACATAATCTTTATAGTATAGAAAACGCTCTCTCTATTCATCCATCTGCGAACATCTTTGTCTTCGGTGATTTTAATGCGTGCCGATAAAATTGCTTAATCCCTTACTCAAATAGTAAATTTTCCTACTCGTTTCCCTAGCAAAGCCAAGCAACGGACCTCTCTACTTGATTTATTTCTTACCTCCTCTCATCGCTCTTCGTAACACTGCTCTCTTGTATCTACTGATATTTCGTTCCAGTTATCTTTTAAACAGGAACCTCTTATCCATAATGCTCTTTTCGTTACCAGCATGCTGAATGGGACTCACTCCGTGATTTTCTTTGCGACGTCCCTTGGATTGTCTTTATCCTTCAAATTGAGAATGGTGCCACTGAGGTTTCTTCTTGGATTAAAGCCGGCATGGATACTGTCATTCCGTCTCAGAAATAATAGGTGAAACCTCAATCCTTTCCATGATTCATACCAGTATGCTCAGTCGCTAAACCTCATAGGAATCACTATTTTCGGCTATACCAGAGCAGCAACTTCCGCCACAACAGACGTCTATTCGTTGCTCCTCGTAATAAATCTAAACGAATCCTCGAAGGAGCTAAGTCCTCCGCTGATAAATCTGAATGCTTCGCCCGTAAATTCTTCCTAAATTTTACTCTTGACTCATCCGGAGTATCCCTGCCTAGCTTTCCACTTATAACTGAGTCTTTGTTGAGTGATATGCACATAAATCCTATAATTTCTGCTATTATCTCTAACCTAGATTCCTACAAAGCATGTAAACCTGATGATATCTATGTAATAGTCATTAAGAAGTGTGCTTCTGAACTGCCTCATGTTCTCTCTAAACTGTATAATAAATGCCCCGCCACCCACTGCTTTTCTGCCTGCTAGAACTCATTGTAGTTCCAGTATTTAAGAATTCTGGAGAATATCCAAATATCGGCCTATCTACCTCTTTTGGGAGAACTAGAGGTCCTAATCAATACTGAACTGGTTATCATGGGTCATTTTCTCATACCGGTAATATGGCTTTCGTTTCTCTAGGTCAACTGCTAATGCACTGACAAGGTCATACTTATAACAGGCCAGGCGATCATGCAATTGGGGTTATTGCAAGCAATTTTAATTTTCTTTGATAATCGATAAAGCAATTGCAAACAGAGGGAAAAATTCCCCCGTTTGATTAATTTGATGTTTTTATGTGTTTTACATACCAAAACAAGTACCACAACGAGCTAATTGGTAAATTTGACAATTATTAACGAATTCCTACAAATAAAGAGATAGGCAACTTTGAATAAACAAATGTAAACGCATAATATTTCAATGAGTGATTTTTATTTCCATGTGGGATTTTTTTAGAGAATTTGTACTTGTGTCAAAAGGTCCTGACTTGTATATTGTGGCTAAAAAAGGATTTGCACTAGTTGATGATATCAAGCACAGAAAAATAGCTTGTTCAAATGTGATAATATGTGTTTTACTAACCAAAAATTTAAACTGTCCTCATTTTGATTGTTTTCAACACAACATTTTGACAATAGTCTTCATTTCATGAAATAATCCAAAAACAAAGTTCAAACTAAAATTTCAATATCCAAATCTATAATGTGGTCTTGTAGCCGATTAAACTAAGGAAACAAGTTCACTGAGATGGAAGATGGAATTAGGAAAAATAAACAGAAATACTGAAATAGAAGATGAAATGAGATAATACAATGTCCATAATATTAAATAAAAGGTTCTTAATCCATAGGTTATCTTATAAAACAGTGTTCAAAGCAATGAGTTACGATTACCAGAATGTTGTATCCAGTGGAACTTTTAAATCGCCATGATCTATTTCTTTCAAAAAACTTCCATACTCATGATAATAAAAAGCAGTATCATTGAATATTTCCGCCTCTGTAGGAGGATCTTTTCGTGTCTTATATTCTGCTATATAAAAAAGCGATATTTTAATATCTTTGCGGATACCAGTTTCTAGGTCTTGCAGATGATCAAAAGTTTAGCATACCATTTCATCCAACAGATATCCACATTTTGAGCAATTATGACCTTGATCATGGATATACTCTCTAACATTAACTTTCAACCGAAAAAGTAATTTTGTTTTTTGAATATGAAATTTCTGAATAACATTCTGTACTATAATAAAATAAGTACCGATAGAACCTTGTCTCAATTTACAAAATTCACTAGAGAGTCGGTGATAAATTCTCTAAAAATGACAAGTAAATGTTTATAACCACAATTAAACCATTACATGTATACTCTATATATCATCCTAGTGTCTCTTGGGAAGGGTTTTATTCTCTTTCTTTGCTTTCCCCTCATTTGTTTGCCATACTTCCAAAATTTGCAAGAAATGTCAAATTTCCATCATTTCTATCTTATGCCACTCTTTTTCAGTCTTGGCACTTCCATAAATATATCTTACACTCACAATTTTTCAAAATTTCAAAACTTTTTCGATGAAAGTAAGTTTCTCTTATCTCATCATACTGTAATAATGGATGAGTTTTCATTGCAGTTACAGTCTCATCACAAAACACTTTCAAAAGGTGGGCAACTGTTTTCAACTAGTTTTGGAAGAACCGTTATTTCTGTTATGTCTTTACAAATTGATTTTTTTGATGTGCAAAAAGTGATTTCACTATTTCCCATTCTGCTGCCATTTCTGAAGAAGCCTAACTTATTTCTAACACTTTTAAATATGTGAGCATAATCGAAAAAAGTATACACCATTTTTGGTAACCCAAGGTTAACAGTAACAAATTCCTTGAATAAAGCTTGATTAGTCCCGACTATTGTCACAAATAACTGCAATTGCATGACTTTTCAAATGATTGACTAAAATTCTGAAATAAAAATTCCGAATTTAGTTTCGCAACTGGGATCATCTTAATAAAACATTTTGGTCCATCATGAAAATATTTAATCATAATACCCAATACAGTTTTTGCTAATGCCCCTTCAGAATCTTTGGCAAAACCAAATAAGTTTCCTCACTTTAACATAAACTTCATCAATTAGGATGATACATTTTTCTGTTCATCTGACATTTTGCTAAACACATCACCAAGAAAATTCAGATTATCTATATTCGAAACTTTTGATGTCATATCCACTAATGTTTTCACGCTGGGTAATTTGTAATCATCTCAAATTTTTTATAAAGAGACCAAGATGTGGCAAATTATTCGAATGCCCAAACAAGAATTTCAGACACGTAAACGTTTTTGCCAACTATTTGTGGTGACATAACTTCGATATGTTGTCTCAAAACCTGTTTCTTTCGTTCAATTTTCCTCAATTCGAGACCATGTTGAAACATATTCATTCTGTTTTTCAATAGGGAAGAAATATGTGTGTGTGTGTTTGTGTGTATGTGTGTGTTTTTGTGTGTGTGTGTGTATACCTACATTGTAACATTCAAACGTTAAATTTTCAAAAATTAAAAAAACTGGAATGCCACCAGTTAAAAAAAATGAAAAGACTAGATGAACTGTTGATTGTTTGATTTGTACCAGGTAACTGCTGGTGCAAAATCATGATGCACACAAATTTTAAAAAATCAGCACACAAATTTTAAAAATTTTCAATTCAATCATTTTCTAAGAAATGTGCAAACTCATCATTTTGCACGCTTCACACAGAAGCGGAACTTTTTTTGCTGTCCTTGGTTTTGGTAAAGGACTCAGTATCACACTTGATGGCAAATTATTGAATATTGATGGAGGATTTTGGGGCCGTGCTTTTTCCTTAACAAATAGTTTCATAACTAGGTGGAAAATGCTTTTCATAAACAGCAGAGTGTCTGGGTGGTTAGGGGTGTTATCTCTTGGTATTTGTTTTTAACCATATTTCTCTCTTATCTTGATCTTTTAGGAAACAAAACACAAGGACCTTATTATGCTCATTATAATTGTCTCGATAGGTTGTCACAACACCTTTTGACCATTTTGAGATAATATTCAACAGTTGCACTCAAAAAAGTATTTTTTAAACAAAGTTAAAGATTAAAGTTTCCCCGAATTAAAAGAAGTTTTATAAATCAAAATAGTGGTTAGCCAGTTTTTTTTTTAATTTTTCAATGTTTATTATGTGCGTAACTTCAATATATATTCGAATTAATCAAGAATACTCATGGTAACTTTATATCATCTGAGATTATAAGAAAGAACAATTTTTTGAATGCAGCTGAAACAAAAAAGGATATTTTGGAAAAAGATTCAAACAAAAGTGTTTTATTAAAACAATTTTTATTCAACGGACATGTTATTGTGCAAAAAATGTTCATACAAAATTATAATATAAAAGTTTATTTGAATATATCAAACAGAACAGCAGAAATTAACATTAAAATACGATGGATGCTTAGTTGAAAAATTTCTTTCATATATAATACTACTGTTATAAAGAAAAATATTTGTAAAATATTATTTGCTATATTCTAATAAAAATTACAAATTTATAATAGATAACAGTAGTTTAGCACATTAAAACACTGTGTAATTTCCAAATTCTCGACTGTTACTTCAACAAAACGTGTTATTTTTAACAAAGAAAAATAGTATTTCTTGAATCAGCCGCGCTGTTAATATGAATAGAAATCTTAATAAAAGATTGGTCCATGGTATTGTCAACATCCTTCGGCAGAACCACATTTCTGTTGCTTCAAATCTCTTGTTCATCTGCGAGAAGTTTGTCCAGCATTCGCTGCTTTATAAGGAGGATCAATTGCATAACAGTTCAGTGGTCTAAGTTAACATAAATGCATAGAAAGAATTTCATATATTCAGGGTTGGTGCAATTGTCTCGTGGCCCCCATAATCTATGATACCAGGTCGCCTCTCTACTACACCTCAGTTTTCATAAGCTAGTAGTATTAATATAAAATACAAATTTTTTTGTAATCTAATTATGCACAATAATGGACCATATGAAATATAGGCAAACAATTCAACTAGAAAATCTGAAAATAAATACAATGTATTTAAATACAAATTATTAGAGACTTGGAGTTTGTCTACTGATGTTGTCATCTGCTCTTTGTTTCTGTGATCATCCACTTTTATATCTTTTCATACATGTAAGATGTAATTGAAAATTTAATAGTAATTTGTAACTTAAAATTTCTTTTTATGCCAACATTATTTTATTCGAATTTAAACTCTAGGTAGAAAAAAAATTTATTAATTATTAATTATTTTTTACTATACATGTTCTTAAATCCTAATCAAGAAAATGAATTTAGTAAGCCCGGTATATTTTTATAGAAAATATCTGTTTTAATAAAACCGTTAGTCTGTTAAATAAAAATAATGCAATAAAACTGATACTTTCCCTTAAAAAATCTCCGTTTTATCATAATATTGATATTTTTTAAAAAGAAAATATCCGTTTTATACATTAAAGAAAAGTATTGTATCGTGAATACGAAAATAATGCAATAAAACTGATTTTTTTTTCATACAGTCGAACGTTCGGCAATACAAAATAAGTAAAATTTTAACCTAAAAATTTTACGTTATTACTTTACTTATTATGGATTAACGAACATTCGGCTGTAAGAAAAAGAAAATTTCAGTTTTATTGTATTATTTTTGTAGTTGAGATACAATACTTTCCTTTAATGAATCTTAATTCAAAAATAAATAACTTATCCATGGAATCCTAAGGCAGATAGCTGGCAGGGAATACTAATGTCACATTCAACCCGTTATAAAAAACAAAACAAAACAAAACAAAACAAAACAAAAAACCAACAAAAAAACAAATAATTCACGGATTTGGACGAAATTCAAAAGACTCCAGAATAAATTCAAAATCAACGAAAATTTTTAATCCTTTAAGTTGTGCTTAGTTGAATTTGTAACGTATATAAATGTAGATAGAAAAAAACAACTGTTGATAAGATAGCGAGGGCCACAAAGCCCTGCACAGGACCCCTAATATGCTCCCCACATTTGGATGGGGTCGTGAGCGTATACGAGAAAACGGATGCTTGCAACAATATTCTATTTTCGGCATAATCGAAGTGCATCATTAGCTTCATAAATTAAAAAAATAAATTTTGTCATACTGTTTTGTACACAAAGATAATACGAGGAAAGTCAAAAATTATCCCCACTCATAACAGCTATGTTATTGTGAAAGAGCGGATAATTTTTGACTTACTCTCGTACATATGACATTTTATTTTGGTCCTAGAAGGAATTCATATGTGAATCTTTTGTGCAAACAAGCAACATTTTTGTATCTACATTTTTTTAAAATCAATAATAAACGCACGCAAATTTGACAGCTAAAGAAGGGGCGCTAATCTAAAATGTTTCTCATTACAATTAAGCATAACTTTTTTATCTTTAAATATTGTTGCTAAAATGTAAGGAAGATTTTTCAGAGTTTGAAGTGTTTTTGCTTAATTAGTCAACTTTTCTCCTCTGTCATTAGATAATGTGGCAGCATTTAATGTTAGACTAAATGATCTTACTCATGCGTATACTGGCAGTCCATTTTTTGATCTGAATTCTTGTGGCAACTTGAACACTTTCGTGTTCTAAAAATTGTCATAAATCTGTTTATCACCATACTTTATAAAGGGCCTAGTATGGTGATTCAAGATTGTTGTAATCGATAATGCTAATAAAATGATGGCAATATTGACTCGGGAGCGGTAGATACTTGTAAGAGAACGAAGATTATTAAACTGAATTTTCAAAAAACGTTTGCTCAAGTTAGTTAAGGAAAAAGTACTGCTTGTAGATATTTATGAAGTTGTCAGACTGGTTGGATTTTGTGACCCGGGTTATATGGATTACTTAAGAAGACCAACAAGGAAAATAATCCAGTACGATCTGTGTAACATAAGTTGGCAGAATGTTTAACAACTTGTACTGGAAATTTATACGGACAACTACATTAAGGATTCTTTTGTATTTGCCATATATATTTTATGTTTGCAGCATTTTCCATTTGATTCGGACAACAAATTTATATGCTTTTTTGACAGCAGCAGTTTTTCCACTTGTGTTTCTTTGGATAAAACAATTGATATTTGCGGTGATTATTTTTATTGTGTTAATTTAACTTCATTCGTATTCTTGAAGCTATACTTATTGAGTTTATTAAGTTTAACACTATGCTAGTGGAATTCAGCTTCAGTAATATTGTGTACAAGCAAACTGATGGTATCTTTATGGGCAATTCACTGGATTCATCAATGACCAATATTTTTGTAGGATTGGCTAAGCAGTGATTCGTATTAGGCGACCCAACTGCTATGATATAATATATGATATATGCTATATGATAGTGAGTTGGAGTTTTTCAGGAAGCGTTCAATGGGTCCGATTTACATCCAAAAAGAGAATAATGTTGTTCTTCTTCCATTTCTTCATGCTTCGGTACAACACTTAAATTTGTCTTTGTAACTTCGATACAAACCAAATTTTATCAGGTTATATACGTGTTGGGACTCGTTTTATCCTAAAAAACGCAAGATTAACTTTATGACTTTGGTACATCGTGCCATAATGATTTGTTCTAAGACTAAAATAGATACAGAAATAGAATTTATTAAGAATGTATTAAGCGATAATAGCGATTCAATTAACCTGGTGCAAAGATTGTGTAATTTAATGAACCTAAATTACTAGGCCCCATCAATATCCTATGTATTTACGATTATCGTAGATTAGCGACATTAGTACTAGATTTGCTAACCGCATCTCTGTTATTGTTAGTAATTGTTTTGGTGGTACTAATGAGCCTGTTGTTTTTTCTTCCCAGTCAATGTTGTAATCCATCCATAAAGATGGTTTACCTATCACATTAATTCTATTATATATCAGTTTAAATGTCAGTGCGATCCTGACTACATAGGTAGAACCAGTCAATTGGGGGAGAAGAGCATGTACCAGCTAACATTCGTAAAGGTCAGTTTCAGAATTTCCATAAATGCACGGACGCATCTTGACCTGCGATTGCAGAACACTCAATAAATACAATTATTTTGTGTGCTCTGGATATATGCTCTGCTTTTTAGCCGTTCACACTCAGATTTTTACCTGAAAGTTTTGAGGTCTATATTTATTAAATTTGTACAGTCTTTTCTGAGTAAACAGAAAAAGTGGTTGATTGGTTTCAGTCTGATCAGCATATAGTTTACATATACATATATTATTATATTCTTGGTATATGTGTATATTGTGTCACATTGTAGCCGTGTGCACAGCTGTTACATTTTCCATGATCAAAATCTGAAGAGAGGAACAAGAACAATAACTGTAGAAGGAAACAAAAAAAGGGTAAGGAGAGAGAGAGTGAGAGTTGTTGTTTGGCGTGACTATAGCTATTTTTCAAGTTTTTATGTTTTCCTCTCATTTTATTGAATAAGTTTTTAAGAAAGTTACTAGTGACATCTAACGATAACACCAAGCTGAATTTTGGAGCCAACCTTATCTATCTATCTATCTATCTACAAACTTGAATACATATTCCAAATCCCTAATCCGTAGGAAACTACGAGTTTTGCATAAATCTCTTTCATGTTTATTTTAATGTTTTTATTTGTTTACTTCTTTTTTTCCTGTACATATTCTTTATGACTCATTATACTTTTATCTATGCAATGCCTTTAGTGCCAGTAATAAAAACTATATACAAAAGTCAGCATCGCTTTTTACTTTTTTACAGCAAGTCATCTTTTTTCTTGGAAGATAAGTGCTATATAGACTTTCACTTGTAAAATGTGTAATAAAAACATAGTATAATAACCTGGCAATTTATTTACAGCAGTCTATATACATCTATTAAATATAATTTCCACTTATTTATTCATGTCATTGTTCACTTTTACTCCCTTCTATTCTCCTTCCATTTTCACTAGGAAAACTAATAAATTCATTCTTTTTATGTAAAAATTGTAATACTGGGTGCCCATAAAGTATCTGCAATTTTAAAAAATATTTCAAAAGCAAATGAACAAACAATTATGTGGAAATTGATACAAAATGAGAAGTAGATATTGAAGTTTTTTTTTAACTAATTCAATAACCCCCTATATGGGCACAATTAGTTGCACAAAGTACATCAAAACTTATACTCGATTTCTTGTCATGTTCGCTGTAGCATAGCTTCATCAATGGTGGCAATGGTATCAGTGATCTTTTGCTTTAGATCAGTGATGTCCCGTATCTTTGTTCGATACATGATATTTTTAATATGACCTCATAGAAAGAAGTCTAGTGGAGTAATATCTGGTAAACGGGGTGGCCAAGGAATTGGGCCATCCCTTCCAATCCACCGGTCTGGAAATGTTCGATTTAGGAACCCACAAACACGCAGTTCTCAATATGGTAGTGCACCATCTTGCTGGAAAATGATGGGAAGCATTTAGTTGTGGTGCCACATCAATTGCCTTTGTAATATATTTTTTAAATTGTAAAGAGACTTTATAGACACCCGTTATAATATCTTTATTTAAAAAAATATTTTTATAGAATTTCAGTATTTGTTTGTATTTTATTGCCTCTTGTGCTTAACAATTGTAAAATTCTCTCGTGTTATTTATTATTTATTATTTACACTAAACGTAAATATCTTTTGATTTCAATTTTTCCAAGTTTGCATTTTTTGCATTTTAATTCCACGTTCCAATTATTAACATTATTTTTATTTGAATTTATAGAAATTTTATACCGTGAGTATAGAGATAGCAAATCTAATCTCTCTCTTATCTATTGATTTTAGATATATTGCTTGACTTCTTTCGATTCTTCCATGAATATCTAGTTTTCTAACCTCTTTGCAAGGCCTTTCTGGACTACATATAATGCACCAATAATAATAGACATATCTGCCACTTTCATGCTTTATGATGTTTTCAATTCTTTTTGTGAGCTATATTGTAGCTCCAAAGAATAAACCCGCTCTTTGCATGAGATATCTAGATTTGCTGACCTGAAGTGATGTTGGCGACGGAATTTTCACCGACCTTCCTTCAGGCATACGTGGGTTGCAGTGATTATTCACGTCGTATTATTAGAATAATAAGATTCGATTGTGCGAAATTCGAGCTCTGAAGAACTAAATCATGCTCTTTTCTACTTGAGTTCCGTGTAAGACAAACATATCAGTTAAGTCCAACTCAACAAGTAATTCATACAAGCCAGCCGTGTGAACATTCCATATGTACAAAAATACAGTATCTCAGAGTTATTATTCACTTTCTATTCCTTCGGAGACAGTATTTTCTATTTTTTCAGATTATTCGCTTTTGCCGAATAAATTCTTATTGTTTGTCATTAACATATTTAGTTCTTTCTCTGTTTATTTCAGTGAAAATAACGAAGTTCATCTTTTCGATCTCTCAGTCTCATAGCAATAGTTTTGCTCTCTCTCTCTCTTTCATTCTCTCTCTCCCCTTTTCTACTTAATTCATCAGTTAACAACTGTAACATAGCATTCTTTTTTCTTCTAGTAACTAATTTCCGGATTTCTTATTTTATAAAGTCATTTGCTCAATTGGTTTATTTTTTGCATACCGTCTGTTTTTTTTCGTCGAAGTCTTGATTTTCCTACGACCAATAAGGTGTCCACAAGTAGTCATATCAGCATTTGTGTATCCTTCAGGTGTTTATGTAATTGCTGAGGTAGTCTTTTCAACCAGAGCCCAAGTCTTTAATATGACCTGGCGCCTTCTACTTTGCAGTTATCTTAAGCGACAAGTATTTATTTCTCAAGCCTGCCTTCGGACATATATAATTGGTTCGTTGGGTTGTTTTTTCTGTGTCGTGTTCCCACAGGGCGTAGGCGATCATGGACCTATGCAATTTTTTGGTTCTTTTAGATTTTAAGAATTTTTCTTTTTTTTTTGCTATTTCTCCACCTATCAAGTATTTTATGCAATTTTTCCCTCTGTCCCTCAATCTGTCCTGTAAGTATCATCCCTCTTTCCTAATTACGTATGCCATAAATTTCAACTGTCTCTTCCTGGTGTTAAGTATAAGTTTCCTTTTTGTTTCCATGTTCTTTAAATTTTCATCGTTGCTCACATGTTCGGTTCTCGCCATCCTTCTATAGAACCACAGTTCTGTTGCTTCAAGTCTCTTAATCTTCGAGTAGATTGTCCAGCATTCACTGCCATATAGGAAGATATATATCACGTAACAGTTCAATACTTTTTTCTTTGTTTCTAACAAAATTTATTCTGTCTCTTAATACTTTGCTTGTATTTTGGAATGAATCTTTGTCCATCCCAACGCGTCTTCTGATTTTAGTGTCGCACTTTCCATCTTTTTTTTAGAACACTTCCCAGTTATTTAAATTTTTGTATTTGTTTGATTTTGGTATATCTGATTTTTAATTTGGGCTCATACTCTTGCTAACAACCATGCCTTCTGTCTTGTAGCTTGTATTTAGTCCTTTCTTCTCGCTTTCCTTCGCTACCTTCTGTAGGATATTTCGTAGATTTTTTCAGTGTCTGCTATTAATACTGTGTCATCTACATATCTTATATTGTTAAGATTGTGGCCACCAATAATTAATGCTGATAGGATATCTAATTCTCTCAGAATTTCCTCGCTGTATGGTTTGAATAAGTCTGGTGAGAAGACACATCCTTGTCTCACACCCTTTTATATTTTTGTGTATTCGTTGACCTCATTTTCTATCCGTATACAGGCGCTTTGCTGCCAGTATAGGTTCTTAATTATTCTAATAAACTTTCCCAATATGTGTAGACTGCTGAGCAGCTCTAACAGATCTTTGTGGCGTACTTTATCAAACGCCTTTGCGTAATCTATAAAGCACGGATACACATCCTTCTTCAGTTGTATTGCTCTTTCTGATAACATTGTAAGCATAAATATCGCGTTCCTTGTTCCAATGTCTTTGACGAACCAGCACTGTTCTTGACCTATCTCCGGTCTAATTTTGTTGCGTGCCTTGTTCATCAGAATTCAGGTGATAAATTTTGTTATATTAGGCTGATTGTCCGATGGTTACTACCAGGTTATTCGTCGTAAAACATTGGGCTAATTTTCTCCGCGTTCATTGTGTGTTCCTATTCCGAATTTGCCAAATATTTCACCATTTCTCTAATTGCCTACTTTGGTCTCCCATAGCAATTATAATTTCTTGCGATTTACATTGAGCCTTGGCGTTGTCTAGTGTAGAGTAGAACTTTTCAATTTCTTTTGCACTATGATAGATATGTTGAAAGGCTTTTCTTTCAGTTTAACGACAAGAATTCTTTTAGAAAACTGACAGTATCCCAGAACGCATTTCTTCTTGTTTTGTTCTAATATTAATCCAACCCCTCTTTCATTTTCTTGCTACTTATCAGTGACATATTCTCCATTGTTTGGCCACCTCATTTCACATAATCCTAAAATATTGACATTTAACCTACTCATCTCCAGTTTTATATTTTCCAAATGACCACACACAGTGGTTTAACGTTCTAACGTTCCATGTCCCGAGTCAAGCATTTAAATTTTTATTGTTTTCCTTTTTCACTTTTATAAAATAACTTACTTTCAAAATATTTCCTTTCAGTTACGCTCGGTTGTCTTTTTTAAAATTAGTGCTCCTGTATGTAATATTTACTCGCATTATTCATTTTATATAATTCTATTTGAGATACTCTTACTTCCTATAATAGCAATTTCTCTTTCTTATTTCCTTACGCGGTTGCATTTACCTACTTTGTTATTATCATTATTAATTTCATTTCTCTATGTAATTCTTTTATTTGTTGTTTTAATCTCATCTTCCAGCTTACTTTAGAATTTTTATTACTTTTTGTATTTTTGTCACTTATGTATTTATGTTTTAATCATCAAATTGTTCAGCAACTACTTCTTTCTTGCATATAATAAATATTTTAGTTCAGTTTGTCAAAGTTTATTACTTTTCTCCGATATAATTTTTCCTTTTATTTCACACTATACACGGATAACTGTGGCGGTTTCTCATCTGATATCTGTTTTCTTTTATTCATCTCCTTCCTTTCTTCTATAGGTAAGTTTTCTGTATCTATTCAGGATGACTTGCATACTTTTTTCATTGTTTTTGTTACTTCATGTACATTTTCAGTTGAAATTTGTGTATTTGGCAAGGAATCGTTGAACTCATGTTTACTTTGAATTTAAAAATTATTATTATTATCATTATTATTGAAATTTTCACAGTGATATATTCCAACACCACAAATGACTTTAAGTAACTACCTCAGGGACGTTCAGTAGGATATTAGCTGTACCTTTGATGATTGCTGTTTTTTTGCAACGTTTTCATATTCGGTATGATTTCGAAGACATCAAATGTTTCTGCTCTTTCCTTTTACTCTATGTTTTATTTTTGCTATATTTTACATTACATGACTCGATGTTCATTTTTACAAAGTAATCAAGTCTCAGAAAGAAAACTGTCAGTTTAAAACTTGAAATTTGCTCAGGATATAGACATTTCTTCTGAGGACGATATTTGTAGTTTTTTTCTTTTTGCGATCCACTTAGTTGTAAAATCTTACCTGGAGATCTTATTGTTTACCAATTTCATATTTGCTGACTTTTGATCACTAAATAGTGATATATGATGACCTAAATGTTTTTTTTTGTATTATATTATTTCAGATTTATAGTGTCTAGAATATTAAAATTAATGAAAACGCATGTTGTATAGAGTAGGATGTTTGGTCAGTTGGATGCACTAA
Source organism: Acanthosepion lycidas (assembly GCA_963932145.1). NCBI lineage: Eukaryota > Metazoa > Mollusca > Cephalopoda > Sepiida > Sepiidae > Acanthosepion > Acanthosepion lycidas. Next base: position 32,810,313 of record OZ010594.1, on the reverse strand, counting down.
TGCTGGTTTACATGCTTGTCTTACATGATTATTGCATTGCCTAAGTTACTAGCAGCGTGTAGAACATATTCAATAAATCAGTCAGTATAGATACGCTGCCAATTTGTTATGCATTTGTAAATAATTGGGTAGTGTCAACACTTGATAATTTAGTCACTCTGCACAATTTTTCAAGCTTCTACTTTTGTATTTTCTTCGCGCAAAACTTTCATTTCTTCTTTAAGGTTATGATTTTTTAGCTTCATGACGATAGGCCTGTTTTCATAGGAATGTACTTGCTAAGTTTTAGTGAGATTATAAGTTGACCTTAATTCAATCTGCTCCTAAGTACCAGTCTATTTCTGTATTTTCTAGGATTCTCTATGTGAATAAAGACGCGTGACTTTCTCCATTAAAGATCATGTCAAATCATGTACCGTCACATTAAGCAAATTATGAATTTGTATTAGCTTAAGGAAGAGTTTACATTGTAGATTCGTGGTGCAAAGTTTAGGGTATACACATACACACATAGGAAACTAAAGCCACTACGATAACAAAGAGAAAAAGCAAAATGGTGGTCATAAAGAGGGAGTGATGAAAAGTCCGACCAGGAAGTTATTAAAAGATGTTTGGTTATTTCGTCATATTTTAGGAAGTAGGTTTGGCTAAGAGCATTCAACAAGAAAACTGTTTTCCAGGTCTCAGTGTCGATGATGATCTGTGTCAGGGATGTCTTCAACTGATCCCTGTAGCGTCGTTTTGGGCCACCGCGTAGTCTCTTGCTGTTGGCGAGTTCTCCAAACTTTATGATACAAGGTAGTCGAATGGGACGCATTAAGATACGTGACCCACTCAACCGACGTGATGTATAATTTTCCTCAGTTGTGACTCTGCCCAAAGACAGAGATTTAACGGAGATATGATAAATAAACGTGTTGCAAAGTAATTTATAATAATTTCGTATTTAATTGACCCCCACACGGAGTTGCGTTGTGACGCAAGGTCGGTTTAATGTGGGGAGCTCGGGCGCGTACACACGGGAGGGAAACAAAAATTATCCTAGTCCATGCAACCGTCAGTTATGCTGGCCTTGGTACGAACACTGATCCCTCTCTTTGGAGCAATGAGAAGGCGCGGCCATGGGCAGCTGTTCTTCAGGGCTGGGCACCTCTCAGTATAATTTTCCTAAGTTTCGTGAGCGCACTTTGCCCAAAGACAGAGACGCAACAGAGAGATGACAAATAAACGTATTACAAATTACTTTATAGTAATTTGTATTTACTCGCAGCACGTGGTCAGGTTGTGATGCAAGATCGGTTTAATATTCCCGAGCCCCCGCAACCGTCGGTGGCGCTATCCTCGGTACAAGCACCGATTCCTCTCTCTAGTGCAATAAGAAATCGCGGCCTCAGGCATCTGTTCCCCATGGATGGGCACGTCTTTATAATTTTTCTAAGTTGCGACTCTGACCTTTGATGAAGTCGCCTCTGAGTGCACTCTGCTCAAAGACAAAGATGCAACTGAGAGATGATAAATAAACGTGTTACAAACTCCTCAAAAAGAATTTACACACTGTAAATTTACACACTTTATTTGACCTCCCCACTGAATCAGTTTTTTAACGCTGTTCTTAGCTGGTCATAGCGTGTCCAAGCTGGTCTAAGCTAATCATAGCTGTGATATTACCAGCTCAAGGACGGATCACTATGACCAGTAAGTATCAGAAGGTGTGCATATATATATATATATATATATATATATATATATATATATATATATATATATAGAGAGAGAGAGAGAGAGAGAGAGAGAGAGAGAGGAATTTATACTCTATTTACTTGACACCTCGACTAAGTCGGTTTTTAACGTGGGGACCCGAGTGTCTCACTCGGGTCACTGGTCTTAGCTGGTCACAGCTTGTCCTAGCTGTTTCAGAGCTGGTCTTAGTTGGTCCTAGCTAGCCAGAGCCGGTCCAAGCTAGTCATAGCTGTGATAGTATCAGCGCAGGGACGGTCCCTGTGACCGGTAAGTTTCAGAATGTGTATACAGAGAGAGAGAGAGAGAGAGAGAGAGAGAGAAATTTACATTGTATTTACTTGACCTCCCCACACACCCACACACTGAGTCCCGTTGTGACACAAGCTCGGTTTTTAACGTGGGCACCCGAGTCTTCACTCGGCCTCTGGTCATATCTTGTCCAAGCTGGCCAGAGCTGCTCTAAGCTATTCGTAGCTGGTCATAGCCGGTCTAAGCTGCTCTAAGCCGAGCAAACTAGTCAAAGCTGTGATACTACCAGCGCAATGACGGGTCCCTCTGACCGGTAAGTAGGGATTTACTTGCCCCCACCCCGAGTCAGTTTGTGACACAAGGTCAGTTTTTAACGTCTTCACTCGGGCCGCTGGTCATAACTGTTCATAGCGTGTCCAAGCTGGTCAGATCTGGTCTAAGCTAGTCATAGCTGGTCAAAGCCGGTCCAAGCTAGTCATAGAGACGGATTCCTCTGACCGGTAAGTATCCAAATGTGTATACTCCTCGAAGCTAGGATTTACACACTCCAAGAGGAATTTGCACACTGTATTTACTTGACCTTCCACTGAGTCAGGTTGTGAGAAAAGATCGATTTTTAATGTGGGGATACAAGTGTCTTCATTCGGGCCACAGGTCTTAGCTCATCCAAGCTGGTCAGAGCTGGTCTAAGCTGGTCTAAGCTAGTCGTAGCTGGTCAAAGCTGGTCAAAGCTAGTCATAGCTGTGATACTACCAGCACAAGGACGTATCCCTGTTACTGGTAAGTATCAGAATTTGTATACCACTCGAGGGAGAGGAATTTACTCTGTATTTACTTCACTACTGTGATATTACCAGCGCAAGGACAGGTCCCTGTGACCGGTAAGTATCAGAATATGTAGAGATTTACTTGCCCTCCCTCTGAGTCAGGTTGTGACACAAGGTCAGTTTTTAACGTGGAGACCCGAGTGTCTTCACTCGGGTCGCAGGTCTTAGCGGATCTTAGCTAGTCATATCTGGTCAAAGCCGACCCAAGCTAGACATAGCTGTGATACTACCAGCAAAGGAACGGATCCCTGTAACCGGTAAGTATCAGAGTGTGTATACCACTCGAGAGAGAGAGAGAGAGAGAGAGAGAGAGAGGAATTAACACACTGCATTTACTTACTTGACCACCTCCCAACTGGTTCAAGCTGGTCAGAGCTAGTCTAAGCTAGTCATAGCTGTGATACTACCAACGCAGGGACGGATCCCTCTGACCGTTAAGTATCTGAATGTGCACACCCCTCGATGAAGGGATTTACAAACTCCAAGAGGAATTTTCACGCTGTACTTACTTCACACCCCACTGAGTGTGGTTATAACACAAGGTCGGTTTTTAATGTAGGGATCTGTGTGTCTTCACTCGGGCCACTGGTCTTAGCTCGTCCAACCTAGTCGAAGCTTTTCTAAGCTAGTCATAGCTATGATACTACCAATACAGGGACGGATCCCTGTTATCAGAAAGTATCAGAATGTGTATACCACTCTCTCTCTCTCTCTCTCTCGCGATGGTCAAATCTAGTCATAGTTGTGATACTACCAGCACAAAAACGGATTCCTGAGACTGGTAAGTATCAGTGTGTATACAGAGAGAGAGAGAGAGAGAGAGAGAGAGAGAGAGAGAGAGAGAGAGAGAGAGATAGAGAGAGAGAGAGAGAGAGAGAGGAATTTCCCCACTGAGACGAGATGTGATACAAGATCTTTTTTAAGGTGGGGACCCGAGCGCGAACACCCGGGCAATTAACAAAAATTGTCCACAGCCCCCGCAACCGGTTGCGCTGGCCTCGCTGCGAGCACCGATCCCTCTCTCTCTCTGGTGCAATGAGAGGTTGCAGCCTCGGTCAGTTGTTCCCCAAGGCTGGGCACCTCTCAGTATAATTTTCCTCAGTGGCCACTCAGTCCTTTCACACAGTAGCCCCTGAGCGCACTCTGCCCAAAGACAGAGACGCAACTGAGAGATGATAAGTAGACGTGAAATTACTCAAAAAGAGTAAGGTACACGCGGTGTTTATTCTGCCCCCCACTAGGACGAGATGTGACACAAGGTCTATTTTTAGGTGGGAGCCTGGGGGCATACAACCGGAACAGGACCTAAAATTCCGCTCAGCCCCCGCAATCGTCGGTTACGATGGCCTCGGTGCGAGCATCTATCCCTCCCTCTGGAGCAATGCGAAAGCGCTCCTTCGGGCAGCTGTTCCCCAGAGCTGGGCAACTCTTCAGTATTATTTTCCTCAGTTGACCCTCTGTCTTTTGACAGAGAAGACCCTGAGCGCACTCTTCCCAAAGACAGCGACACAACTGAAAGAAGTAGACGTGAAATTACTCCAAATGAATAAGGTACACGCGATATTAAATCCTCCCCCCCCTTGGAAGATGCGACACAAGGTCCTTATTTATATATATATATATATAATTTATATATATATATATATATACAAAACACACATGTACATTTGCATATATTCTTATATACCTACCTACATACATACATACACACATATATATACACACACATACAAACATATACCCATAGATACATACATATACGCATGTACGTACATATACATATATACTATATATAAGCACATATACACACATGTATGCACAAACACATACATATACATATATATCCACACACATACACACACACATATATATATATCTTTACATACATACACACATATATATATGCGCATATACATATACACACAGATACATAGATACATACACGTACATATATATATATATATATATATATATATATATATATATATATACACATACATACACAGGCGCACATACGCGCGTGCACGCGCGTGTGTGCATGTATACATCTTTTCCTCATAATTTTAGTTCCCCGTTAACAGTTCTGATGAGAGGGGACGAAACCGGTCGACTGGTGTGCGTTTTTGTTTTAAATCTATCATGGCCTACAATATAAAATTTCTTGTTTTAATGCCTTAATACGCTTATGTACTGTTTCAAACATATTTAAATATATATATATATTAGGTTGGTGCAAAAATAATGACGTAATAATGTCGTTTTTTGACGTATTAACGTAAAAAAAAACGACATTATTACGTCATTATTTTTGCACCAACCTAATATATATATATATATATATATATATATATATATATATATATACACACACACAAATTGACATTAAAGTCCACACACAGAAGCAACGGTCTATTTCATGCTTAAACTCAATCGTCAGTTCCACTTTTATATTTACATACGCTCTATCCTTGATATCGAGCACTCTAAACTATAAATATAACATACCTTAAAACTATATTTTATATATATATGTGTGTGTGTGTGTGTGTGTGTGTATTAGACCCTTAAATGAAAGAAACATTTTTCATATATTACAAGTTCACACTGTGATTAATATTATCAAAAATCAAATAATTATTACTACATGATAGCAAGCAAGCAATATGAAACAGATTTGAAAAGTGAGGTGGCATACTCCGATTTATGCGTGTGTATGAGTGTTGCATGTGACGTGTGTTTGCGTGTGTGTGAATCAATAATTTTGTAGACGAAGTTGTTAACTTCATTTTCCTTGTATAATATTGGATATATTTCAACAATGAATGAAGTGCATTGTTAAAGAAAGAAATCATTTATTTAGCATCCTGCATAGTTTATTTTAAATTCCACAGCCTTATGAATATTTTTGAGCGTCCTTAAATTTAAGCATTTTGAAAACCTAACAATATTTTTAATTGTTTAAAAATACATTTTGCGAAATAAAATCCTTAAGTTTGCCTTGATAAAATCCCTCAGAGGATGGAACGCGTGGGTAAAGAAAAGTTTATCTTTTGTCTTTCTCTTTCAGGCCATCTGTCTAATTTAATTTCATACGTTTGGTATTTTGACACTTACTTCTTCCTGTAAATCAATACTTTGTAGTTGTAACAGAGTTGGTAGTTAGAATAATATATTTTGATTCAGTTGCAATTGAAAATAAAGTATGTAAGATGAACATAAAATTTGTTACAGCTTCTAAAACAATAAAAGACTTAATTCAAAGCTAAATAATAATAAGTTAAAACTAGAAGGAGGAATTTACTCTATCACCAGTAATAATTGCCACAAAGAATACATCGGAGAAACCTCGAGGAATTTAAATAAAATATTATATGAACACAAAAGGTATTTTTTACAAAACACAGTCAATTCATTAATTTCTCATTATAATGAGTCTAACCATAATTTCTATTTAAACAAATGCTACTTTAATTAAAAGAGAAAGAAAGTTACAAAGAAGAAAGTGTATAGAAAATACTTTAATCGTTAGATCATACACAGTAAATTTGCAACCATATTTTTTTTACAATATTTCACATTTCTTGGAACATTATCACAATGTGGGATATCTAACAAGAAAAGTGATAAAATATAAGCAAAAAGAACCTAAAGGAAATTGGGTAGACAATATAGCCAAACGTATTATAAAAAGTAAATTTAGTTGTTTCAAATTTCAGTAGCCCCTTTCCTTCGTGCAGATGTTTAGTTATATCAACATCCAATGAAGTCCTAAAGTTTTCCACATTTTCACTGATTTTCATAATATTAGTTAATTAACTATTCCAAGGTTGCTTAATGAAAATAACAAAAATATACTGTTTTATAATGATGTGTATGTATCTATGTACCTATATTCTTACGCGGTTGTGCTTATCTATATTGCAAAGCAATAATAAAAATAATTCAAACAGATTTGAAAGATAACAAATCTATATGGGGTAAAAAAAAGCGTATCGATATGAAAGATAATTAGGGAAATGAAAAAAAAAAGATTTAGGATGGGCGAATAATAGAAGGAAATTAAATGATGACATTTTTTTTTCTACAGAAAAGGAGAAAATACAATTTCTAGAAAAGCGGGGAATTTTCAATGAGAAATGGTGAAAGAAAGAAAATAAATCAACGAGAAAAAAAAAATGAACAGAAAGTGAGATAAGTAGAAAGTGTAGGAGTGAGATAGAGCGACAGAGGTAAAAAAAAAAAGAGTAGAAGAAACTGAAAAATGGAAATAAGTAAACGCCCTTAATGTGTAATGTAAAATTCCATTACACATCGAATAAACGTGACACACCTCGTAGTCATTCGCATAAAAGCTAAAGCGTTGGTTGTTTTTAGCGATTCCCACTTCCTGTCTCTTGCCCTCGTCCTCAGTGTTACTCTTGATTTGTCGATTTAGCTTAAAAACAAGAAAATGGCAAACTGGGAGAATTTTACATATGCCGCTAGTAACGATTTCTGCTGATATTAAGTAAAACTGCTAACAGAAAATATTATAAGAAATAAGCAACTGCTCTCGTGGATAAACATAATAAAAAATTTTCAATATTTTCAGCCAGCTCAAATATTTATCGGTGAATCACTTTTCTCCACATCACTTATATATAAGTAGATTTCATTTTTTTAATTTATATACAGTTTATATATATAGTTTATAGAATATATATAGTTTATAGAATTTACACATTAAAACTTAACATTAAATAATATTTTGTAAAGCATTTGAAAATTTAAAGTCGAATATTAATCAATGCCGGCTATAAATCAATGTACACACACACACACACACACACACACACACACACACACATATATATATATATATATATATATATATATATATTATAAATTAACTGATTTAAAATGTGTTTTTTCGCTACACAGTATCAACCAATTTTCAAATATATATATATATATATATATATATATATATATATATATATGTAGTAAAGGTAAAATAAATTCCTTGGCTGTATAATCCAAGTGGGTCGTAGTAATATAAAAATATTAAAATTGATCCACAAAGAGGGAGCTCGATGCATTTTATTTGTACAGAGCAAATGACGAACAATCAAAAAAATTCTTTTTATCTCATGTAGAGAATAGGCCTATTTCGGCAGACGATAAAAGTGATCTGTCTTTTCAACCCTGATATGAACATATATATGTGTGTGTGTGTGCGCTTAGACTTTTAATTAATTTTAACAATTCTTGTATTTGAAATCGTGATCTAATTATATGTTAATATTCTTTAGATTTCAACCCCTGGAGAAGTTTTAATAATTTAAAATTGCCTCTTCCGGCTCGGACTCGCTTCTACCGAAAGGATTATAATTGATCCAGCATGCCATCCCTCTAAATATCTCCGATATTCCGATAATCATCGTATTAATGTACTGTCTCCAAACATGCGTCCGTCTTGGGAAACTAACTCGTGCATGTCTCTAACAGTCAACTAAACACCTTTCTTGGTGATTAATAAACCTTTTGTGTAGATGAACCCTAAAGTTGCTTCAGAGTTATAATTACCGAAAGGCGTTTTGCTGACCGTTAGAGACATACACGCGATTCCCAAGACAGTACAGGTAGGTACCTCTAGTTTTTAATTTTAATTATTTAAAAAAAATTTACTCCTTTCTGACACGTTCGAAATTTTGGTTAATTTTTTTTTTTATGTGTCAACGCTGTAACAGAGCTGACTATGAAAATTTTAGCGCCTTTTTTCTCGGTAAGATAACACACAGATCTGGAAATTCATGCAAAAATCACATAATTGTCGGAATTTAATGAAACCTTCAGGACTTATTCAAAAATGAATTAATTTATTCTTTTTATTTTTTTCTATATATAAATTCATGAAATTTCTAGAAATTAAATTCAGACCTCCAAATTTGTTTTAATAGTTAAACGCTGTACTCGTTGGAGAATGTAAATCATCCATTTTTTTTCAAACAGTTACTCAGTTCCCGAAAATCTGCTTCGAATCGTAAAATAAAAACTGCAATAATTTATAAAGTTTCAAAAATCTTTTAAATATTCTTCAAAACTTTGACCTCGTTAGGTTATTAAGTTATTAAGGGAAGACTATATTTACTGAGCGAAAGTTGAAAAGCACCAAGATTTTTAAAATATTTTCTTATGTGTATAAACGTGACCATTTTGAAAGTATGGGTGACAATACACGGCATTATCAGAAAATAAGATCGCTAACTATTGTAAATTTAAAGTCTGCATTCCTAAAATTAGATTACGGAGAATTTAAGATTACCGAGTACTTAAACATTATATAAAAATGTGTTCACCCGTCATTTTCTTAAACTATGTTTCAACAGATAAAATTTCCGTAGAACAAGAATAATACTGTCAACATCTTCAAAAGCAGTTAAGTGATTTATGAGCGTTGACAAGTACCTAATCACCGCTAATGTTTGTTTTAAAAATCAATTTCTTTGTTATTTTCAATTTAAAGTAATTAATATTTGTTTCTAATCAGATAAATTATACTTTAAGTCAGTTAATATTCCTCAAATAAAGTTTCAGAAAAGTATATTTTATTTTTAGAAGATTTTTGAATAAAGAAAATTACACTGCGATGATTAAAAAAGTGCGTTAATCAGTTATTTGTAGCCCCCCCCCCACACCAAAATTGAATCGGATTCCAATCAATATAACTTCTGTTTTAAATACAACTACCATATTATTTCACTTTTTGGAAATAGTAAATTTAATCCCTTAGCTTTCAATTAAAGCTGAAATGAAATCTCCAAGAAAGTTTTTAATTTTTAAAATTAATTTTAAACCTTAGGTATTGCGAATTATTTGCGAATTAGTGGGTAAAACGACGTCATCATAACTACCGAATTTACGCGGTCTACGCCAACTACTAGAGAACTACAAACCTTGCCAACGTCACCCTGAAAACCGACAACTACGACAGTGTACATACAGTTCTTTACCGTAAACTGAGATAAACATTCAAACTGTATTACGAATACATCCTACAAAAATACTACAAAAAGTAGTATTCCTACAATTCGTTTAGCGAAGCTAGTTATATCTCAACATCCCCACCAGCTACACATTTTTCTTTTTCGAATATGGCAGACAATTCGTCTTACCAGTCGAAGTCTCATGCCTCCTACTCTTCCAGCTCTTCGACTAGAGCGGCCACCTATGCCTGCTGCCAAAGCAAAGTCTGAGGTAATCCAAGGCGAGCCTTGGATTACCTCATGAGGAGGAATATAGAACAATAATGGAAGCGAGGAGAGGTGAAGTTAAAAAGGAAAAACGACGACAACACTTCAGTGAAATGCTCAGCTACGATCTCTACCAGCCAGCCAGCCAGCCAGCCAGCCAGCCATGATTCCGGTCTACGCATACGGGAACATTTGGCTGATCAAGGCACGTCATCATTGACCCCGAGTCGCTTTGTGTTAGAGAGATTGATCCCGGACAATTGGAGAGATAATTAAAACACGATGATGTCCTTCTCTCGGACTAAGGGACCCAGGCAAACTTGACAATACTGGCCCAGTTCAAATGTCAGAGGTACCTACCACCTGATAAATGCTATCCTTGTAATGTCAGACAAAACACCCCCAACTATATGTCAGATCTCATGAGATATTTCAGGCGACGCGAGCCCATCACCACCGGATTACCTAAGTTCAATGACAAGCCAGAGGATTACCAAGCGTGGAAGCATCATTCCAGAGTGTCACGAGAGATCCTGGCCTCACGCACAAAGAGGAAATGGACTTTCTCATAAAATGGCACGGTAAAGATTCAGAAATACAAGCCAAACAAATAAGATCCATCAATCCGAACAACTCAGAAGAAGGTCTTGAAAGAATATGGTATCGACTTGAAGAGTTCTACGGCATCCTGGAAGTTATGAAAGAAACCCTATTTAACCGATTGGAAGGTTTCCCCAAACTGTCGTGGGATTTACTGAGGCTAAGCGAATATAGCGACCTGCTCATGGAGATTCGCCAATAAAAACGGACATCTCCCAGCCTTCGCTTACCTGGATAGAGCTCGAAGACTTCATCCCTTGGTAGCTAAGCTACTCTTCTACTTTCCGTCGGCTCGAAATATAAAGACCGGCATCATGTCCTCGCCACCTTTTTCATTTTCGTGGACTTTGTCACACAACAAGCAAGGATTAGAAACGATCCAAGCTTCCGATACAATCAGGCAGGTTCGATTGCAATGAAATACCTGACGACAGGTGTTAAATAATAGTTTCAGACTGTTATTTTTTAGTGCAGTGTATTTTGGCTCAGACCTTCTGAGGCTGATCTTAAGGTCAGATGTTAAACAAAATAGGGATGTCGATTTTGATTGTATGAGCCGAACGCAAGAATGTTAGAGAGATGGAAAGCAATTTAGAGGAGTTAAGTTTTTACACGTCATGCATAATAGACATGGTTATTTCGTGTCTCGGGGAACTTGCTCCCTAGTGGGGGTGATAGAGCGATCCCACTAGCTAGTTAAAAATGTACGCGTCGACGTAATTAATAAAATAGATAAATTTTAAAAATCCATTTTGCTAATGTCTTTTATCTTCGAATCCAAAAACATTTCGACACGCGTCCGGGAGAAGATGTCCGAGAGAGAAGAATGCAGCTTCAAACAAAAGACCTCTCCAGAAGAGAGGGAGTATGCAACATAGGTCCAGTATTCTAAACCCAAAGTGGCCCTTCACCTTCCTCACTTGAAAACAATAGTTCACCTTATTCCAACCTTGTAGCCCAAAACACAAATAAGTAACATTTTAAACAATTGCGGTCATTTTTGACGGCACGGTATACTAATAATAAAATAAAAATTATGGTCTTATAATAAACAATGAATAGTATAAGAAGAAATGAATAAATAAAAAATAATTATTACTTCTCTTTAAAAGAATACACATCACTTTCTTGGGGCAACGAAAAAACACATCCGTTCACTTCAGCATCCAGCGTCATGCGGTATTGATCTCTGTGTTCACACACACACAGACACACACACACACACACACACACACACACACACACACTAAAAACGTTATTTGTAGTGGATGCACGTATTTTAATTACTATCCCTGTATGCATTAAAAAAGTTTATTGTAATAAGAAATAATGTCGGATAAAGATCAATCGCCAGATTCACACTCCTCACCCGTCTTTTGAAGAGGAGTAGAGGTTTATCCTTGGTTCAGGTCGTTCTTGTTCATATTGGCCATCAATTAAACGATGTCTGTTTCCAACGAACGCTTGGTATCGTGAAGTTACAGCCTGGTGTCTCGATACCGTCCCAGATGTAGTATACCAGGGACTTCAAATGAAGAGAGCAAGGTGACTGAATATTAGAGTTACTTTAAAATTATCGGTTAGACAATCTAAGATAACATGAGTGGTGTGGGAAGGAGCAGAGCCATGGTGGAATATGTATACTCATCAACACAAAGCTTAACCACTATATCTAGCACCTCAGTGGTACTATCCATGAACCTCTGCTGGAAAAAGTGGGATGTATGACCTACTCTGGTTGCTCACACATCACCAATATCATCAAAGACGCAGTAAAATTGGTATCATGGAGTCTATTCAGGGCCACGATTCGTTCTTCTTATTTATCTCTTTGTCCTGGAAACCTTATATGGTAAGAACCACGACATGCAGGGTTCCTCGCATGTTCAGAAATACTTCGATCAGATCACACAATTCTGTCGATTGTTTTCGAAATGACATGCTCTCTCCTTCTTATGTAGGATTTGTAATTGACAGTGGGTTCCTCCTGATCGGCTTGCTTGAGGTGTGATTGATGATATCCTGGAACCGCTGGACAAACTTGGGCGTCCTTACAAAATCTGACAGCTTAGAATGTTTATTTATCATAGCCACGATTAGGCAGTCACGACAGAAGACTCCAATTTGTTATTGACACTGAACATGAAGGACTCGGCCATTTGCAAGAAGGTAGCTATCTTCGTCTTGCTGTGGTTGACTAATAGTATCCCGATCACACTCCTTATAGTATTGAGATATAAGTTACTACTCCTGCTAATCGATACGTGGGAAATAATGAAATTTCTAGTACGGAATTGAGTAACTTATCTCTAAAATTAGTTGTTTAGACAGTGGCAAAATGGCTACCTATTGTCAAATAGAATCAATTTATTATGTAAGAAAAGGCAAAAATCATATGGATAAAAACAAACATCACAAGATCATTTTCCAACAAAAGGACATAACTAAAATAAATAATTAAATAATGTAGAAAATTAAAGAAAATAACCGGAGAATTAAGTTTACGCATAAGTTTGCGTATAAGATTCCAGAAATATTTAAATCCCAAAAATCACCCCTAAAAATTGGGGGTCGTCTAAAAAGGAAATCTTCTGAGTAATGTGTGTCGGTAGGCTAACCTCGGCTTCGATGCGATAATCAATAACGTACACGAAAAGATTCACATTAACGAATAAATTGATAATAAAAGTAATAAAACTATTTCTACCTTATATATTACTGGCATATTCAAAGAATAATTCCATATCAATAAAATCAACTTGTATCCATGCAAGCTCAGTTGAGAAAATGTAAACATCGAGTTATGATTGTGTTCACAGCAACCTTTATCTTCCGCCAAACTTATTCCGAGAATAACCAATTTACTTTTTCAAGACGCTATTGTTTATCATCTCGCTATTAATTATTCTGCCACTCTTTGTAAACTACAGAGAATCTTGTTTCAAAGATAAATTCTCGATCAAAATATCCTTTATTTTAACTTCGATTCTTGTAGTGTCAAAATCCATTTCTTTTTTAAACTTCCAAATTTTTATTCTTTCAGTAATTTTCTATTTGTAATCTGATACCCTTTGTACATTAAAATTATATTTCGTGTTCTAAATTAACTTTCTGTAACATTTACATTTAAAAATCTTTACGGCTTATTAACATCTTGGTTATTCGAAAACACCTCTCTTTCAGTTGGTGTTTTCTGCTTTACAACATATCCTCCTACATTATTATTATTTCAGGGTTGATTTTTCATTAAAAATTATCGTAAATTAAACATTATCGTCCTGTTATTAGTGGTATTTTGTGATTGTCGATGAAGTAAAAGTAAATGGTCATTAGTACACCAGGCTGTTTTTAATTGTTTAGATATACGAGACCAACCTCGACTCATTTATCCCCTCCTCTGACTTCTCGATCCCCGGTTACCTTCCTTTCCTTAGAAAAGACTTTCACACCCACATGCACGGCCTTGGAGTTTACGTCAAGGACCATCTCCCACTGGCTCGCTCAAATCTCCAGACAATTCATACATGTGTCTCCGTCTATCTCTCCTCAATACTGTAAGCTACATCTTTTTTCCCTATCGCTTTTCATTCTCCAAAGACTGTGGTGTACTCGAAAGCATTTCCGACATTATAGACAAGGCTATCTCTCTTCATCCGTTTGCACATATATTCGTGTTCGGTGACTTTAACGCCAAACATACCAAGTGGCTTAAAAACTCTATAACTGACCCTGCTGGCATACAAACACTTAACTTTTCAATTTCTCACTCCCTCACGCAAATAGTTGACTTTCCCACACTGGGCGGTAAGGCTTCCCTTCTCGATATCTGTTTCACTTCCATCCCCGATCCTGTTGCGCCACGCAGCTCTGCCCTTTTGGCAACTTTGATCATGCCGTAGTGTCTGTCAACATCTTCTAATCCAACCCCAGCAAAGAAGCTCCTACCAACAGAACATTTTTCTGTTAGCAGACTGGGACACGTTCCGGGATTTCCTTCGCGATGTCCTCTGGGATGTAGTTTTTAAGCTCCTTGTTCAAGAATGCGCTTCTGAGGTCTCCTCCTGGGTCAAAGCTGGAATCGAGGCTTTCATCCCCGCCAGGAAATATAAGGTTAAATCACGCCCATCCCTTTGGTTCTCTGCCGCTTGCTCAGATGCCATTGCTCATAGGAATCACTTCTTCCGCCTATATCGTAGTGACATGTCAAATCGCAACAGACGTCTCTTTGTCTCAGCCCGTAACGAGTGCAAGCATGTCCTCAATGAAGCAAAGTCACTATTTTCTAATAGAATGAAACAACGTATTGCATCTCGCAAATTTGGCTCCAAGGATTATCGGCGTCTCTGCAAGAGCGTACTTAATAACAGCAAACCCACAATACCTCATTTGTTCAACCAATTTGAGGTCCTGACCTCCTCAGCTAATAAGGCCGAGTGCTTTGCTCAGAAATTCTCATCCAACTCAACGCTCGACTCATCCGGTGTACGCACACTCAATTTCCCCACTGGAACTGAGGCTCTTATTGAGCGAGTTGCACATAACCCTGTCGTTGGTATTATGCATCATCTTTAAATTAGACTCCCGTAAGGTTAGCAGTGGCGACGGGATACCAGCCATTGTCCTGAAGAAATGTGCTCCTGAACTGGCCCCTGCCCTCTCCAAATTATATAACTACTGCCTCAATGAATCTTGCTTTCCAGTCTGTTGGTAGTCCTCATCTATTGTTCCTGTCTTTATGAACTTTGGAGACCCTTCTGACCTAACTACCATCTTATTTGTCTCCTACCACTCTTCCGCAAAGTCTTTGAATCTTTAATCAACACCGAAGTGGTTAAGCACCTATCCCATGATCTGATATGGTTTCCGCTTTGCCCGTTCTACAGCTGATGTGCTCACGGCCGTAGCTGAAATTGTTTACCAAGGACTTCACAATAACGGAGAAGCTCGTCCCGTGGCTCTAGATATCTCTAAAGCATTTGATAGGGTTTGGCATGCCTGCTTCCTTCGTAAGCTTCAGGCATACGGAATTTCAAGTCGATTATTTGACTTAATACGATAATTTCTGTCAAACCGTGTAATGAAGGTAATCCTTAACGGATCTCCCCGATGTCATCAGTTCCCAAGTAGATATCTATGCAGCCGATATTACTATTTACTTCTGCCTCAAAAGCAAATCTGGTATCACTGACAAAACTAATCTGGCCGTTTGTCTCGAAAAGGGCCTCCAATCGGTTTTGGACTGGGGCAGGAATTGGCTGGTTAACTTTAATGCCTCAAAAACAAAACTGCTCTCTATTATTCAACACAGGAAACCATTCTTGCCTCCCATTAGAATATCTGATGCTCAGTTCCAAGAGAACACCTCTTTGTAACTGCTTGCTCTCACACTGACTGCTGACCTGAGATGGAACAATACATTGAATCAATAGCTTCATCCACCGCAAGGAATGTTAGTTTCCTGTGTCGCGCCAGAAAGTTTTTCTCGCCCGAGTCCATCCTTCAAATCTATAAATCAACCATTCGCTCTTGCATAGAATATTGCTGCCATATATGGTCTGGTGCCCCGGCTGTTTGTCTTAACGTCCTCGATAAAATCCAGAGACGGATACGCAATGTGATTGGCACTGATCTGGCATCTCGTCTAGAGTCGCTCTCTCCCAGACGTGTTGTCGCTTCCCTGTCTTTCCTCCAAATATTTTCACAGTAATTGCTCCGACGAGCTACGTTCGCTAGTTCCCAGGCTGCATGATTTTAAACGTGAAACTAGCCTGGCATCTCGGTCCCACCCTTTCACTGTCGGAACAGTTAAATTGTAGCTGTCTCTGCTACTCCAATAGCTTCATGTATCGCACCTCCCGTCTGTGGAATTCCCTTCCTATTACTTGTTTCCCTGATAGCTATAATCTCCACCTCTTCAAATGTAATACCAATTGACATCTCCCGATGCCTTTATCTATTTCCTGTCCTTAACCCTTTTCTCTATCACGCCTCTTTACTCTCTCTCCCATTCTCTGTAACCCCTTGCGTGTTAGTGGCACCCCGCCTTGCTTAAAGTGAAAAAAAAAAGAGAAATATGTATTCGTAAGATATCATGTGATTGAAACGTAAACAAAACAATGGTTTCCCTTTTAGGGGACGTGTATAAGAAATCGTGATATAGAATCGATATTTCTTTTACTTTGAATTTCTAACGATACAGTAATAACATTCCTAATAACATCATCTTTATAATCATCACCATTTTAGTGTAAAAACACAAAACGTTCGTTAGCAGTAGAGAGCAAGTTAGATTTTGCGGTAAAAATATGAGTGCAATATGTTGTTATATAAAACAGATATATCGCTTTTATTTGTTTTTTTTATTTACTCGAAAGTAATAATCTCGGTATATCAGAATACCAGTAATCTTATACTACAGGTATTGGATAAATTCATGAAAATTTGCTAGATTTTTTTACCTGATCTTATCTATATGCGGAAATATAGTGTAATTCTTGACGTGAAGAATTATCGATATACCTTGATGTATTCGAACTATTACTCTCATCATTATTATAGTTGTTACTGACACGATGTTACAGCCAAGTACTTTCTAGCTATCTTCAGGTGTCCATTATTTTGTCTATATGGGATAAAAGATGTTGATTATTGTGTTAGTTTTGTCAACCGTTTTTGTTAAAACAGAATATATTGCTTCCTTACATGGTCTAGTTCGCTGTAAGGGGGAATTAATCTGCCAAAAATATTGATGATTATATTCTTCAGTAAAGTTTTGATAACTCAACACATTTTAAAATCTCCAAATCTAGAGAAGTATCACAAGACCAAACAAAAGTTAACAAAATAAATTTACTCTTGATCAAAATCATTAAAAATGATTTTCAATAATTTACTGTTGTAATTTTATCGTTGTGATACAGATAAATTTAGTGAAATGAGGTAATGGGATACTCGATATCGTTTTCTGTAGATCGTCAAATAGTTTAGCAGTTAAAACAACTGGACACTTACCAGACTTCCCTGAGTTAAAAAAAGTAATGAGTTTCCGATTCTCGCTGTCTACTCATTGCTGTTGAACGACGACCTGAGTAAAGTTACGATAAAAAGCAACTAAATTTTGATGATAAAAGCAAATAAAATTAAAAAGTTAATAGTAGTAATGCTAGTTTTGAAAAAATGAAAAATCTCAATTATTTACTATTTTTGAAACAAGATTGACCATCTGGTTGAATGAGGTGCAACATCGTAAATTTTTACTTAAGCGATATCTAAAATATGAAACAAATGAGTATGAAGTATTGAGTGATAATGACGAAGAACACACTTTATATTTAACGAAACAAGATAGGGAATTTATTTACAAGTTTACACATTTGAAGTTGTCAGTAGCTTGTTTCAGGAAAAAGAATCAAATATTTAAAGTTCGTAGTTTCGATGAATTGTCAAGAAGACAAAATGTTCAGAGTAAATCGGGTACAAAGTAATATTCCCAAAATGTTTAAAACAAATTGAAAGAGTTCGTTTTTCACATAAAAGTTATATGGTTATATTCAGCATGAATGAAAAGATATATTTTAAGATACTTAGCTTTGGATTTGAATAGAGTTCTATGAAATTGCCCTGCCCTCATTAGAGTCTGACATCAGCGTGTAATTTGACACCGGTGTTATTCAGACGAATAGATCTATGGCTTTCTGCCTTCTGCCACTTTCTGTTTCTTTTCTTTCTTTCTCTTTCTGCTTTGATTCAACTTTCTCTGCCTATTTATATTTATTTTATTTTTCACATCGGCGAAGTTACTTTTTCTTAGTTTATAAACCGCTCGCTTTTCCATTGGTCAAAATAAATTTTCACATAGGCACATTAAACTTTGCCTTGCTCTTTTCTTCAGCCCGTAACCAATCCCTTTTTTTTATTGGTCAAAATAAATTTTCACATAGGCTCGCGAATTTGAAAGCAGTGGAGAAAAGAGAGTTATTTTTATTTCGTATTGGCAAATAAATAAACTGATTACGAATTTGCGATATTTAATTACGTGTACGACAAAATTTGTCAAGTTTTTGTAACCAGAATCTCGCAGGCTTCCGAATTTGAAAAAAAATTAAAAAATTTGCTCGTACTGCTTATGATTTTTTCATAAATTTGTCATACATTAGACGCGATATTTTAGTTTTAGTATCAAACGATTTAAAATAAATTAGTTGATTCATTTTAGTGTAAAAACACAAAACGTTCGTTAGCAGCAGAAAGCAAGTTGGATTTTGCAGTAAAAATATGAGTGCAATATGTTATATAAAACAGATATATCGCTTTTGTTTGTTTTTTTATTTACTCGAAGGTAATAATCTCGGTGTATTAGAATACCAGTCAAATATATAATGTCTGAATGATCGATTTCATCATTTCAATACTTATTCGTGGACGCATTCAATTTGCAAATCCATATATACTATTTTGATTGAACGAACTCGCATCCTGATCAAGGTTGGAAATTTGTCAACTCAAAGGTTTTGTGACACTTGGCTTACTACGCTTCAATCCTGAGCTTGTTTTTTTTTCGGATTTTATCGAAACACAATATAGAAGTGTCTATAGGTCATGACATCCTAATACCAGTGACAAATCAACGATCCTGGTTATAGGACTACATCTAAGACAGAAAAAAAGGAAGGAGGAAAAATCACCAAAATAGAAAACCACCACATCCCCACACAGGTAGAGTATTATATCAGATAATGTGACCAAGGAATCTTGATCCAGATGTTACTATGGACAGGCAAAGTGTAGTTCTATATTCATTGACAAGAGCAACAAGCCTTTCCTCGGCATAGTGTTACCTGTGTGGGCTTACATGTAGCACAAATTCTTACATAACCAGCATTGCGCACACGAAAACACCGTATTTTTTAAATTATCGTACTTTTGGTATGTGATATAATGGATTTTAAAAAAATCTTCAAGTTGTTGATTTTCCATTCTTACACTTGCTTGTTAGTTCCAGGTTGAATGCAACATTCTTTTCACCTCAAACTATGGGTGAGTTACTGCTAATATTTGTTCACAGGAAAAATAATTTGTATATTTATAATAAATTTACGTTTTTTTTTCCAAATTAGAGACATCTATGTAACCTATGAGTTCCTGCTGCTGTTGCATGGGCATATCAATCCAGGCACATTCTATAACTGAATTGCGTTTGTTGTACTTGCCAACATGGTATTTAATGAGATCTACAACATGTTTCATACATACTCAATGAGTTTTAATTCTGGTGAGTGTGGAGGCCAATTGAGCACTTGGAAGCCATCCAGCTATTCTTAAAGTCAGATTCGTGCCACTTGCTTACAATGGGATTTTTTTAAAAGAATAATCTATTATCACCTGGAATTATAATTAGTATAAAGGGATGGAAATGTTTTGTGCATATCACACCTGAGAATATAAACTCTACTTACACTAGTGATCCTTGCGAACTGCAACAGGACAAACCCCACACTATTACAGATGATATTCAGACGTTATACAATAGTAAAATTCACTTCTCTACTGTTATTTATTTCCTTCTTTACTTTACACAATATAGCCGGTGTCACGTACATAAGAGAAATTATGGATTGTTTAGCTAGGTCTTATTAAGCATTACAGATTATATTAATTTAACCGATGTTTGCATAAATATGGAGATTGATAATCAATCTATCTATTTATCAGATCGACTGATGTAAGTCGATTCATTAATTTAGGTATAATTATCAGTTTTGATTTGTAAATCCTGAGTGATTAAAATGAAAGAGAGAATTATTAATTTCTCATAAAACTATCAATATTTTTCTAGATGGATGCTAGAAATTAGATGATACAAAACATGTCTCATTGGAAATGATGTTCACTAGTTTATACATTACATGGTGATCTTATAGTCAGTCGAATTTTTTCAAGTCAGGATCGAATTCATAAATGGAAAAAATTAAAAAGTTATATGTTCGCTCACCAATTCAAGTGACAATCTTCAAACGTCCGAGCAGTATTTAAGATTGCCTTACAATTAATTTAATATCAGATGCAAGAACAAACTGAAACTGAAAAAGAACACACACTGAAACAATATTCTCTTAGAAGCAACATAAATTGAATTTGTTATCACTGTTTTTCATAGCTAAGATTCTTATTTTGATGATCGGGTAACCTTTAGGACATTTTGAAATGAACACTTTATTTAATGTTCGGGAGAAGTATATTGTCCTTTATTCGCTGTCCTTGTTTAGGGATATCTGTTCTTTCTCTCTTTTTAATACTCTTCAGTTATTTCCATTGAGTCTGAGTTTGTAATATCAGATCCAGAGATTGAACTAACATTTACTGTGCCACTAAATTCATGAATCAATGCTTTAATCCTCGTGACAATACTAATCGAAAAACGACTTATTGAAAATACAACAGTCAATCTAAGTGAGTCAAGCAGTTTTAAATTTCCACTGTTCCCAATTTGATTAGGAATTTTCAATTTGTGCTAAATTTGAAATCTGATTAAAGAACTTAGGTTACGAATGATTTATCCAAAACATCGTCGGGATTATTACTATTGCCTCTGTTAAATATATGGTATAAATATTTAACGATGCTGAAAAATGTTCCCCAAAACTCACAAAGTGTGAGTGTTTTAGGATCAATGTGCAATTAAAATACTGAATTTTCATTTTCAGACTTTATTTCCTCGACGATTCAGACATCTGATAAAACTTTAAATTTCCCTCTAGATACTCGCAACAATATTTCAATTATTCAAAAGTTTTCATACATTGCTTTTCTAAGGCTATGGAAAACACAAGGCTCCTAGTTTTAGATTCAATTAAATCCCGCTTGAGTTCATAATTTTGTTGTAGTTTGCTTTGTACGGATGAAGCAAATCGATGAAAAAATCTCAGCACTTAACAAAATATTTTAAGACGCTCATCTAAACTAATCGAAACACGGCTTTTATTCGAAGCACGACAGTCAACTGAAGTGAGCCAAACAGTTTTCGATTTCCGCTGTTCTGAATTAACTTGCCGAATTTCGTTAGGATTTTTCAAGACATGAAATTTTTGAAACCTGATTAGGAAACATAGTCTACGAATGATTTATTCAGTATATATTTTCCAAAAAATGTCAGGATATTACTACTTCTAGAATTTAAATGTTGCTTTTATGTCGGTTAGAGGCTGTTCAACTAAAATCTTCTCAAAGTTTTAGCAACGAGGATATCCAAGAAAAAAGAAATCATCGTGGTTATCACATACAGAATGCATCTCCTGGTAATCAATATCCACTTAAGAAGCAATATATTTTAGATATTTATTCACATCGCCCACAAAATACTGAAGATTTTTAGTTTGTGTAGCAAATGTTGACAGGATACGTATCGAACATTTATTTTAAATGAATTACTTCAGATCAAGGATTTTTCACCTTTTATCTATCAATTTATGTATCCATAGGTTTACTTTGATACTGAAATTACA
Organism: Acanthosepion lycidas; assembly: GCA_963932145.1. Taxonomy (NCBI): domain Eukaryota; kingdom Metazoa; phylum Mollusca; class Cephalopoda; order Sepiida; family Sepiidae; genus Acanthosepion; species Acanthosepion lycidas. The sequence continues at coordinate 32,788,164 of OZ010594.1, read as the reverse complement.
CTCTAAATCAAATCTCTGGAATCGATATTCATCCTTAGGCTGAAACAAAAATGTACATTGTCAAGGCCAATAGGCTGTATTCACTAAAGTGTCGCTGCTGACTCTGGAGTTTGAACACAGATCACCAGAGACCAAACACAGGCGATCCCATTTTGAATAAGTAGATCACGTAATGGTAAGGAGAATGTACATATGAGAATTAGCGTGGCGTCGAAGTGATCAAGATACGGATTACTATTCCATATTGTTTGGGACATGTATTGAGTTACAACCCATTTTTTTTTGTCTGCTCGCTGGATGCTAGTCGGGAAAGTTTTGTTTACACATTGTGTTGATTTATAGCAAGTGTGACATTGTAATTGTCTTTGTGCTTTGTCTTTGTGCTTATTGACAGTTTATTGTTTTTCTGTGTTTTTGTGTCGGAAATAGCCTCCCGCCATGACAGAGGTGTCCCAGGAAAATAGCTGTTGGCCAACTACCTCAAAAGTATCATTAACATAGGTGCCAGAAAGCCCCTCCCCACACCGCAAAAGACCGGAATATTATAAAGGACTTAAAGCACTACTTCAAAAGTATCATCAACATAGGTGCCAGAAAGGCTCCCCGCCCCCCCCCCCAAAAAAAGGCCGGAATATTATAAAGGACTTAAAGATAAATTTAAAGAATTTATCTCTAATAATGAACTTTTACCGGTGCCTTCGGTTATGGAGACAATCTCCCTGTTGACGGTCGACATCAAGACCAGGAAATTCATGGGTGCCAGCAGGGAGGCTATGGAGAAAGCCCTAAAGCATTTGAATATCGGGGCCAAAGTGTTGGCCAGAAGGTCGAATGCCATATGGGACATCCTGCTGGCATTTGAAGAAGCTGCAAAAGATCCGGCAAAGAGCACCCTCACCACCGAGACGAAGAAGGCATCGTGCTATTGTAGCTTGGTTGATCCGATCGGCAAGGTTGGGTCGATAGATACCGAGTCGATCATCCGGAGATATACTAGATTGTCCCTCGTTCCACCGGTTAGACTATTCGGATCATAGATTCGTCTGTGCTCGGATGGTGTTAGGCGCTAGACCTAGACCTAGAATGGCTTGACACTAGAAGTTCAATCGGGACTTTCAACAACAGCTGACTAGATTAGTTCAGCGGGAATTAGTGGCGGCGGTTATTGGGAGTTAGGTGGCTTAAGGACAGAATTAGGTCCTTCAACACTGAATATAGTCAACGACTCACTCTGGATAAGGCTAAAAAGGTGAAGACTTTAGAAGATAGTCTACCCCGGGCGGTGGCTGGGGAGATTCCCTACAGTTAGCCGTAACTAGGAAGGCTCTGAAGCTTGAGGCTAGCAAGCGCTACCAGGGTCAGGTAGTTAGACATAGGTTAAACAAGATGTTTAACGAATCCGTTAACATGGGCGTAGAATTGTGCAAAGAAGAGGTTCTGATCGATACATTCGCGAGGACATTACCCCAGAGGAGCGTTCTCTGAGGTCGAGAAGGCGTTTCGGCGGCATTTTGAGAGCCGTTTTACCAAGGAACCTGGTCTCAGAGATGAACGTTATTCGCATCAGGATCTGATTGTTTTCTTTAAGCATCAGCTTGGGGTAAAAATCAGATCTGATAGAAAGAGTTTGATTTCGACAGATTTCAGCGAAAGGTGGGTGACTGAGGCGAGCATGGTTTTCTCTTTTAAGTCCCCTTGATGCAACGACAGAATACAGAGGCCACTCTTGTTATTTTATAGGGGGGGGGCGGTTCCTACTAACAGTGTTTGTTTTAGTTTACATTTTGAGTTTGTTTTCTGGTATCATCTCCCCTCTCCCCTCTCCCATCATTTCATGTTTTATGAAATTTTTATGTTTTTATAAAGAGACTTTATGAACATTATAAATTTTAAAATCATGGGGTGTTTTGTAGGTCCCATGTGAATATGTTGTATTTTGTTACATGTGGGGTTGGGAGGTGATGGACAAGTTCTTGTGGTGATTGAGCATATTGTATTGAAAGAATGGGTTGTGATTGTGGTTAACTAGGACTAGAATAGTCAGTAAAGACCAGCCTTTCCCCACTTCCCTTTCGGACTTGAGCCACAATTTTGCTTATTTTACAAAATAAATATACTATATGGATTACTATTTGGATCACTATTCGGTGGTTACTGTTCGAGCGAGTATTATCGAGCAAGTACTATTAGTACGAGTGCTTTTCGAAGAACAACAATTGCAGTAACAAAAACAGCAACATGAACAACAATTGTAATTACAACTAAAACAGAAGTTTTTAAGTAGTTTACCAAAACGATGGAAGGAAAAACTTCAGATTCTTTCACTCCAGATGATGTTGCTAATTCAACCAGCTTATTATACAAGATACGAGGGATCTTCAAAAAGGATTGTTCGCATTGTAATGATGAAAAGAAAGTTCAGTTATTATTAAGGAAATTGTCCCCTGCTGAACATGAAAAATTTGTAAATTATATTTTGCCGAAAAAAACCAGGAGAGGTAAATTTGTATGAGACTGTTCTACTACTATCAAAAACTTTTGGTGATATTTCAAATTCACAATAGGTTGACACACTTCCGCTATTTCACGATGAGGATTTTGTCACTTATGCAGTATTAGTGAATCGAGAATATGAAATGTTCAAGTTAAATGATTTATTTAAATGCCTGATATTGGTACAGGGTTTAACTTTTAATAAGGATGCGGAGATAAGATCCAGGATACTTGCTAAATTAGAAATGGATCCCAAATTAACTCTCCAGAAAATAGCGGATGTGTGTCAACCTATTGTGAATTTGAAACTCGATACAACAAGGATTGTCGAAAAAGACAATTCACTGGTACATAGTGTCCAACCATCTAAAAGAAAAAGCTACAAACGTTTTTTAACTCTTAACAGAACGGTAAAAAAATACTATAAACCCCTTTCAATATCTAATACTTGCCACAATTGTGGAGGTAAGCATTTTAAAAGTGATTGTTTCTTCAAAAACAAAATGTGCTATGAATGTAGGAGATTAGGACGCAAAAGTACGTGTTGCAGATACAAAAATGGAGAAAACAAAAAGGATGTGAACATGATAAATACATAGAGTAACGATAAGAAGCCTAAAAGGGAAATTAACAAGACATCTCAAAGGAGGAAATTTGTTTTTGTACAAATTAATGATGTAAAAATAAAATTGCAACAGGGTACAGGATCTGATATCACTATCATAAATAAACAGACATGGAAAAAAATGGGTAAACCCAGTTTATTGACTTTTGATCTCAGTAAAGAGATTGAACTTTTTGGGTGAATTCAGCTGTAACGTTTCTTTTGTGGAACCCCCCCCCCCAAAAGCGGTGCTGTTTGTATTAAAGAATGCTGCTAATTTATTTGTAAGAGATTGGATGCATTGGGGCCTTCTTTTTGTAACCGGATAAATATTGTTACCCCAAGTAACAATTCAATTACGGCAAATGAAAAATTAAAAAATGAACTGAAAAAGTTTTCCAGAAGTTTTCTCAGAAGGTCTAGGGACATGCACGAAAACAAAAGCTAAGTTTGAGTTAAAAGAGAGTGTAACACCGACATTTAAGCCGAAAAGTAGTTTTCCTTTTGCGGTCTTAGATCCAATTAATAATGAATTGGAAAGACTAGACAAATTAGGTGTGATATCAAAAATAGACTATTCCGAATGGACATCACCAACAGTCTACGTTAAAAAAAGGGATACTAAAATCTGCGTATGTGCTCATTTTTCAACGGCGTTAAATGAAAGTTAAAAAACAACATAACTACCCATTACCAAGTCCAGAGGAAATTTTTGCTAAATTAAATAGAGGTAATTTTTTTCTAAATTAGACCTGTCAGTCGCTTACCTACAAATACTAGAGGACGAAAACTGCTCAAAATTATTAACAGTTAGAGGGGTATACAGATTCAGCTGACTACCTTTTAGTACAAAGGTAGCACCAAGCATATTCCAACAGACAATGGATAACTTGCTTGCCGGTTTGGATTGGAGCTCAAGCATATTTGGATGACGTATTTTTTTTTCCTACACAAGATTTTTGCAATGTTCGGTTTTCTTGACTTTATCGTTTCAGATAACGGGATTCACGTCTAATGAATTTTTTTTTTTGCAAATCATTAGCAATAGAACATATTTCAACTCCCCTTATCACTCAAGATCAATCGGACAAGCGGAACGGTTTGACGATGTTTAAAAGAGCACTAAAAAGTCGGTGGGAGAATAGTCAGATGAAGTAATGATTCAGCAATTTCTTAGTGTTTACAGAATTGCGCCAAACCCGAACACCGTGTCTGGAATGTCGCCTGCTGAGTTGATGTTCGCCAGGAAGATTAAGTTCGTTTTCAATAAGTTATTACCAGAACGCAAGGCGAGAACATCAAAAAATAACAATACAAGTAGATACTTCAAAGCTGGAGATAAGGTATTTTTAAGATGTATCAGCGTGGAAAGGAATTCTGGGAACATGTTCCCGAAAAGAGGTACCGATGGAAATTCTGTATATGGAAATACGGATTACTATTCGGTGGTTAATATTCGAGCTAGTACTATCAAGCAAGTACTATTAGTGCGAGTGTTATTCGAAGGCGTCTGACACCAGTATTGTTCAACGGCGTTACTATAGTTGTATCTGCAATTACAAAGCCTCTACTACAACAAGCATTACGAATGAGACAACGAATATTCGTTGATATCACAAAAAACAATTTTCATCTTTCTAATAAATACTTAAAAATTCTTGATGTCAGTTAATATGAATAGCCATTAAGTATGAAGTATTAATATGAATTGACATAATGCAGCATGAGTCTTCAACACTCCTTATTCTTTTGTCAATAACATCATTGTTTTTTTTCCAGCATGTCTGACTAAGCCTGCTGCAAGTTGTCTATATGCATTCATCACTCATCCATGCCTTACTTTGTCTGTTAACGTTTTATAGTTTATTGTTTTCAAATAGAATGACTTTTAAAGAAAGAATATTTTCACAGTTCAAAGTAATACACACGTTCTCTCTCACACACTCACATCATCATCATCGTCATCTACAAAAACAACAATATTACTGTCAATAACGCTATAGTATAATGAGGAATTCTGTGAGCAATAATAGCGGCAATTTTAACGATAGTAATTCCACTACTATTAGTACTGTTATAGCTACTACTGTTAATACTTCTGCTTATCTATATCTATAAAACAGAAGGTGCCTGTGTGTATAACATTTATGCACGTTGTTACGAACTTGTAGCATATAGGTGAACCATGGGTTTTAAAAATGGAAAACGTGGGATCTTTTCTCGGTCTTCACTCAGGAATGGAAGCGACACAAGGGAGTCAATGAAGAACAGACACAAGACGATGGATTTCAAAATAAAACATTTATTTATAAATACATAAACAGGTAAAGAAAGAAAAAGGAAATTTATATAACAAAGGGGACGGGGACCATGAAGAACAGAGGGTGGGGGCGAGCGAATACATACATATACATAAAATAAAGGATCAAGCCAAGAGAATCTGTCAGTCGAGTTGATATTTCCACACAAAATTCTGATTCGCCGAAGCGAGAGTTCTTATGCTGGGTTTCTTTTCTCTCGGAAGTGTCCGGGGTCCACAGCATCTCGTACAAGCGTTTCGCTGGTCGATTCAGTTTTGTAGCAGTCCTTTCATCTCTAGTCGACAGACTTTGCTGTCTTCCTCATTTCAATGGGCAGTTCATTTGGAATCGGGACGATTTGCCCAGCGATATTCATCTGCCACTGGTCAGACGGAAACTGAAAATCATTTTTAGATTTTAGTTGTCCCCAAAGACAGTCACGTGGGTTCCCTTCGTCCTTGACCGGGTACGCAGGAGAATGGGGCGCAAATCACGAAGTGTTTGTGTGATGGCCAAAATTTCAATCAACGCTTAGTAGGGCCTGATCACGTGAATCGTAGCAGAAGATACTGATGGTGTCTGAAATTCACTTATGGTCAACCAACTGATGGCCGCAGGATTTTGGAACCAGGTCATTCTCGCGTCGGGTCGCTTCAAATTTCACGGGTCCTTAGCTTGTGGGTAGAAGGGTAGGTAAAGAGGGAAAGAATTTGTGAAGAGAAGAGAAGGGTATGGCTGATTATACGACATATTCGCTCGCAAATTGAAAGCATTTTATTTATTTTTATTTATTTATTAATTTATACCTAACTAATTTTCGACTAGAATTTGGGATTTTTCTTTGGGGTGCCTTACGTCTATATGGTTAATGAAATCGTAGGTATGTCACAACGTTCACATTTCTTGACCGATTTCGATGAAATTGTTACACACATGTTGCAAATTTACCAAGATAGAACTAGAACAACGTTTCAAACTTCAGGCTCCCGGGTTTGGCAGAAAAACCGATAAAACTGAAGGTGGGTACGACTCTTTGCAAAAACCACGGCAAAGTTAAACGCGAACAAAATTTTTACTTGATGAGCTGATGTTCTTTTAAGGCAAAACATAGCTCATGTTACGAGGTTTATGTAGATTGCTCGATAGTTTTCCTGCGACATTGGCTTCACACAAAAAAATGGAAAAAATTGTGAAAAAAACAGGTTTTTCGTACTACTTAAAATAAGAACTTACTCATTTTTATCTGATTTCCATCAAACATGTCGCAAAACATTTGCCATCATGCAAAAAATAAGATAGTGTGGTTTTAGTCCTGTTCTCTTCCCGCGTATATCGAAAAGCTACGAAAAACTGTTCAGAAATCTCGTTTTTCGGTCACAACTCCTTGGTTTTTCATCCGATGCTTTCCAAATTTGCCATGTAAATTACATATGACACACAAATTGTCTTGCGTCAATGTATGGTTTAGGTTATTTCAGTTATGTGGGCGAAATCTGCGAGAAACTATGTCCAAAATCGGCATTTTTCATTTAGCCAATAGTTTCTTCATATGATTTCATCCTAAATTGGCATTCGAACAACCTTTGATGCAAAGATTGTTTGAGAAGGATTACTGAAGTGTTAAAAGGGAAAATTCCCGAAGAGCCTCTTAATAACACCAGCTTTACAGTAAACGTGCGGGTGAAGGGAGACGTAAATGCGTTTGCACTTGCAGTTGAATCAAACTCTGAAGCTTCATCTCTGTTTTCGTTTGATTATTAGATTTGTGAACACTGCTATACTATTTGAAAATTATTACGGCCATAAGAAAGTTACTGAATATCTAAAACATTGAAACAATTTAACCCCGAGCAACGACCACACAACGAGATTTTATTGATGGAATTTCTTTATTAGGAACACTTAAACACTTGCGAAAGACATACCGTAAAAAGATGAGGGGAGTAGCTTAGTATATCAAAGGATTATGCATGCAAGCGGGGACGCAGGCAGACATTTCTAGACGGGGGGTGCAGATATAAACGGGGTATGGGTATAAAGGGAGGCGGATATACGATTGCAGCCATGTACACCCGGGCAACGCCGGGTACCTCGGCTAATATAAACTTACCTCCGAATCTGATAAAAGTAAAAATTGATTCACGTCATCATTATCCAGTTTATTTGACAGTACTACTCTTACTACAAAGGAAGAGTCACTGATACTATTAACTGTTATGAGTTGTAGGAACAGATCTTCAGAAGTAAGCGAAATATTACTGTTATAACTACTAGCGTATGGTTGCAAAGGAAAGAATAAACAAGGATTCAAATTTCAACAGCGTGTATTTTCAGAATAGTTGTGTGAAAAAGGTGACAAAATTATTGATATGTGGTTCATTAGTTGCCGTTGTAAGGGTGTAGTTGGTAAGTTGGTAAGTAGGGTCGGTTAACCGAGGTGAAAGTTTGTGTCATGAGAGAGGCTTGAAATTGATTAATGAATCCTAGTCGTTGCATGAGTGGCGTACTCTTGGAGGCATTGTTCCATCTATCTTCAATGTTGACATCGATACTGGTGACGTATGTAGATGTGTTGGTGGTCTTTGGAAAAGCAGCCTTGTTTTGAACAAGTGAAGTTATTGACAATACTACTCAAAAGTTGTTTAGCTGGTTTATAACTGGAAAAAATGCATTTCACAAAAAATGCCCGATAATCATTGATGATGAGAAGCAATTGAAGACTTGTGTCGAATGTATTTATTCATTTATTCCAAATACCAGACTTTAAAACCAAAGGCAGTATACAAAATAAAAATAAATCTAAGCTAAAATTATATGAATAGTTAAAATAAAAATAATCAAAAGCAGAACTATAAATAATCTAGTCCTTACAAATAGGAGTAACACAATCTAATATTAGGTTGGTGCAAAAATAACGACGTAATAATGTCATTTTTTGACGTATTTTTAACGTCAAAAAACGACATTATTACGTCATTATTTTTGCACCAACCTAATAATTGCTTATGACGTCAAAACGGATAGTCACCATGCTGTGTTGATTATGTCCATACAGATTATATCTCTACTTATATAGCTTACCATTTAACATTTATTATACTAGTATGATACAATATATAAAGTAGTTGATCCGTGCATTGAAGATAGGGAGAATCGATAAACTGACCAAATATATATTGTATTTTTAATAGAACGAATAGAATTACTTCATGTTCTCTTCATAAAGATGCATTGAAAAATTTAATTTGGAGACTTACGTTCTATTTCCTTCTTTGTACTCTACTACTACTACCACCACTACTACTTCTACTACTACTAATATTAATAATAATAATAATAATATACTTCATCAATGCTAATTAATAACCCTAACAAAATTCCACAATGGATCAATGAAGGTATTACATATCCTACCAAAAACGTGTGAAACAGATGATCAAAAATATTATAGGCATATCTTTCCACTACACATAAATTGGTCATGTCTGTCCTGACAAAATGTACTTACTCTTTTCTCCATGAAAACAATATTCTTCTCCTGGAAAAGAAGGGATGTCGAAAAGGTTCATATGGTTACAAAGCTCAACTACTAATAAATAAAATGATCCTGGAAAAGTGTAAGAAAAAATGTAGAAATCTCAGCTGAGCTTGGATAGATTACCATAAAGCCTTTGATAGCGTATCACACTATTAGATCCTTAAGGCTTTAGAGTCTTCTCGGTGGTAGTAAAATTCCTTGAATATAGCATGAAATTGTGAGAAACCACAAAGAATATAAAAAAAAATGAATAAATAAAAAGCTTTATTTAGTAATAAAAGAAGCCAACAAAATGAAATTCGAGTGGGTGAGGAAGTGCAAATAAACTATAATAGACCTACTGCAGCGGCAAAAAAACTAAAAAGAAAACAAAATCAATTAGAAATGTAGAAACGATCGCAAGATAAGGCTCTTCATGGCCAAATTAGCTGATGTAGACAAACCTTCTTGCTGCACAGGGCCAATCCTTGCTAACTATAAACTAACAAGCACACATACTGAAAATCTGTGTTGACCCAAATGCAGATTCTGTGATAAATATCCAGAAACAATGGACCATCTTGTATCATGTTGCATAGTGTTAACAACAACTGAATATAAAACCCAGCATGATAGAATGGGCCAATATCTGCACTGGAAAATATACCACTTTACGAGAAGGAAACTGCAAAAAAACTGGTATGAACATCATCCAGACCTGGTTGCAAAGGTTGGGACTCGGAAAGAAATATGTATACGACAGAAATCAAAGAAAATAATAATCTACATTGTTCGAACTGTTGTCCTCATGTTTCGGCCGTTATTCGCTCCGGCTTTCTTAAGATGATTAGAATTTTGAACTGAACACTTCATTTTGGCTACCATGTCATGCCTTTCCTGGATGTCCTAGTTATCTCCCTTTAATACAACAGGTTTTTGCTCTTCATTGCAGTAGCCAGGTATTGAACTCACAACTCTTTGGGTCAAGTCACTGGATCCAACCAATGCTTTTATCCACTGGGCCAGGTGTCCATGAAAACATCAGTGTATGAATTTTGGAGACTTATAAACCCAGTATTCATAATTTTTTTTTTAACCAGATCTTATATTGCAATTTTTGTTGTTATTATTGATTTTCTCTAGCACCCCGTATTACTGGTTCCATATTGTATTCATTTCTATACTTAGGAAATTTTTGTGGCCTAATATATGTGCTGATTCTTTAAGTTTTCGAATTTTCTAGTGATGTATTCTGATTATTATTTGAACCACGTCCCACAGGAGTCGGTTATTTCCCTCTTTTTACCCTATGTATTCGGCAACCCCTGATTTTTCTATTTCCCCTCTTGCTACGACTTTACAATTTTTTTGCAGTCTTACTTAAGTGGGGATGGTTATGCTTTATATTTCTTACCACAGCTGCACGGAATGGCGTACACACAGTCCTTAGTCATGTTTAGTCATTACTAAAGCCAACACTATGGCTGAGGCACCAGGAAGAAGTCCAGCTACTACTGGATCATGTGAACTCACTAGATCATCGAAACAGTTCACAATGGAGAGAGAAAAGTTAAGATTGTTAAGATTACATCTGCAGATAATAAATCTTGTAAGGAATCATGAAGAATAAATGCGCAAAGACATAAAGAATGGTGAAAAATCTGCGTTTGGGAGGAGTTCTTTTTACTGAAGAATGCATTTGGGCAACCGAAAAATGATTTATATTGACACAGCTGAGACGCAGTGAATTTGTGAAGAATGTGACAGTATCTGGTATTCACAGACTGGACTGTAACTGTAAGAGTATATTAAAAGTCGTGTTAGAATACAAATTTTGAATATGAATTTTTCGCCGTGGAATAGTTCTCCAATGTGTTTGTTCCATCTTTGAAGTTTTGTCTTCTCTAATTCTTGTCCTTGGATTTTATGTCGACAGGATGCATAAAATCAAAAGAGGGAACTCTTATAAGAGAAAAAGAAGAAATTCTTCAAACGACATCAGAAAGAAACAAAAATATGAGCCTAAATTATTAAAGTCTGAAGCGAGATTAGCACTTGTCAAGGTGAAGAGGAACAAAGAAGCAGGATCAGATGGAATTGTAATAGAGATGCTGGCAGATTTTGGCATAAACAAGATGACGGATACGATAATGGTGACATTTCAGAAACCTGAGTAGATCCATTTTAATAGTACTGTCTTTTCATAGTGCAAATTATTGCGATCTCCATCGGACAATCAGTTTTATGAGCCAGATAACGAAACTTATCATCCGAATTCTGCAGAATTGCAGAATTAAACCGGAAATAGGACAAAAACAGTTAAAGACATTGCAACAAGGAATACTATATTTATGTTCCGAATTATATCAGAAAGAGAAATACAAAAGCAGAACGGCATATACTTATGTTTTCTAAATTATGCAAAAGCATTTAATAAGGTGCGATACAAAAATCTGTTTGAACTGCTAGAAAAACCCGATTTATTTGTGAATGGTATTTGAATAATCTAGGACATATGCCGAGAGCAAACCACCTGCATAAAGGTAGAAAATGATTTAAGTAAATACACAAAATGAGAAAGAGGCGTAGGAGAAGTAAGTGTCTTTTTACCAAATTTATTCGAACTTAACAGAGAGGGACACATTAGGTGAACTAGAAACCCTACCAGAAATTATTATTGTCGGTTACAAACTTAACAAAACAAGATATGCAGAGAAACAGTGTTGATAGCCGACATAGAAAGGAAACTGCAGGAAATCTTTGACAAAATAGTAAAGGGAAGTAAGAAGAGAAACTGAACATCAATTAAAAGAAGACAGAATATATGGTTGTCAGTAAGAAGAATATTCCGAGATGTGGGCTACGAATTGGAGATATCAAAATTTTAAAAAGTACAATTTAAATATGTGAGAATTGTTTAACAGAGTATGAAAAGTGTGACATCGAAATTAAATGTGCATTGAAATAGCAAAGTATTAAGAAATAGGAAAATGTTGTTAGAAATAAAGAATAGTGATGAAGTGTTATGTAATATCGATCCTCCTGACAGTAAAAGCTGGATAATCCCCTCACAGATGAATAGGAGAGTTGAGGCAACAGAGCTGTGATTCTATAAAGGGATGCTGAGAATACAAAGAAAAGAGTGCTGAATTGCTATGTAATATCAATCCTCCTATATGGCCGGGAATTCAGGACAATCTCCTGACAGATGAAGAAAACACTTGAGGCAGCAGAGATGTGATTCTACAGATTCAGCAACAACGCACAATGAAAAACGCTCTCTACATGCTGTGCGAAGACAGAAACTGTTTCTTCTATGAATGCTACTGTCAACAGCGTTACCGGTGCATCACCTCACTAGATTATTAATGGTCGACAATTCAACTTCGGTGTGCCCAAACTACTCTATAACTAATTCGCAAATCATAGTTTCGCTTACTTAATTATTGTTGTGAATATTTTTGTTTCTGATCATATCAATAATATTTTGGATGTTGTAATTATTTTGAGTGTTAAGATTCGATAAATTGTTTAGAATAATAGGTGTTAATTACAACCACATTCCAAATTATATGAACAGAACAAATAATATTAATAAGAAATAAAAAAAAACGGTTAAATTCAAAACCTATGATTTAGAATAAATAAATACATGAATTAATTTCTCAAACTAAATTAAATAATAATTATATAAAAAGCACAACAGCAACAATAACAGTATTTACTTTATTTGGCATTAAATGTCATCACTTAGCATCTTCCATAGTTTACTTTGATTTTCATTTTGCCAGAAGTATATTTATGAAAGTTCTTACATCTTTTGAAAAAATAACATTTTTACCTGTGTTTATAAATACGTATTGCAAACTAAAATCCTTACATTTGCATTGAGAAAATCCATCAGAAAACAAAACGCGACGACAATGAAAAATTTTCCTTTTGTTTTTATTTTCACACACACACACACACACACACACACACACACACACAAACAAACAAACAAACAAACAAACAAACAAACAAACAACAAACAAACAAACATACACACAAAAAAAGTGGTTAGAACGTCCGCTTTCTTACCATGAGATCGGGGATCGAATCTCACCATGGTCGACTTGCCTGGAAGGAGACTTCCTGATGTTATCGGTCTGAGGTGGGTGACGATTCCAGCGTGCGCCACATTTTGGAAAGTGCCATACCATATGTAACAGCATAATTATCCATCCCACAAAATGTTTAATATCTAAAAAACTACTAAACTAATTGAAATTCTTTTTTCCAGGTTTTCAGATAAGACGTTTAGCCATTTTGATAATATTTTTCTTAGGAATCATTGAAAAATACTTTGAGTTATTCAGCAAAAAGAGAGCAGATTAAAATTGTTTTGTGTCAGCCCAACTGTTTTCCCAAGTGAGAAGTGGTGAGAAGAAAAAGATCATTCAGGCTTTCAATAATGGTACCAACATTTATACTCCGGCTTCCATTTTCAAATTTATTTCAAGAACCATCAAGAGAATGGCGAATAAGTTTTAAAAAAGAGAACAGTAGAGAGGAAAAATGGATCAGGAGGTCACAACAGGAAATAGAACATCATTTCAACTTAGAGCTAAAGAAATCAATTAGAGAGGATCCAACTCAATCCATAAACCGGTTGGCACGTGACAGAGGAGTTTCAGCTATGACAATCCAAAGAGCAGTAAAAAAAGACTTCAAAATGAAATTGTACGTGAAACGTGTGAGGCACCTTGTTACTCCAGGATAGAAAATTAGAAGATTAGAGACGACGTAGATCATCTTGAATAAGTTGGAAAATGATCCTGGAATAATATATATATATATTTGAACTTTATTTCAATCCTTCATGAGCTTCCGATCCTTAGCTATGATTAATTAAGGATGAACATGTCATTTTTGATTATGATCGATTTCATCACGGGGGGTGGGGGAGTCGGCGCGACCGTGGGCAGTCTGACTAGAGACACCAGGGAGTACTTTGTGACTCTCGATATTTTATGAACATTTCTTTTTTTTCTACCTATATTTGTATACGTTACAAATTAAACTAACCACAACTATTAAAAGATGAAATATTTTCGTGGAGTTTGACTTTATTCTGGAGTCTTTTTTTTTGTCCAAATTCGTGAATTTTTTAAATCATGCTCAGTCTCGAAAAAAACGCTATAGTAAAATTCAATATTTTTTATCCATAATGTTGAATGTGTTAATTTCTTCAACTTTTAACAAGAAAAATCGCAAGTTGATGTTAAAATTTGCCGCAAACATTGTTGATTTATTTAAGATGGAATGATATATTATGCCTCTAATTTGTATTTAGATACATAGTATTTATTTTCAATTTTTCTACTTGAATTTTGCATATGAGCCATTATTTTTCATAACTGCATGTGCGTAATGATGTCACAAACATTTGATACATTCATTTAAAAAGTTTCATTGGTCTTAGAATTTCGTATTCTACCTTCAAGTATTAAATTATTTTCCAAATGCCAATTAATAAACCAATTATGCAATACTAACTGTGAACATACGGAAAATTAGGCCCGCATCCTACCAAAAATAATTCAATAAAGCTCAAAAGATTTTTTCGAGTGTTCATGCTTGCATAATTTAATAAAACATGATTTTATGTCATTGGACAGAAATAAAATAAAAAAATCTACACTTAATATTTATTTAAAAAATGACTTGTCATTTTTCAGTGCGATTTGGAAATTCATCCCATTGCTGTTCGCTACATAAGTTTATTTTATTAAATAAAGACATTTTATTTTATGATTAAAATATTTAAATGATTAAAAGTTTAATGCCATTTTTAAGTGTGAACCGTTTTTAAAAGAAATTTATTTTATTTATTTTTCTTTAAGGAACTGTTAGATTATTTTTGGTATGGATATACAAAAAGGACATAACTGATATCTCGTCTTGACTTACGTAATATCAGAAGAGCATTATATATAACAGAAGAGCATTTAATATCATATTAATCCTATTTCATACCCTCCGTTCAATCAGTTTTTGGGTCTTGAAAGCACTATTTTCTGATCTATCGGCACGAATGATTTGTTTCATTTTTTCGCGTGTATGCTTTCCAGCATTTATTTAGAGATTCTTTTATACAAGAATAACCAATACTTGTTTCAGTAATTAAACAAATTTTGATTTTTTTAATTTTTATTATTTTAAAAAAAAAAAATTATTTTACCTGCGTAATTTGATCACCTCGCCACCAAAAAAATTCAGAATTACGACGAAAATATTTCATTCGGTATAAAAGAGAATTCTTTACTGTAATGTAATTTTTCTGAAATTTATGTTTGGAATAAATGTTTTTTCTTTCAGATTAATTTAACTCAAATTATATTTACGCTATAGGTAAAGACAAGTGCCTTAATGCATTCAAATATATTAATTATACTAGGTTTAATAAAAGAGTATGGAAAAATTATATTCTTAAACTATTGGTTATATAAGTTTAAAGAATATTTATTTTTAAGCATAAATAACAAATTCTAGATTATTGCACTGCTGGTTTTCAGTATTTCTTTATATTTTATTTTTAGTTTTTCCCTTCTTTTTTTCAGACAGGTCTAGAATTATAGTATTTCTATTTATCCTTTATCCTTAAAGGCTACTGTACGTAAATTAAACGTTATTTTCATTCTGTTTTAAGCAAAAGGAAAACATTAGTTTTAGGAAATCCAGTTAATTAATCCTTATATTTACTAATAGACTTCGAAACACATCTCTAGGAGAAATTCTAAAGAGACTTTTAAATTTGTTTATATTTTTCATATAAAATGGCGTCTCGATGAGTGACGAAAAAGCAGTAATGCTTTAAAAATGCCTAAAAAAATATTTATATACGGACATTAATTTTTCTTTTAATTCGGATTAGCCATTATATTTAAAATAGAACCAAAATTTAGTTCCAAAGAAGTATTTAAATTATTTAAAATGCGTTTTCCGATTTTTTAGAAAGTCTGTGACGGTACCTAATGTTAAGCTGAAGTATTTATGAGCGTTCTTAAATTTAATAATATTGAAAAGTCAACGACCTGGGTTTATAAATACTTGTTGTAAAATAAAATCTTCGATAAAGTCTATCAGAGGGCGAAATGCGTTTGCTATTAAAAGTTTTCTTTTGTTTTTATTCATATTGTTTTTAATTTTCATTAACGACCTTCCTAATGACATCAACACTCAACATGGTATCTATGATGATGACAACCATTTACTCCTGTCTTGACACTAACTTTTATCAGCTCGATAAAGTCAAATTGGCGGCTTATCTCACAAACGACCTACAGTTTGTTGTTAACTGTGGAAAAGAATGACTTGTTAATTTTAACGCCTGTAAAACTAAATTTTTCTCTGTTAATCATCCGACAGAAGCTTTTCTGCCTTCCATCAGCATAGCTGATGCTAACCTCCAGCAGATTGACTCATTGAGCCTTCTCCGGTTAGCTGATATGAAGAGGAAAAATTACATTAAATCCATTACTAGCTGCTAAGAAAGTTGATTCACTGCGTCGAGTTAGACAATTTTTCTCTCCAAAATCTATCTTACATATCCATGAATCTACCATTCGACCATGCTTAGAGATTGCTACCACATATAGGTCTGGTTTTCCTGACCAAAGAAGAATCAGCAATATTATTGGTCCCGACCTGGGGTCGCGGCTTCACTATTTTTCCTATCGCCATAATGTAGCTTCCCTGAGTCTTTTCTATAAATACTTTCATGGTAATTGTCCGGTGATCTCTTCGCTATGGTATCTAGATTTTATGAATTTAAGAATAGTATTAGGATTGGTAATAAGGCCTCATCAATTTACAGGTAGATAGCTTAGATGTAACTGTAAGTGTAAGTGTTAGTCTAACAGTTTTTTCTCGCACTTCTCACTTGTGGAACTATCTGCTGGCTTTAAACTTTCCGGACAACTTTGATCTTCGAAAAATTTAAATGTAATGTCACTCGTTATCTATTTGCTCTTTCATAATGTGTTTCTGTTTTCTAATACCCAATAACTCCTTGTCATAGTGGCTTTACTGTCATGCTTAGGATAAATTCTATTTTTTCAACAGAACAACAACTAAGGACTGTTTTCATCTTTCTAGAGACATAACAACATATCCTAGCAAAAAATTTTATATCTAATAATTTGCCCGTGTCGGAGTTTTTCCTTATTTCTCTCTTCACAAGAAAAGTTTTGGCTAGTTCGGCTTTTGGGAAGAGATTGAGTAAAAGTAGAATAAGTAGACCAGGATAATCTCTAAAAATTTTAAAATTACACAAGGACCACATTCGTCTTTTTTGTGCCAAATGTAAAAAAAATTAGCTGCATGTCATAGAAAGGGAATTTTAGCTGCACATCACAGAAAGGGAAAATAGAACACGTGCTTCTTTTGTCTTTGAGGATAAAATAGAGGCAAACAAGACATAACTACTGCGGAAAACTTTAAAGAAATGCACAAGTACAAACAAAAAATGTACAAATACAAAATTTGCGCAAAAAATTCCTTTTGCGCACCTATTAAGTCAGGATAACAAATTTCAGATTGTTCAAAAAAGGAATATCATCGAAAAGGGAAAAAAGAAGTTTAGTTTGGGAAAAGAGGCGGATTCATTGACAAAAAAAGATTACACCTTTTAAAAAAATTTGAGGAGGTAAAAAATTGTATAAGGCAGAAATACAAAGCGCACCCACCTAATTTCTTCAACTGAACAAGAATGTCTCAGCACAAAAGGGGGTTTCGTGTTTTCCACAGGTTGTTGTTTCGAGGGCTTTATGTAGTCCTTTACTGGAAAGTTAAACTTGAGTGCGTGATTCATTCAAATTCTACTTTGGAAGAACACCGGAAGAATTTTATCTCCTTGGCTTGAATCTGCTTATAAGCTGTTGGTATCTTCTTTCTTTCCCTGTAATGATTTATGACCCTTTTGGCTGGACTAATCCTCAGACTTTTAAGTGTGAGCGCTAATGCTTCCTCCTTGACGTTTAATTGCTTTCTGAGTTCATCCGATAACAACAGTCCTTTTTATTAAACAAAAGAAAGTCATACTGGCTCCCACCAACACGTCACTCATCCGGCCAGTAAATGTGAAAACTTATTTCCCCATAAAGTCAAACAATGTATCCGTGACAATTAACAAATAATTTTGGTGGTTCTTTAACCTGTAATTCCAAAATAGATTTTCACAACTGTAACAATGTATTTTTATAACCCGCCTGGCTTTAAAAATACACCTTTCTTAAGGTACGTGTTAAAAAAAAAACTAGACGATTAAATATGTATTACTACACTAAGCAATAAAAAATAATTGTTTTTTAAATTATAATGAAAGAAGAAAACGCCTAACTTTTTTATTATGCGATGGAGATGAACAAATGAAAAAAATCGGGATTTCTTGAAAGACTATAAAAAATAAAATAAATAAGCGTTTACAAGACAAAACGGTAGACAAAAAAGAAAGAAGGAAGGAAGAGCGGATTGAAGAGGAAAGTAGTGATAAAGACGTGTCGAGAGAAAGCAAGCAAGGAAAAAAGGTTTTGAGACGGAAAATGATTGATAAAAGTAGACGAAAAGTTAGCAGGGAGCGGATGAACAATATAAATAAAATGAATAAGTAGGAAAGATATACATGAGTTAGCTTATAATAATCGAGGTAACTGAAAAGAAGTTAAAAATGTACAATTGGGGGGGGGGATTATAAAAGAAAGGAAACAGAACTTATAAAAATTCTTCTCCGTGAATACCCTTTTAAGAATTGGAAAGAAAAAAAAGGAATTTTATTTTCAACAAAAGCTGGGACCTTCGAGGCGAGGTAATCATTTACGAACTAGTCTGGTCTCGTTGATTTACTTGGTGCTTATAGCTTTGTATCAAGCTCAACTTAATAAATAACAGAACAGAAACTAACAAAAAAAAAAAAAAAAAAAAAGAAATATAAAAAAAAAAATAAGTAAATAAATAAATTAAATTAAAGACAGTTTTTTTAATATAACGGGGCATTTTTTTCCTTATCCATTTATTGTTCATTTGATTCAATTTATTTTACAAAAATTATTTGGTGTTTGTCTTTTGAAGTTTCTCTTTAGCCTTGTTATTCTGAACTTTCACATACAGCGTTATTCTGTTAATTGAGTCCCGCACCGAAAAAAAGAACTAGTTTTATACAAAATGAATATTTATTCACCATTTATTTTGACAGCGAGACACAACGCTAAGTTAATTGTTTGCTATTTTTACAGTCGATATACAAACAGGTAAATTATAGCAATAAATAACAACTTAAGTAAAAATGGAACTATCGGCGATCACCATAACTTGTACACGGCCCAAACAAATGCTCACAGAAATCGTACTAGTGATAATAGTAGTAACGTTATACTGTTGATAACAGTAGGAATCTTAGTAGTAGTAGTAGCAATAATTTTTTTACGTGCGTGTGAAGACAGTTATGTACGTTACACATATGTACATCCTGATTTATCTACATTATATTATGAAGTAAAATTAATATTTAACAATAAACGAAGCTAAACCTACAGGAATTACACACTTGCATTGAGGCGAAACACAAGTAAAGTAAATAAGCTAGCAGGCAAGCACATATGAACTGTCGAATGATATGTAGGTCGCTTCGTCTGTTGTAGGCAGTGCGCGAGTCACGTGACGCTATTGAAATATTTACTGCGTTTCCCTCACACACATATTTACCCGCACTCCTGTCTATTCATAGCAATTATATCGTCCAGTAAAACGTTATTGCCTCGATTTCGTAGACTACGTCGTCGTGTATGTGCGTGCATGTATGTGTAATTGAGTATGTATGTGTATGTGTCGGCCATTTTAAAACCTTTGTTGGAAGAAAAAGAGTACATATTATACACGCCAAACACAACCTGACTAGAAAGGAAGATCATTACCATTTTGCCTTGTACTAAGAAATTTATATACATTCTCAAAAAATTATACAAAATAGTCGAAGATACATATGACGTAGAACAGCGTGTTTATAGGAATCGGCTTGTGTTTTCATCAACAACACTTCCCTGCTGTTGTTTTGTCGTTAGCCTGGACTTTTATACGGAAAAGGCCATTTTCATTACCAACAGTAAGTCTACCTCTACAAGTATGATTCTTTTTTATCCTTTTTGTTTTACCATATATGATGTATTTACTTTTGGTTTAGTTACGTTTGTTATATTTTCCTGTTGGGTTGTAGCTTTAGTTTAGTATTCTTTTTAATTCTCAGAAAGATCTTGCGAGATTTTGCTTTCTTTTTCTTTTTTAATAGAATAAACTGATAAAGCTTATAAAAGTTTACATTTTATCTGGTGTACTGTCTTTAGTTAGTTTTTAGGTTACAAGAGTATAAAAATGTTCTTAAATAGTTTAATTTTCAATTTTGGAATTGTTTTATCAGTGCTGTTTATACATATATTTTGTTTTTTATCTTTTCAAAACTTTAAAAATTTGCAATTTTTACAAATTTAAAATGTTGTTTACTATATATTTTCTTTTCTTTAAGAACCAAATACTTTTAAAGTTCTTTTGTGTGAGTTGCCTTCGTCTGGGACATCCAACGTCACGTCACAGGTGGTACTGTAGCAAACATTGTAAGATATGGACTTGACCAATCATTCGCTTACATTGAGCTCATCGCATATACACTTCCGGTTAAACGTTCTATCTTGCTAGTAAATCTCTTTTTAGATAAGAGCGATAACTTGAAAATATTTTCCCTTCTCTGATTAGTGATGTAATCAATAAGTCATTCTATTTCTTTTTTCTTTATACATATATATATATATATATATATATATATATATATATATATTCAGTGTTGACACAGGAATCAACACAGCATGGTAACAGGCAGTTTCAAGCTTCAAGCGATTTTCACACTACACACACGTATATTTTGGAATATCTAATTTCAAAGATTTGCAGAATTTTCTAAAGACATTGATATTCTTTCAGTTATGTAATCCAATGTATTTATTGGAATCTTGTTAACTTTGACTCCAAACCATTTTTGTTGAGTATCAAGTTCACTATTTCACTGTTTATGCCACCTTTAAAATGATTAACAGTTTGTAATAATCAGGTAAGTCATGGGTTTATCTAGTTATTAAAGGAATTGTACTTATACTAAAACCAGTGAAGATACGATTTTAAAATCAGGACAAATAGATACAGTAATTAACAATGAAATCGGCAATAAAGTGTTTCCGAAGAGGAATTATGACCTGCTCAAAGAAAGATAGTTTTACTAGTACAGTTGGTTCGCTTTGGTTCATAAGAAAGAAAACTTCGTCCCTTCAGAGCAGTCATCACATCAGTCAGTTATGTGCTATACGCGATACACACTTGGGCGATCATGTATCTGACTGACGAAGCAGATTTTTCCCGCAATAGGTTGCCATTTCTTTCTGCGGTTGACCAATTGCCATTCAAGGCTATAGAACCCGGTCTGTCCTGCTATTTACCCATAGCTGGGGAGAGAAGAAGAGGAGTCATATCTTTTCAAAGGGTATTTGCACGTAAGTGAATCTAATAGATTCGACTGGAATTCGAACTTAGTTCTCCGATTCCTCAATCCGAGTCGCTATCCATTACTCCACATAGTGACAGAAAGTTATTCATGTATAAATGTCACTAAATTAGGACCGTGAATGACAAAAATAACAATATTTTGCGAAATATTTGATCTTTTCATGTTCAACTATTGATAAAAACGATGATATTGATAAAAACGCCTAAAATAAGAAATAGTAGCATTTCAACACCAAGTAAGGTTTCATATGACCAAATTGAAGGATTTAATTTTTTTTTTATCCGTAATGAACATTTTTAACATGATTTTTCTGACAAGAATTAGAGAATATGTGTAAAAATCTCTAAGAAACATTTTAGATAATCAATATTTGTTTAAAAATTATGAAATATTTCATTAATTTATCCATCCTCGAAACATGAAATGAATTAACACTAATATATGAATAAAATCAATAATTTTTGTTTAGTAATTGGATGTTAATTATCCGACGTTTTTTATTGAGTTACTTTGGTTTGTTTTCAAAATTTTCTGGTAAACTGTTGTGTAAATTAGTTTTTTCTTAAAAGTTTTGCTTCCTGATGAGTTCACGAAATCATTAGCATTCAGGACAAATTTGCGCTTTGAACTTTTGCATTGGTCATTGTCGATATGTTTCCTGATCTGTATAGCTTTTATTTCTGTCATTAGGAAAATGAAACAAGTAAAACTACTGTTTGTCAGAGATCTGTGTTCATTCTTAAAATTTATATAGTCTCTCTCGCTCTCTCTCTCTCTCTCTCTATATATATATATATATATATATATATATATATACAAATTATGAAATGAGTACGGGTGAATTATTTTATAATTTAGTTATCACAGGCAATTAGTAAAAGGTTTTCCTTTATTAAAAGAAGCTGCTAATTTTACTTGTTTCAAAGGCAACCGAATATACGATTTAAAAATAGTGTTTATTTATTTTTATATATCTTTACGAATGACACGGATGTGACGTCACAGCTGTAAATGAGTTCCGACACTTCAGTCTTCTGTAATACATTACTATTGTTTGTATTGATTCATATCTGTTCTACAGAATGTGTTTCCTTACAAGTGCTATGGAGGTTAATACATTATAAAAACTTGTATGTTAGTTATTGTACACATGCATTCTGAGACCGTTATTGCCAGTTTTTATTCTTGAATTGTAGATAATATCAAAATATATTGAATTTTAAAAGAATAATACAATCATAAAATGATTTTAGTTAAAAATAATAAAGATATGACTTTATTTAAACCTATTTCTTTTAAGATCTGACTTTCTGTTATAAAGAAATATTTCTGTCAATGTTGATAACATTACTTTCCACTATTTTCTAATACTTTCTTTCTTTAGAAGGTTGATTGGTCCTACACTAATATCCTTTCAAAATCGATAATGTCACACCTCAATTGATTCACACGCATGCCTAGAAACTTAGGCATATCGTCGTCTCTTCTCATATTGATTGCTCGAAAATACGAAATCTTTACATTCGTTAACAAAGGGTAGAGTTAGTTGCTGACTAAATTTAATGATGTATGTTGGGACGCTTTAATTATTGCCCTATTTCTTTCTATTAGTAACAGTAATCGGAAGTTCTTGTTTTTTTCTAACGTGTTATTTATCATCGTTTATTGTTCTTTTTTCTTTCTTTATATTTATAGGGGTCGACATCTTATTTTGTTGTTTTTATATGGTCTGTATAGCGAAGTAGAACTGCTTACAAATTTCTGATAAGAATAGAATATCATGTTACGCATTGAAATCTTTGAACATTTTTTTTAAATTTTTATTAAGACTTTGCAAATACCCAAATATTTAAGAGTGATTTAAGTCTCTTACGTAAAAATTTTTTGTTTTTCTTTCAAAATTATTTATCCTACTGACATATATAATTACAAGATCGTTTAAATTCTAGAGTAGTAAGGTAAGCGGAAGAAAAACACAACTACTTTTTTTGTTATTGTTGACCAAGAAAAGACATTTAACTTAGAATATTCGAAAGTCTTTAACTTGTTCCAAAAGCAGAGTATTAACGAAAATGATATAAAAGTTACTGAGAATATATACGACGTAGAACGATTGCATTTAATAAACATAGACTAATAAAAAAGGCAATGTCAATATGTTTAAAACGTAAATTTCAGAAGAATATATAATGCTAATTGTGACATACTAGTGTAAAGCAAAAACTTTCAAAGTCCCTTAAAAACTAACTTAGGAATGTACAAAAATCAATATAAAGATCAAGGTTAATGATAATTTGAAAAGATAGAAAGAGATCAACATGAACCAGAGATAATACCATAAAATGACAATAATGGAGGTAAACTTATTCTTTCGGTTTGCTATACGGGGAGATAAAATAAGAGATAAGGATAAGAGATGACGCCAAAAATTGGCTCAGTGGTGATTATTGGATGGCAAACTTAGTAGAAAATGACCAGAATATGTATATAGTAGATAGAGGGGTTTGTTGGTAAGACGCCATAGTGAATAATCTTTTTATAGTCGTTATGGAAGGAGTTGGGAAGTGTATTTGTGCAACATTGTCTCGCAATGACCGTTGTTCCTGCTGACGATACTGTATATTATCAAATTTGAAATTAAGCTATTTTTTACAGCACCGTAAATTTATGGGACAACTTCACAATTACAGGTGCAATTATTAACTCGACGCCCTAAAACCTGAGACAGTTAACTATGGCGCGAAGCAGTCAATGATCCAAAAGATTTTGCTATAATCGACGGCGAAAGATATATTGCAGGTTTCCAGAGAAATTGGTGTAGAAGGTTGGAAGAACTGTTAAAATCGTCGACAAGAGAGGATGAAGCGGGAATCCATTCATAACTGTGGATACAAGAAAAGTTCGCATAAGTTTTTCACCATGTCCAAGTTTTCAGTATTATTGAGTAATATGAATCTTCAAAAAAAAAAAAACAAGAAAAAAGTTTCTTTTACTAGGAAATCCTCAACCATCAACCACTTGACGTTATTTACCACCTCCATAGGCTCTTTAATAGAATGATACTGAACATTTCTTTTAACCATTTCATCCCAAAAAAGTTACTAGAAAGAAAGAGGTTATTGAGCGTTAGAGAATATGAGAAAAATACTATTAAGGAAAGAGGTCAATAAAAGGATAAGAATTAGGATGACAGAAGATAACGGTTGATATTGCATTTAAAGTTTTGAAGATCAAAGTTCACTGGGAAGCAGAAAGCCAGAAGAGTTTCACGAGCAAGAAGTGCGTTTGAAGAGAATTTTAGCATAGAACTTACGGTTACATCTAGTCATTTCATCTATAAAACCTTGTTGCCAATCTAGTACTGCGCTTAAATTAATAAAGTCTAGTACCATATTGGAAAGTTCATCAGAACAATTACCATGAAAGGATTTATAGAAAAGATAGAGGAAAACTACATTACGGTAGTGGGAAAAGGACCGAAGAATCTCTAAATATATAGCAAATGTACCAGGCCAGATGTGGCAGCAATATTCAAAGTAAGGGCTTATGGTAAATTTATAAATATTCAAGAAACAATATAGGACCAAGGATATCTCCATTTATGCAAAAAGAGAAGAACAGACATTTAAGACAACTTTCTTATCGTGATTTGATAAGAAAGATTGAACGAGTTTAAAAATTCACCCAGAAATAATACTTGTGAAGACCAGCATGCCAAATCCTGTCGTACTGTCTATTTTGAGGTATTCTTGGTGCGCGAAATTAGTTAGCATTTACATGTTAAGGTATATACTTATCACTCTACAGTGAATGCATGTACATGTCTTGAGTTTTTGCAAGCTGTTCAAATTTGGCTATTAATAGGTACGCTATACTGTACTGTTGCAAAGGCAGTAATGATTGATAATTATTTTCCTTGATAAGCCGCAAAGAACTCTTGTGGCTTTCTGATAAAATCCGTTATAGCATCACATTTTTTTGTTTCTTTTTTAAGTTTGTATTTTAAGATGTAACGATGGAATTGTTGGAACAGAATAAATTTCGAAGTTATCTACGCCAGATAGTTCATATTTATTTATTTCTACCTTCATGTATATATTTGAGTTTCATGTGTTTAAAGTTTGGCATTACAGTTTAAGCACTAACATCCGTACGGTGATCAATGTTTAACTACATATGGTCTTCACAAAATAAAAGAATACACAGATTATATTTATTATATCTGTTTCAGAATAAACATGAAATTTAGAGTATGCAGTATGAAATGGTTCTGACATACTGTTTATGAAAAACAGAAAATCACAAAACAGATAAATTGCCATAGCGCAAATTTAGTGTTCATTTTCGATGAACATCCTAACATATATAGAAGAGAAGTCAACCTGAAATTAATTATCACAAGACACAGGTAGTAAATGCTTACTTCTTTTCCTAGTTCATTAGACAATGCATACCAATTCTACACTATCACAAATTTAGAAATTTATCCAAACTTAGACATGAAGACGTACACAAATACAAACAAGGCGGAAAAAGCTGTAAATTTCGACTCAATACAGAGATTTGATTTGAAAGACATGTTGAACATACAACTACCTTCAGATTAATATGTAAATAAACATTAAACATTATTTTGCATTTTGAAATGTGACACAACTACCCAAAAAGTAGAGAAATGCATGTAAATGGACATCTTGGAAAAATCATTAAAATTGTCCACAAGTTAATAAATTGTGTTCAAAAAGCCAATGAGTTTAATTATAGAACATACCTTTCTATAGAGTTGCTTATTAAATGCTGCATATTTGTGTGGAAGATGGTCTGGACTAACAACAAACATATGTTTTGACATTGATAATGTTTCTATTATGTATTTTTCAAAAGATATCTTTAGTTATGACAGTGCAAGATGGATAGGCCACGAAAGATGCTTTTCCTTTGGTCCTTCTTCACGAAATTGATAAATATCTCATTTTCAGACATTTGTTACATTCTCCAATGAAGTCATTTTCAAGAGAGAACACGGCAAAAAGCTGACCTCCTTGTTTAAATTTACTGTTCAAAAGTAGGTACTTCCATTTTCTCTTTTCCATTTTCTTCTTGTTCATCTTGCAAGTTCAAAACCGATTTCATCTTTATGTGTGTCCAGCTCACTGTTACCACCAAGTTCTAAAGTAGGCTGTGGCGACGTTGCACCTCGTCCGGCAATACTGGCAGCACCCAACATTGTACATCGTCTCTCAAGAAGCGCTTTAAGTTGATTATAAGATCAAACAAATCCCTACTCAGTTTTAGGGGAGGAGATTTCTGCTCTAGTACGGAATTCTAGAATCAGAGTTTTGCTTGCAAAGCTGATTTATGCACTTTCCTATTTTCGTACTTTGACAGCATGGTGTCAACATCAACTGATGTCTAACATTGATTCTATGATTCTATATTATCACCTACTGAATACCCACTTACTTTCTGATGCAGCCTCTTCTTCCTTTATTGAGTATCTTCAATGATCATCTAGCGACAGTCTTCTATTCAGCAATAGGTTATCTATACAGGTATGATGCCCTACTTGCAGATAAGTCAACTTGTCGGACTGTTCTTCATTGGTTTTGTTGGTAAATCATGTTGTGATGAACTTTTTACTTGTTGATAGTGCGGTAGTGTGTTATAGCTTGCTGCTGCCCCTTGGACAGTAGTGCTAAGTTTCACATATTATTCTAAAAAAATTAATTGAACTTTCCAAAAGCTGTAGTATTTCCTGGGAAATAAAGAATTTGAAGAGTAGAAATTAAAGAGTAAAATGTGGTTTTGACAAAAAAACAAAAAACAAACATGTAAAACAATTTCCTCCATGCTTTGCTTATCACTGAAAACTTGATTCTTTATACATTCAGACGGAATAACAATAGCATGTACACTGCGTCAGCGAGTAACGAAAATTCAATTAAGAAATTTTTTCAACAGCCACGAAACACGCATTGCGCGCAGCCGACGGCAATTATATCACGATTTGTAATGCTTGAGTTTCGTTGACTATTACACAGTTAAATAAACAACATATCGTGAAAGAGGAGCGCTAGAACTTTATTTTAATACAATTTATTTAAATTAGAAAGATATTCATCGAGTTTGAAGCGAGAGAAAATTATGAAAATTGCTGGATCCGCGAATGTTAACTATTTGTTACTATAGTAATTTTGACCATGAAAAGCGCATTGAGCTTCAGCTAAAATATTTCATATACCAGTCATTTTTAAAACGTTTTGATGCTAAATTTTTATACTTTGAAAATATGCTCTTTCGTCTTAGTTATTAATATTTTTAAAATGAATTAGTATAGCTGTATTTACAACATTTTGTTTTGCAATTCATTATACTTATTGAGTTTGGAAGTTATCGATCAAAATGTTTTAGATTATAATTAGAATTAATTAGCCAACAATTGACAGCGATTTTCTTTTTGTCTTTTTGGATCCGGTTTATTGTGCTGCTATAGTTTATCGGTTGTGTTTTTCAGTTAATGAAAATACAATGTAAATTATAAAGCTCCTGTTTTTCAGTCTGTATTTATTACAAATTAAACTAAAAGAAACGTGAATCCCAATTATATTTACAACAATATACCTTGTTGTTGACTGCTTACTGTCTGGTTTCTCCACAAATCAATATCTCGCGCTTTCAAAAAAAAAAAAAAAAGCAAAAATTTAAATTTCATGGCCTAGACTTTTACTTTAATTTTACTTATAGTTTTCTGCTCATTTAAGCAATATAAACATATGGATATATATATATAATATATATATATATATATATATATATATATATATATATATATATATATATATATATATATGTGTGTGTGTATATATATGTGTGTGTGTGTATATATATATATGTGTATCTATATACATACATATATGTGTATATATATACATATATATATGCGTATGCATATAATTATATTTGCGTATGTATATACATATATATGTGTATGTATATAAATATATATATATATATGCATATATATACATATATATGTATATATATATGTGTGCATATGTATGTAAATATATCTGTACATATGTATGTAAATTTATCTATATTTATGCATATATATATATGTATAAATATACATATATATGTACATATATATACATATATATGTTTTTATTTATATATATTTGTATTTATATATATGTAAATTTATACATATATATATGTAAAATATACATATATATATGTATAAATATACATATATATGTGTGTGTGCATATATATATATATATATATGTATATATATATATATATACGTGCTTAATGGAGATAGGCCGTGTGTAAATATTAAAGTGAACATTGAAGTCAGCATTCATAATTAACAAGCTGTTCCATGCTAGATGCTATGGTCTTATATATATATATATATATATATATATATATATATATATATATATATATACACACACACACACACACACACACACAAAAGTTATTTTATTAATTTATTAATTGAAGACTATATTTACTAAGCGAAAACTAAAATCTTAATACAAATCATACTCCCAAAACATTTTACCATAATTAAAGGTATTTTTTTGTATGTCAAAATGCTATATTTTTTTTAGTATGGTGTATTGTAAATAATATTATGTCTTTTCCTATTTTACATAATTCAAAAGTCAAATTTGTTTTATTTAACCTATTGTTCTGAAATTTGGGTTTTATATTCCTTTTTTTTGCTTATTATCATATAAAAACCTGGCATTAGATTCTGAGAAATAGATAAAAATATTCAAAATTAATGGGTGTAAGAATAATTTCGTCGTTGACTATATATATATATATATATATATATATATATATATATATATACACATTATGGGCACGTGATTAGAACGTTCGCATTCTGACCATGAGATCTGGGTTCGAATCTCACTATTTATAGATGACTTCGTGACAAATCTTGACGATCCCAGCGTGCGGCATATTTGAAAAGTGTCTGAAAACCATACCACGGGTTGACCCAAGCCTTGTGAGTGAAATTATGTAGACGGAACCCATGGGGACCGACTATAGCTGTGCTATATATATATATATATATATATATATATATATAATTTTTGCTGCTACAATGATTTAAGAACTTTGTTGTTATACTATTAGTTGGCTTCATTTATTTTGGGCTTTAATTCTTTATATAAAGGGTTCCTAGGATTTTTAGTTTTTGTTTCTTATTATATTTATGTAATATAGAGGTATTTTCAACTAATATGTGTCTAAAGTCCGTGTGTGGACATGAGTGTTCTTTTAAGTGCTGTGATATTGAACTATGCCCATCCAAATGGAGCGTAAGCCATTTTGTTAGCATCGTCGTAGTAAAACTAAATTTTTTTTATCAGCGATAAAATCTCCCAAAGAACATTTAAATTAAAGTAAATAAATAAATTAAAAATGAAAAAAATACCTCCCTTATATTGTGATAAAAAACACGTGAATTTTGAAATCTAGAACGCTGCCTAACGCAATAAAACGAACAGTTGAAGTGTTTTGAATTGACAGAAATGCATATACACATTCACAGACAATTTAACACACTGCAGATGGTTTCAGATGAGATTGAAAGAACTTGGGAAAATAAAACTATTTGAAAGCAAATTTTGGTTAAGAAATTAATCCGTGACATTGAAAGGATCACAACCAAAATAAATCGATATATGTCAAAATTATTTAATCAAACCTGCTTTGACGAAAATATGCTGCTTAAATATACGTGTGTGTGTGTGTGTGTGTGTGTGTGTGTGTGTACGTGTGTCTGTGAGTATATGTATATGTTTATATGTTTATGTGGGCATATATATATATATATATATATATATCTGTGTGTGTGCATATGTGAGTATATATATATGCAGGGGTAAATTATCTCCATTTTATATTTTTAATTTCGCGCATATGCGTTGTTTCTTTTTTATTTTTGTCCATTGTACAGATTTATCCATCGCACCCCCTCTTTCATTAAGAGAGTCTTAAGTTGAATTGAAGCCAAACCTTACTGAACTAATCATTTATTTTTAATGGCGATACGAATACATGAAAAAAAGAAACAAAATTAAATAATTTTTTCATATCTAATAACAAAAAACAAAAACAAATCTAGTAACAAAAACTTTTATTTAAATTGATGACAGAAACCATTCCATTACATTATATCACACCCATATCGTATTGGGGCTTTAATATAAGTTTTATATCCAAGGTTGGTTTGTATTAACTGTTGTCGGTTCTGGATATTGGTTTTCTGTTTGAATTTTTTCCCTTTCAGTCGATGACTCAACTAGAGTATGTCACGACAGAGTAGGTATAGGACTACTGCTTGATGTTGACAAAGGCCGGATTGCTATTAATCAGAGGTAGATGTTGATTGGAGTAAAGAAACAAATTAGACACTGGTTTGGAGAAATGACCATTTATCTTCATATATCTTCTTTTTGGTCATTTCTCCAAACCAGTGTTACAAGATATGAAAATGTCTCTGGTAAGTCGTATAGTGTAACGTTAGAATGTACTGTGTATCAGGCATGAAATGAGAGCGTGAAAAAAGGATTATGCTTAAACCGGCTGGCTGCTTGTTGGCTATCGGTTTTTGCTTGTCGCGTTTTCACTTGTCGGTTTTTGCTTTTCGCGGAGTTATTTTATTGATTACTTTTCATAACACTGGCCACAACTCATAAAAGAGGCGCTATTAAAAAATCAGTACAATTGTGAACTTCCAGGAGTGGTCTGTAGGGAAAAACTTGACATAATAAGAGAAAACTGATTGTAGTTTTGCAATTAGTATGCCAATTTTAGTCTAAATCAAGTGAAAAACAGACTCAACAGAAACTATGTTCAAAATTGTTCCCCAGTGAAATGCATCAGCATGACCATTTGTATTCATTGAATTTTATTTTATAGGGGAAATTATAATCTAAAGCATAGTAGCCAATCTTTCCAGACGGTTTGCTGTATATACTGGAATGCCTTTTTAGATTCAAAAATACTAACAAGGAGCTTGTTATCTGTGATCAGTGTGAAATGACGCCTGTAAAGCATTTTGCGTAACTTCTTAATATCAAAGATTATTGCTAATGTTCCTTTTTCAGTTTGGCTCTGCAGGTGTCAATGATCTGGATGCATGAGTTATTGCCTTTTGGGTGCCATCAGGAAAATGTGAGAAATAACAGTATCATGTGTGGGTTATAGTTTTTCAGTAAAAGATTGGAAGAAAGTAAGGACATTATATTTTTGAAAGCTGCCTGGCATTCATCAGACCATTTTCAGGCAACATCTTTTTTCAAATGATTGTTGAGAGGTGCACGAAATCGATGAAGTTCGGTCAAATAGGCACTGTAGTGGCTAACCAATCCAAGGATAGAACGTAATTTTGTTATATTTGTGGGTGTTGGCATGATTTTTTTTATTACCGAGATATTTTTCGGATCTGGTCGTTTAACATTTTTGCCGAAAATAAACCCAAGATATTTTATTTTCTCAGAAAAATTCACACTTTTCAGCTTTAAAACGGAATCCATATTGTTGAATTCTGCTGAAAACGGAAAATAAACGTTGCAAAAGTTCATTTTGAGATGCACCTGCAAATATGATTGAACACAGATTTTAGAGGAATGTTCTATCCAGTCAAGACCAATTAAATTCAATTTCCTGTTATCTGCGATATAACACACCAGAAATTATTTTGTTTCGGAAAGAAACATCTTAAGTTAACTCACCAGTTAAACAAATAGTACTTCCAGGCACACTCATTATTATATGAACGACAGACGTGGCTTTTCAATTTATTCTCAAGTCGAATGCGGTATTAACGTTAATCCGATCCAGTATCAAACTGGAAATGAACTTTTTTTTGTTTTGTTTACAGAAGCACCGAATATATTTTCTGCGGCATTTGTAATCCGCTTTGAATGTAGCAAACACTGTGTTTGTTTCGGACTTGTCCCGTTTCGTTTTTAAATTTTTTTCGGGTTGAATTTTCAGTTGAATTTTTGTGTGAATTTGGATTACAAAATACTTCTTTATGTCCTTTTCGGTGACAAATATTTGCCTTATGTTTCTTGAACGGACAAAAGCATGCATAATGCCAGTCGCCACAATGCCAACATTTTGAAGAAGGTTTCTTTTCATCACAAGGCTGTTTTCTCGCGTAGATGATGCTGGTTATTGATAAATCATCATTTTTTAATCAGCATCGTGTCTCTTGTGATAGTGAATAAATTATTGCATTCCATGGTGAGGGCTTTTAACCTAATGCCTTTGTCCTGTTCCAGTTTTGAAAGAAGTCAGGTGCGAACATCAGCATGAGGAGAAGATTTTAATCCTGACATAAAAATCAAACATTTAAACTGTTCATCTGTGAGGAAATTTAGTTTATATATACATGTGCGTGTACGTGTGTGTGTGTGAGAGAGTATATCGGAGAACGCATACTAAATACACTGTTTAATAAATTAAAACATGGCATCTGTTTAAATATGGGTATCTACTGACAATAAATTTAAACAATAAAATCCAAATTTGGCGGATTATTAAATGAAAAAGCCCTTCCTAAAAATAGTTTTGTTTACGTTGCGATACAAATCTAAGCGGAGTTTTATATTACGAGAATCGTGAATGGTCTGTGTTAAAAAGCACTATTCAAGCTTTGCTTGGCCAGTAGGTTCTTTCCAGCCGAGAGGTTAAAACACGTCACATCTAATGAGGGTTTCCCCTAGGGAAAAAAGGTTCCTATCCTGCTGAAGAACCCATATTTTTCTAATAAGATTTTATGGAATATTCAGTGAGTATATATATATATATATATATATATATATGTGTGTGTGTGTGTGAGAGAGAGGTTTTATATATATGAGTGTGTGTGTATATATATATATATATGAGTATATATATATATATATATATATATATATATATATATATATATATATATATATGGTTGAATTGATGTGAGTTTGTGATCCTGGGTTTCACGCTTTTGCGATCGTCAGAGTTTGTCAGACGATCGCAAAGGCGGGAAACCGATATAATTCCAACCAAATATGTTAGCTCTATCTCTGATATTGAGCGCTTTCTAATAAGTACCGCGCATATAATATATAAATTATATATATATATATATATATATATATATATATATATATAGTATAAATATAAGTATATATTAGAATAGAAATCCAAAATTACCTCATTCGTTTAGCTATTTCGACCCACAAGACTTACTTGTCATCTCAGAGGTGTGAAGAAATGAAATAGGAGCTTAAAATTTAAACATTTAAAGTAGTGATTTTCAACCTTTTTGCTGGAGCGGAACCACAAGGAAACATTCCAGTGGCTCTAGGAAACCCTGCAATAAATTGTCTTATGCGAAAAAAAAAACAAAAAAAAACCTTTCTATTATTAAAATAAAATAAAATTACTCATCTTCAGACAAAAATTTAGAAAATGTTTGAAGGGATTGAAAATTTAAAAAAAATAATTAAAAATTACTTTGATCTTTCTTCTTAATAAAAATATAAACATTTTGATGGAAAACGTTTGTTTTATTAAGTTTGGGACCTTTATTTTTAATTCATACTATGCTGTTTTGTTATTGATTTAGTGGAGGTACATAAACACACATATCTGCACAGGAGAATTAAAAATTACTGTCAATCATAGTACTTGTGTAACTTCTTCCGGAACCCCTGGGCTTTACTGGCGGAACGCTAGGATCCGCGGAATCCTGGTTGAAAACCGCTGATTTAAAGAATAAAAGAAGAAGAGAGAAAGATTAAAAAAAAAAAAAAAAAAAAAAGAAAGAGAGAGAGAAAGAATGAAGCTGCAGATGAGCATCTAGACATAAATTTAAATAAGCTCCAAATATCATGGTAGGAGAAGTGGGAGTGTCTGGTTCAAGAAGACAGTTAGAATAACCCTGACCTATATTTTAGAATATTAACATTTCAAGGTTGAAACAGAATCATAAAATTAAAGACAAGAGAGCAAAAAAGGAAAAAAAAAATACAATAGAAAATAGTAAATATTAGTTCTAAATCAAAGAACGAAAATTATACTTTCTCTAGCAAAAAGTAGGGAAAAAACATCAGTTAGTTTATATAAGGAAAATTACTTAAAAGTATTTAACAATTAGGGAAGATTTAAAAAAAAATTAAGAGTAAGTAAAAAAGTAACATTTAAAATTAAAAATAAAATTAAAACAATATATAATATACAAATAATAATACATATAATATAATAAATAAAATAATTATTAAATAAAAATAAAATAAAATAAAATAATTAAATATAATTATTAATTATTAAATATAAATTAATATTAATTAAAATTAAATCAGTATTAATTAAAAATAAATATTAAATATAAATTAATAATTAATAAATATAAATAAAATATTACATAAAAAATTATATAAAAATATTAAATGAAATAATTATTAAAATAAAATAATACATATAATAAATAAAATAAAATGAATAATAAAAATAATAATAAAATAATTAAAAGAGCAAGATGATGAACGAATAAGAAAAACAATGAAGGTAAAAAGAAAAAATATAATGATATTTATATGATAGTTATTGAAAATAAAAATATTGATAATAAAATTTGCGAAGATAAAATATAATAAGAGAAAGCAAGAAGAAACATAAGTTGGAAGAAGTTTATTAGACAGGATTGAAATAGAAATAACGATATATATGTTAGATGATAACAGATTAAGCAAGATCAATAATATTTTTGATCAATTTAAACCGCCTCCTGTGACGACATTTGGAACTAATTCATTCGTTTGTACATTATTTACATTATTCGGACTGTTGTTCTCATCTTTGTCGTCATATATTAATTCCTGAAGTTTTTTTGGTAACCAACGATTTATTCGAACTTTCAATTCTTTCCATAGATTTTCAATACGACTCATTGAAAGCCATGGCAGAACTTTAATGTTTTTCTGAAGACACGTAGTCACTGATTCAGACGTATGTTTTGGATCATTATTTTGCTGGAAATTAAATCGTCGACGTAGATGAATATTTTGCGCTGATAGTTGTAGATTTTCATCCAGAATTTTGATAGTCTGCAGATTTCAATATTCCCGTTATTGTAGATAATTGTCCATTTCCCCTTGAGATAAAACAACCCCAAAACATCATTGAGCCGCCTCCAGTTTTTAATGGTGCCACTGTGTTTCTTTGGGAGGAATGCCTCACCTTTCCCTTTCTTGTGCCAAATCTTCTGTATGCTATTATGTCCAAAATGCTCAATTGTTATTCCATCACTCCATAGTGCTTGTTCCCAAAAGCAATTTTCTTTGTCCAAGAACGTTTTGGCAAAATTAAAAAGAGCAACAACGTGACATGGTTTGTGAGGAGAGGTGCGTCGTAGTCGGTTTCCATACAACCCATTTCTATTTAAACAACATTGTATTGTGCGAGTACTTACGCTGATAACCATCGTATCCAAACATTTGGCGATGTTTTTCAAAACAACTCTTGGATTTATATTAACATTGCGACACAGTTTCTGTGCAGTTCTCATTGACAATTTGGTTTTCTTCCACACCAAGAAAAATTCTCTGTCGCGCCAAATTGTTTAAACTTCTTTATAACAGACTGTGCCGTGGATCTAGGGATAGCTAACAGGTTTTCAATAGTGCTGTAACTATTTCCCGACTTGTGGAAGTTAATTCTCAAGTCAACGCTAAACTCCTTTGTCTTCACCATCGTGTTGTTAACGTAACAATGGTGACACTCTATGCACCACATAATGTTCTTTGCTGGAATTATCACAAATATTCTACTGAATAAATAATCTAGAAGGCTTCACCGCTGAAATAATTATGTAAATTGTTTATACTTAGACGAATCAATCAATTTAAAGCGATATTTTCTACTGTACAAATAATTTTGTCTTTTCTTATTTTGCATAATTCGCCTGTCAAATTTGTTGTATTTAATGTATTCTTCTGAAAATCAAGTTTTATATTTTCTTTTTTTTGTGTTTATTAACATATTAAAAAGCTAGCATCATATGGGTATTAGATTCTGAAAAATGGAAAAAAATATCCAAAATTGATACGTGTATGAATAATTTTGTCGTTGACTGTATATATATATATATATATATATATATATATATATATATATATATATAGAGAGAGAGAGAGAGAGAGTGTGTGTGTGTTGTGGAGTGATTTCTCAGTGGAGGCTTCTATTTGTACTAAATCGGTCCTAAAATAGGTTCGACGTACAAAACGTTAGGAACTTGATATAATAGGTATTATGCAGAGTAATCTTCGTATTCGACTAACTGTCGTCCGACATCGACTGACCGTCGTTTCTCTTACTACTCCTACTTATATTAGGTGGGAGAGTCTATTAACTATAGAATAGGTGTGTATCACCATAACATATATATATATATAGAGAGAGAGAGAGAGAGTGAGAGAGGGAGTATGGGCGGTGGAAGTTGACTTTGATCATCATTACTTCCAATGTGCTTTTTCATATGCCTCGGCAGACCCGACTTGGACTTGCACTCTCTAGTGCAGGTCGGGCATTCAAAGCATGCCATTACGAAGTCATATACTGTTGGTGTTGGTGTGATTTTTGGTGACAGAGCAGACCCACCCTGGACAGACATATCCGATTGTATTTGGGCACATGGCCAGTTTGGCACCTCATGGCAATTCAGGGATCGCTTACGAACCGCTCTCTACAGTTCGTATTTTTGTGATGCCTTATGGAAGATCTTAATGCTATCAGCAACTCTAGCTGAAAACCGAGTTTTTTTGAGAGCTGGTAACGCTTTAAAGCAATCTTTGTAAAGAAGTATCGGCTTGTGCTGCGGTTTTTTCCCATTTCCAATTCTCCATCATTAATTGATTTGGAATTCTATCATCTCCCATGCGGACAGCAGATATTCATATATATATATATATATATATATATATATATATATATATATATATAATTTGTCAGAGTTAACCTGTAGAAAAAGACTATATTTATAAATGTAAAAGACAATAGGAAAACTGTAATAGTTGCCGACGCGTTTCGTCCAATGTGAACTTTCTCAAGGCGGAAAAAAATGAATTTATTAAACAAAGTGACTAATAATAACAAAACAAAATGTCCTTAGCAGCTCGAAGAATTTAGAGGACGCTATTTTAATACTGTTAACTGAAATTACGTCAGTTACTATCACGTGTGGAGATATTGTTTTTATTGCTGTGTTGACGGATTCAACCATTTTCTTTTGATTTCTTGATAGTGTTCTGTGCGTTTGTTTGGGAGAGTAGTAATTCTGTTAAGAAAGGTGAAATAGGGAAAAGGCCTGGGCGTAAATTAATATTTGGGTAATATTCAATGGTGGCACTCTCTAGGATTTTCCTTCTGAGTGAGTTATTTTCTTTTTATGAGTGTAGCATTTTTAAAATATATTGAAGAAACCGCGATATAATCACAGGATTACGGTTTTGTATATGTGTATGTTGCCATGTGTGTGTGTATGCGCGCAATTTACACAGGGGAGGGTCATTTTTTTTCTTTGGGCGGATGATTAACATGAATGGAAATGGGATATAAGCTGAATATGATTCATGAGTACGTTTTCGTGTGTGTACATATATATATATATATATATATATATATATATATATATATATATATATATATATATATATATCTCAATGAGGGAAACAAATCGTTACTTACCATTTCAAGCCGAGCGCGCCGCTATGTTCCTTACCAGATGCTGTGGTTGTATTTGCTTACTTTTTTTTTATGGAAGAGCGTACATTGCTGGTGAATCGGAAATTATCAGGGATTGGACTATGTGTGTGTGTGTGTGTGTGTGTGTGTGTGTGTGTGTGTGCTCGTGCGCGTGTGTGTACGTATTAAAGATCAAATTCAGATCAAGTATGGATGGGAAGCCGACAGGATGATAAAATAAAGAACAAATAGGAAACGTGCATCAATCTAACATGTTTCACTTTTATTAAAGCTTCATCAGAGATTATAAGAAAACAGACAAAACGACAGAAACTCTGGTATTTCAATTTTGTTTGGGCCAGTTCTCAGTGGTCTGTCGCGTGTGACGTGATTTAAAACCGTAGATAATTCTATATGTAAGTTTGCGAAGATTCTCATATGTCAAAACGGGCATCGGACGTTAAAGTGTATTCATAATTGTGTATGTGTGTCTGTCTAGAGGGAATTCTAATGTCTTCATCTTTGTGTATTCAGTCAGCATAGCTAGGTGTCACATTATTCTAAGCTATGGCTGATCTCTTGAAGCATGAATTCTTTGTATTAGATATAAGTTAGATTCTTTAAGAACTGATTCAAGAAAGATGGCGATATAATGTAAAGTTTTAGGCGTGTGTTTATAGTTAGTAATAATCTTATTGTTTTCAAAGTATTTTCTCCTTAAAGAATTATGTTCTTTTCTAATTAGGGTGGCGTTAATGAAATCAATGTCCAGCATAGTCTCAATGTGAGAGTTTGACCGTTTGTCCAAACGCAAGTCTCTTTTGTGTCCGTAGATGCGTAATTTTCGATGATGTGTCGTCTCCCACAC
This sequence comes from Acanthosepion lycidas, assembly GCA_963932145.1. Lineage (NCBI taxonomy): Eukaryota > Metazoa > Mollusca > Cephalopoda > Sepiida > Sepiidae > Acanthosepion > Acanthosepion lycidas. Next base: position 32,749,035 of record OZ010594.1, on the reverse strand, counting down.
ATAACCTTTTTGCATTGTAAACAATATTATTTTTTAAATCCCGTCATTTGAATTGGTGTTAGGTTTATTTTTCTTCCTAATTATATCTCCGATTTTCATGGAGGTGGTGGTAACGATCTTAGTATTAGGGATGACTAATGTGTTTACGAGTTTAGTAGAAAGAGTGTTAGAGGGTAGAATTATCAATTTTTGTGTAATTTTTGTTAGAAGTGTTATAGGTGGTGCCTGTTTATTTAGTTTTGTGGATTTTGTAAGCACATTTTTTAGCGTTGTAGATAAATCATGTGGGTAGTGGGAAAGTTTGAACGTTTTCGCAATATTTTCTCTTCTTAATTTAGATATTCGTCATAAGGTTCTGAAGTAGAAACCTGTGGTTAGTCTAAATTTTATTCTTTAGTTGTGGTGGGAATAGAAATTGATTAGATTGTTTTTGCTTGTGGGTTTACGATAAAATTTAAAATCTATTTTCTTATTGTTGCGTATTCATACGATATCGAGAAAAGGTAGAGGATTGTTTATTTCAAATTCGGGCGTGAATTTAATAGTAGTTTTAACCTTATTGTTTCCTTATTATGTCTAATAGGTTTGTATCTTGGGGATATAATAATAGAGAGTCATCTATATATATTCTAGGTAAGTAGAGATGTTTGGTATGATGTGTTTAAATGGACTGCACTCTAAAAATTCTAGAAAAAGGCAAGAGAAAACACCACTGATAGGTGAGCCCATAGTTAAGGCGAAGATTTTCTTGTAGAGAATATTGTTGAAAGAGGAGAAGCAGTGGTTAGTGATTAGTTTGCCCATTTTTATAATTTTGTGGGTGAGTAGAGGAAGCTTTTCTTCGAACTTTTTGAAGTGGTTCTCAATGTGTCTCGGTATTTTGTGATGATGGTGTATAATGATTTGATGTCTAAGCTCGCCATAACCATGTTTTCCATATTTACGTTTTGTAGTGTCTGGATTAAGTCACCAGAGTGTTTGATATGTGTTGTTTTGATGGTTTCTAGGAAAGGAGTTAGGACTTTTGTAATAGATCTAGATAACTTGTGGGGTGCACATAATGGGTATGTCGAGTATGGCGGGTTTGTGTGTTTTGGGCAAATAAATGTATACATATAGGTGTGTGTTTGTATATATGTATACTTGTATATATGCGTATATATATATATATATGTATATTTGGTTAATACTTTTCTTTCTTTTTTTTTACAGATTGAAACTTGTTTTAAATTGTATAAAAATGCCAGAAGCAAAAGCAAAAGATCGAATATCGTCTGGCGATGGCGTATTTAACCTGAGCGAACAGCTTGGTGCAAAAGATACCGATGCATCAATGATCTTCATGGTTGTACCTAACGATACAAAAAACAACAACTCTTCCACTACAACAGCCGCAATAGCAGATTCCCCTTTGAATCTCGTGATTAACACAAAACACACCAATGAAACTCTGGGCCTGAAGTGTGCTCCTATCACCGCTACTGCAAAAACACCTCTACCATCACAAAATTTTACAACAGACATATCATTTCACGATCCCATGACAGTGCCTACAAATCCTTCTAACAAATTAAACTATTTTCCTAAAACAGTATCAAATTTTCAAGGAGTGCCAGTTACTGGGCAATTCTTGCAGCGGTTTGGACCTTTCCAGTATAATTCTACTTCGTCAGGAGCCCCGTTAGTGGCATTTGTTAATCCAACCGCCACGTCTGTGATAGCACATGGCCTTAAGCCGGTTTTTACGGCTCCAAGTTCCTTTCCGAGTGTTGAGACCATGAATCAGATTGTATATAATTCCATGCCTTCAGCTAAAGCTAACATGACCCAACACCCAGCATCTCCTGTAATTCTCGTACGGTCTTCAGCACCATTGTCAAAATCTGGAAATTTCCAATACGTTATGGCATCAGCCGAGAAGACTAGTACGTCATTTGCAAAAACTTCACCACAGGTAATCTTTGGAAACGAGAGCGGCAAATTTATTCCTGTCGCTACTATAGTGCCTAATAACGCTTCGCTCGTGACCAATTCACAAAAAACGGTCACGTCTGTTCTTTCTGGGGAACCAGTTTTGTCGACTAATGACTCTAAATACCTAGAACAGGATGAAGGAAAAAAAATAGATTCTAAGTCTGTAGAAGCTAAAACAATATGCCAAAATCACAATTCACCGTGGCACCCAAATACGAGCAATCATTCAAAAACGTTAACGTTATCTTCCAGGAAAACTAAGTTGAACTCAACTTTATCCATGTCTCAGCCTTTAAATCTTACTCTCCAGTCAGTTTCAGACTCTGTCAGTAAACACAACGATAAAAATATCCCTTTCACCGATAGGGTGTGCAAACAGAAATACTCTTCTGGAAAGTCATCACCGTCACCCGGGTTGGTCTTTCATTCATCAACTGCATCACCCTCTCCCATAATATTTAATTCTGCTGCATATTCCCTACCCACTCAAAATGTTTATTTGTCCAATGCCTCTCACATTAACTTACAAAGAGGATTTTCTAGTCAATCGGCTTTGGGAAACAGTATAGTAGCTCTTAATTCGAACACCTATCTAGGATCTTCCCAAGGACGCTCGATAGATTTGTTAAAATCTAAAACGCTCTCTTCATCTCCGAGGATAACACAGATCACTGAGAAAAATGGCCACGACGAACCTTCAATGACACTTAAAATAGATTCTATATTCTCATTGGCTGATAAGCCCGGTGCTGGATCATCCCGGCCAGTAAATATAAATCAAAAGTTTCATGAAAAAATCAAAGTGAAAAACCCGACTAAACTGGTATGTAAAGAGAAAAAGATCG